>CM028931.1:17913339-17975839 GCA_016801845.1 Polydactylus sextarius
CTGACTCACGTCATTAATAATCAGAAACCAATCACCGATCGTTACAACTGATCGACGACTGACACGACCACGGCCTCGTTAGTAACCTCAACGACCTCCTGAAGAACCAGCCAAGGTTCTTAAAACACCTGCAGGATGTCGACCTGTCGCTACAGACCGACCCAACACCACGAGACATGTTGAAGAACAACAGAGAACCTCAAAACGCCTGGAGAACGACCTGGAGAACGTCCTGGAGAACGACCTGGAGAACGACCTGGACAACGACCTGGACAACGACCTGGACAACGACCTGGACAACGACCTGGAGAACGACCTGGAGAACGACCTGGAGAACGACCTGGAGAACGACCTGGAGAGTGTCCTGAACCTCATTGTTTCATCAAACCACATCTAGAACCCCCTCATTGATCCCTAAAGGTCCTAAAGGGTCTTCAGAACCACCTCATCAACTATCAGAACCTTTAGAAGAACCAGACCAGGTCTAGGAACGACCTTTAGAAACCTTTAGAACCAGACCAGGTCTAGGAACGACCTTTAGAAACCTTTAGAACCAGACCAGGTCTAGGAACGACCTTTAGAAACCTTTAGAACCAGACCAGGTCGACCCTGGAGCGATGACGCGACGTGTTGAGGTTCTAACGGAGACGTGCTGATCACGGTTGACAACGTGGAGGTGGCTCAGATTACACTAACGAGCTGAACGGGATGAGGGTGGATCACGGCGGATCACGGAGGATCAGGGAGCGCGTAACCCGGCGCTCACGGGGCGACGAGGCGCCGTGAGGATGCGACATGTGAACCTCGACGAGGAGGAGTCCAGATTAACATAAACCACTTACGTCCACGATGTCAGAGTTGGTGCGGCTCTCGTGGGGCTCGTTGTACTCGGTGTATTTGAGCAGGACCTTGTCCATGTCGGTGCTGGCGTACTGGAACAGCTTGTTGGTGCTGTTGAAGATGATGAGAGCGATCTCACAGTCACACAGCACGCTCAGCTCGTACGCCTTCTTCATCAGCCCGAACTTACGCTTGGTGAACGTCACCTGGAGGACACACACACGGTGCACTTCATCAACACACGACGACCTCTGACCTCTGACCTCCACATTCATTCATTCAGTCTACGTGAAGGTTTATTAGTGAAAAACACAAAAACATCTTAACGACTATATTAAGACTATAGATAAAGACAATAACACACACTGACACACACACATTATAAAACACACACTGACACACAGAGTGTTGTTAGAGGATCAGGAAGCAGGAAAAATGTTTCTGCATTTCCTTCATAACAGGAAGAGGAGCTGCTCTGTGTGTGTGTGTGTGTGTGTGTGTGTGTGTGTGTGTGTGTGTGTGTGTGTGTGTGTGTGTGTGTGTGAGGACCAAACAGTGAAGGAACATGTGTGTTTTCAGACAAACTCTTTGATTAATAGATTAATTCACGTTGTGACGCTTCGTTTATCAGGAAGTTCATGGATTCATGTAAACAACAACACAACAACAACAACAACAACACAACAACAACAACAACTAGATACAGATGCTAACTTAGCTAATTTAGATACTTTAGTAATTCACTCATTTTAGCCAACGTAGTGAATTCTCCTAACGTAGCTACTTTAGTTGCGTTAGCGCCTTTAGATGACTTACTATTTAAGTATATTAAATAATAATCTAACGTAGCTACATAAGCTAACGTAGCTAATCTAATGACACTTCATCTATCTTAGCATCGTTAGCCTCCACCTGACGTGGGTGGAGCTACGGTCGATCATTAGTCGATCGTTGCGTCTCTGAGAGTCTGATCCATCTCGTTGAGGTCAAAGGTCAAAGTTAACGTGACATGATGAATGTGTGTAAACCGAGGGCTGTGATTGGTCGGTTTGGGCTGTGATGTCACAACGTGTTCTTACATGTCGGTTGCGTTCGTCCATGATCCTGGCGATCTGAATCTTTTTCCTCCCCATGTTGTTGTTGTTGTCGTTGTTGTTGTTGTCGTCGTTGTTGTTGTCGTCGTTGTTGTTGTTGTCGTCGTTGTTGTTGTCGCCGTTGCTTCAGTTTCTTGGCGTCGTCGTCGTTTCCTGTGAAGAAGAAGAAGAAACGTTAAGCCCCAACATGGAGGACGAGGACAAACCTCTGTCCAACGTCTTCATGATAAAAACATAAAAGGTGAAGAAACAAAACAGAAACGTGACGAGACGACGGCTTGTGAGGGTGTGTGAGCCGATCATGTGATCATGTCACAGTATAACTGCCGTACACGCTCAGACAGGACGCCATTGTCTGTGTGCAACACCGTTCAGTGGGCGCCGCCGCCCCCGAGGCCACGCCCCCAACCTGCTTCCTCACCGGGGGACGAGGGGGGACGGGGGAGGAAGCGAAACACTGGTCACGGCTCGATGCAAATATCTCTGAAAACACACACACTGGAAACATCTGCCACATCTGGAGCTGTCTGAGGGGGCGGGGCTCCACCTCAACAACTGTTTGAAACATTTCAAAATAAAGTCTTTTCTCAGGTTCCGTCTGATCTCTGCAGCCTGAACGGACCAAAGTATTCACCCTGGGTTTTATTCTGAAAGGTCAGCTAGCCCTGTCTCGTCCTGCAGGGGGCAACACTACTTCATGCTAGCTGTTAGCACGCTAGCTGTTAGCGTGCTAACTGTGGGAACAGGAAGTAGCGTTGCACAGAAGCTACAATGTAGAGGCTACAAACTAGTTGTTTTTCTAAAGCAGATGATAAAATAGACCCTGTTGTAGCCTCTGATACATCATTAGGAGCCGTCGGACGTCTCCTCATGTTGTTGTTACATCATTAATCTGAAGTCTGTGTTGAAACAGTCGACAGCTGCATTAACACAAACACAACAGAAACTGAATGATTCACTGAGTCATGAGGTAACAAGTGTCAGCGTGTCCCTCATTGATTCAGTAGCAGTTACTAGTTCAGTTACAACCTCCACCTACTACAACAGTTACAACCTCCACCTACTACAACAGTTACAACCTCCACCTACTACAACAGTTACAACCTCCACCTACTACAACAGTTACAACCTCCACCTACAACAACAGTTACAACCTCCACCTACAACAACAGTTACAACCTCCACCTACAACAGTTACAACCTCCACCTACTACAACAGTTACAACCTCCACCTACAACAGTTACAACCTCCACCTACTACAACAGTTACAACCTCCACCTACTACAACAGTTACAACCTCCACCTACTACAACAGTTACAACCTCCACCTACAACAACAGTTAAAACCTCCACCTACTACAACAGTTACAACCTCCACCTACTACAACAGTTACAACCTCCACCTACTACAACAGTTACAACCTCCACCTACAACAACAGTTAAAACCTCCACCTACTACAACAGTTACAACCTCCACCTACTACAACTGTTACAACCTCCACCTACTACAACAGTTACAACCTCCACCTACTACAACAGTTACAACCTCCACCTACTACAACAGTTACAACCTCCACCTACAACAGTTACAACCTCCACCTACTACAACTGTTACAACCTCCACCTACTACAACTGTTACAACCTCCACCTACTACAACTGTTACAACCTCCACCTACTACAACAGTTACAACCTCCACCTACAACAACAGTTACAACCTCCACCTACTACAACAGTTACAACCTCCACCTACAACAACAGTTACAACCTCCACCTACTACAACAGTTACAACCTCCACCTACAACAACAGTTACAACCTCCACCTATTACAACTGTTTTTGTACGCGGTGGATATGAAGCTTTTTGTTAAACGTTAGAAGTTTCAAACATCGTCACCGGTAACAAGATTTACATATATACACACGTGATGACTGTAACCATGACAACCACCACATTTTTATTTGTTTCTAAAAGTTCATTAAAGACTCAAATTCTTTCTTCCTCAGATTCTGTGTCAGTTGGTGTAAACATTGTCCAGTCTGATGGCTGTGAAACCACATCACCATGTGATTCTACACGCTACAGTCTACGCTACAGTCTACACGCTACAGTCTACACGCTACAGTCTACACGCTACACGCTACAGTCTAGATGCTACACGCTACAGTCTACACGCTACACGCTACAGTCTAGATGCTACACGCTACAGTCTACACGCTACAGTCTACACGCTACAGTCTACAGTCTAGATGCTACACGCTACAGTCTAGATGCTACACGCTACAGTCTACACGCTACATGCTACAGTCTACATGCTACACGCTACAGTCTACACGCTACATGCTACAGTCTAGATGCTACACGCTACAGTCTACAGTCTAGATGCTACACGCTACAGTCTACAGTCTAGATGCTACACGCTACAGTCTAGATGCTACACGCTACAGTCTAGATGCTACATGCTACAGTCTACACGCTACATGCTACAGTCTAGATGCTACACGCTACAGTCTACAGTCTACATGCTACAGTCTAGATGCTACACGCTACAGTCTACACGCTACATGCTAGAGTCTACATGCTGCATTCTACAGTCTACAGTCTAGATGCTACATGCTACAGTCTAGATGCTACACGCTACAGGCTACAGTCTACACGCTACATGCTACAGTCTAGATGCTACACGCTACATGCTAGAGTCTACACGCTGCATTCTACAGTCTACAGTCTAGATGCTACAGTCTACAGTCTAGATGCTACACGCTGCTGTCTACACGCTACATGCTACAGTCTACACGCTACATGCTACAGTCTACACGCTACATGCTACAGTCTACATGCTGCATTCTACAGTCTACAGTCTAGATGCTACAGTCTACAGTCTAGATGCTACATGCTACAGTCTAGATGCTACACGCTACAGTCTAGATGCTACATGCTACAGTCCACAGTCTAGATGCTACACGCTACAGTCCACAGTCTAGATGCTACATGCTACTGTCTACACGCTACATGCTACAGTCTACACGCTACATGCTACAGTCTACAGTCTAGATGCTACACGCTACAGTCTACACGCTACATGCTAGAGTCTACATGCTGCATTCTACAGTCTACAGTCTAGATGCTACATGCTACAGTCTACACGCTACAGTCTAGATGCTACACGCTACAGTCTACACGCTACATGCTACAGTCTACATGCTACACGCTACAGTCTACACGCTACAGTCTAGATGCTACACGCTACAGTCTACACGCTACATGCTACAGTCTACATGCTACACGCTACAGTCTACACGCTACATGCTACAGTCTAGATGCTACACGCTACAGTCTACAGTCTAGATGCTACACGCTACAGTCTAGATGCTACATGCTACAGTCTACGCCACATGCTACAGTCTACTACACGCTGCAGTCTACAGTCTCATGCTACAGTCTAGATGCTACATGCTACAGTCTACACGCTACATGCTACAGTCTACACGCTACATGCTACAGTCTACACGCTACATGCTACAGTCTACATGCTGCATTCTACAGTCTACAGTCTAGATGCTACAGTCTACAGTCTAGATGCTACATGCTACAGTCTAGATGCTACACGCTACAGTCCACAGTCTAGATGCTACATGCTACAGTCTAGATGCTACATGCTGCTGTCTACACGCTACATGCTACAGTCTACACGCTACATGCTACAGTCTACAGTCTAGATGCTACACGCTACAGTCTACACGCTACATGCTAGAGTCTACATGCTGCATTCTACAGTCTACAGTCTAGATGCTACATGCTACAGTCTAGATGCTACACGCTACAGTCCACAGTCTAGATGCTACATGCTACAGTCTAGATGCTACATGCTACAGTCTAGATGCTACACGCTACACGCTAGAGCAGGGGTCCTCAGACTCTTCCACAAAGAGCTGTGTGGCTGCAGGTTTTTGTTCCAACCAGCAGCAGCAGCAGCACCAGACTTGACTTGTTTAATTAACTGATCTCAGTCTTCAGACTGTTGATTGGTCAAACCGTGTGATCTCGACTGGTTTGAACAAAACCTGCAGCCACACGAACCTTTGTGGAAGAGTTTGAGGACCCCTGTGCTACAGTCCACATGCTACATGCTACACCCTACACGCTGAAGTGTACTTGTTACAGGTCGTCCTGTGTGAACGCTGTGACCAGAGGCCTCGACTTGTTATAAACTTGTTACAAACTCATTACAAGCGGTCGTCATCTCAGTGTGAAATGTGTTAAACAGTCGAGTGTTTTCATGATCGTCTCATGTTATCGTTTACAGATCAACAGAAGGATTAATCTTCTGTTATAAACATGTTTTAAACGTGTTATAAACGGCTGTTATCAGTGTGTGAAGTCTGTTCATTCATCTCCTCTGTTGTACAAAATAAAACTGTGATGTGATTGGAGGCCGCGTCCCAAACACCTGCGTGTCATCGGAGCCGCAGCGTTTAGACGTGATGATGTTTGACGAACGGGGTCTAAACCACCAGTCAGAGGCCTTTTAAGGTCCGAGCGGTGGCGGCAGGAAACCCGATCGGGTCCATGTGGTCTGGGCCGGGACACCCCCTCTATAAGCAGCCGGTGACTCACGGCGTGGCACCAACACCACATGCTCAGCATAAAAGCAGCGTATCAGCCGACATCTGGAGCGACGGAGGCTCCATTTCACATTCACAGACAGAAATAAGAAGCTGCACGGGAAGAAACACCAACATGTGATTTAAAGGATCAGACGCGACTCATTCAAAACATCATCACTCAGGTTTTATCACAAACAAGACGGAGGATTAATAAAGTATCATCTGATCTAATCTGATGACTCTAACGATTCGGTTTCTGGCCAAAACATCAGGATTAAAAGTTTCTCATGTCGCTCATCTGCCAAACCTGACCAGAAAAACACCGATTTTTAACTTCAAGCTGTTTTAATCTGTGTTTCTACAACATTTGATAAAGAGGTCCGGGTTGTTTCAGACAGGAGGAGATGTCGCTGATGATTCGTCTCTTAATAAAAACCTCCTCAACATCTGGACCATCAGTTATCACCCAAACAACCAGCGTTTTAACTGGTTTAATAACCAGGTCTGTTAGAACCTCCTGTAATAAAACATCTGGAGGTGACGTCAACAAACGTTTGCTTTGCTTCTACCAAGTCAAACAGCTTCATTTAACATTTAACCACCAGGTCAGGACGCTTCTGTAAAAGTACCAACAGAGACGAGACGATGTGTTGTTGTGTTTTTAAAATAAAAACAAACATTAGAGATAATAAAACTAACTGTTATCACGTTTAGCATTAGCCTTTCTTTGATTTGAAGACTACGCAGCTAATGCTAATTTGTTCAAAGAAGTAAACACTAGTGTTAGTTCAACTTTTAGCCACAGCTAGCTAGCTCCCGTTGGCTCTAAGTAATAACTGTTTATAGATTTATTTATAAGTTTTATTACAGAAGAAAACCAACAGTTTAATCTAAACAAACTGATTCATGTTTATTAAAGCTAATGTTAGTTCAACTTTTAGCCACAGCTAGCTAGCTAGCTAGTAATAACTGTTTATAGATTTATTTATTAGTTTTATTCTGAAATTAATTCAACAGCTGAATATGTGAGTTACTATAAGTAACATCTGATCGGGACAGACTGATTAATGTTTATTAAAGCTAATGTTAGATAGCAGCTACTTCCTGAATGAGTTCACGGTTTATTGACATATAAAACGTTAATAAAATATATTTTAAGGGATTTTTAGAGTTAAAGTTCACATCAATGTTCAATAGAAATTCAATTAAATATCAAAATTGGTGCATTTGTGTTTGTTTTTAGCTGTTTATACTTATTTACTACAAAGTAAGGCGCTAGCGTTAGCACTGACGGTAGCGTTAGCGTTAGCACCCTTCCTTATTAGTTAGCGTTTAGCCGTTAGCTTCACCGGATCAATAATGATCGATACTTTTAAATGTTCACGGTTAAAATGCACATAAAACTAAATAAATGTAGATTAAACCATCGATTGTGACTTTATTAATCCGCTCGGTGTGCTAACGCTAAAGCTAACGCTAATTTTAGCGGCTACTTCCGGTCTCAGTCTGACATGTTCTCAGAGACCGTGACGCTGCCCCCGGTGGTCGGAGGTTTAATAACAATTAATATTTAAATATAAACGCATTTAATTTAAACTTAAACTAATTTAACAACAGTAATGTTTTAACGGAACAGACGCGAGTATCGCGATATTTCAGCTGGAACCGTGTCCGACGTCATGATGGCGAGGTTTATACTTTTAACAACTTTATACAACAAGTTTATCACAAAACCGCTAAAAGAAACTGACACCGTGACCAGAATCAAGACCAGGACCGGGATCGGGATCAAGACTCAGAGAGAAAGGTAGAGAGAAACAGGGTCCAGGATCTGGACTAGAGTCGCTACGACTGCCGACAGAGACCTGAGACCATCAGAGTCCAGCAGAGACCGACAGACCGGGACCAGTCTCAGGATCCTCCACAGACCAGGAGGAGGAAAAACCCGCGGACACACACACGCACACACACACAGATAAAACAACAACAATAACAACAACAGTCCCAGGCAGTCCGGGACTCGTGTCCCGTGTCTCGGGTCTGGGTCTCACCTCAATCCCGCAGGTCCTCCCGGGTCCTCGTGTCTCCGTCCCGCGGCTCATCGGTGTCTTCCTACTGGAAGCACGCGCCTCAGTCTCGCGCTGTGACAGTGAACAGCACCTGGACGTCAGGAGGCGGCAACATCACAGGCGCGTGCGCGCGCACACACACGCACACACACACACACACACACAGCGAGAGAGAGAAACAACAATATTTAATTTAAATAAAAGTATCTCAACAGGTCCAACAGTTTCATTAGTTACATTAGTTTTAGTTCATTAGTTTTAGTTTCATTAGTTTTAGTTTCATTAGTTTTAGTTACATTAGTTTTACATTAGGTCAGTGCTGCCTCCCTGTGGACACCAGAAGAGCTGCAGCTCTGAACTCTGCTCTAATGTAACATTCAGTTGTTTGTTTTTTATTCTAACTTCACTTCTTCTCTGTGAAGAAACAAAGTGTCTCCGTTGTTATGACGACAAGCGTGACATCACTGACGAGCACATGAGGCGTCACATGTTGATGTTGTTTATTTGTGGACAGACTTTACATAAACATTATGACGACAACACCAGTGAGTTTAATGTTGTTTAAACAGGATTTGATGTTGATACTTGTCACTATAAGAACATGTAACATGTTCAGTGGAGGAGGAGCAATAGTTAAGTCACTTCGTTAAAATAAAAGTGAAACTAATTAGTTTAGAGATGAAGCATCGACATCACCAGTAACAAACCTTTCATTCAACATTCAAACAATAGACCAGCTGACTGCACCGTCACAGCTCAGCCTGTAGGGGGCGGCGGTGGAGTCATGTGACAGCTGAGTCACTGTGACATCATCACCCAGTCATCGTCTTTAGGAAACTCTTTCTTTTAGTTTTAACTTGGATGAATAAACTTGGGAGATGTGTATCGATGCTAAGCTAAAAGCTAAAGGCTAAAGCTAATGCTAAAAGCTAACGGTAAAGTCATGTGACCTTCTCTGATAAAGTGAGGTGCTGGTCCTCATAAGTAACATCAGAGTGAGATCCAACGTTAGCTCCGTTAGCTTGTTGACTAGCATCACGGCTAATAGCTGATAACTCTGTCCGACAGGGGGCGCCGCTACGTTTAGTTACTGTCAGTTTGTGTTGTGATTCAACACACGATAAACTCATCATCATCATCATCATCATCGGGTTTTAATGTTTTAAATGAAGTTTGAACTCACCAGTGCTCGTCTCTGTCCAACGTGTCCAACGTGTCCAACGTGTCCAACGTGTCCAACGTGTCCAACGTGTCCCAGCAGCTCCAGCTGTGGGTTTTTAACCTTCAGTCCTTGTTTCAAACAAGAAAATCAAGACTTGCTGTTTAAGCCAGACCAGCTGGCTTAGAGGGTCCGACCCGGAGCTGGATCTGAGCTGAGCTGCCTGGAGGAGGCAGTGGGTAGTCTATGACAAGGACCGCCCCCTGAACACACACACACACACACACACACACACACACACACCCTGTGACCTCCTGTGTCCGAGCGCTGCCTGTGGACGAGGACGATCACCTGTCGCTGCCACTCCTGGTAAATTTAGCTCTGAGGTGTCAATGATGCTGTGCGTGTGTGTGAGTGTGTGTGTGTGTGTGTGTGTTGACCCTCCCTCATATTCAGCTCCATCAGACCTCCGTCCTACATATCATCCGCCCGGCGCTCGGAGCATCTGCTCTGGCGAAGGATTGAACTCAGCTGTTTGTTCGTGTCAGAGACACTTGAGCTGGATTGAAAAGTCCTGATGGTTCAGAACCAAAGACCAGAGATCATCTGGTCTAGACCTGCTCTAGTTTCTGTCAAAAAAAAAACATCCTCTTTCCTATGATCTGGTTCATCAACATCAGTCCAGACTTGATCCAAGACCGGTCCATGTGGACCAGGATCAGACTGCTCTAGGTGGACCGGGATCAGAACGATCACTTCTTAAGTGAACCTCCTGGTTACATCCTTTATGTATTAACTGATATTAATGCTGCTATATGAACGGTTTAGCTGATGCTAACTAGCCTTAGCATCAACAGTTAAAACGTTAGCTACATGTTAGCATAAACACCAGAGAAAAGAACAACGGCAACGTCAAACATTAGCTACAAATGTTAGCTTTTTTTTTCTGTTAACAGCAGCTAACATGTGACTGACATATTAATTATCTGAACTGCTAATGCTAGCCAGTGTTAGCATTAACAGATTATACATTAGCTTCACGTTAGCATAAACACTAGAGAAAACAAACACAACCATATGCTAATGTTAACTACTAATCTTGTTTCTTTTTTCTAGTATTTATGCTAACATGCAGCTAAGAGTAGCTAACATATTAATTAATACGTTACGTGTTTGCAAAAACACTAGCGAGAAAAGAAAAACACCAACATTTGCTAACGTTAGCTACAAACGTTAGATTTTTCTCTTAGCTAACGTGTTAGCGTTAACCATGCTAACACGCTAGCTAATACACAGATGTTACAGTGACGTCTATGTTAACTAACGTGTTAGCATGGTCACTGCTAATGCAACGTCAAATGCTCGTGTTTGTTTTCTGTTCATGTGTGAACAGGAAGTGATGTAACCAGCGTGGGCGTAGCCAGACGACGCATCATAGCAACATAAACAATCGAATCGACATGAATATTTTCAGCTTCTGTGTTTGTTACGAGGAAGAAACTCGACGCTGAGTTTTCCTGTTTCCACACAGAGTCGTCGTCACGACGTCGCGTCGTCGTCGACGGCGATGGACGAAGCTACAGCGGCGGCGAGGACCCGGGTGGATCTGGGAAATCCGACAGATACTGTTACTGTGAAAACCATGAGCATGTGTAAACTAATCCGCCCTCAGCCAACTGCCGAGCATAGTCCACGCGCCTCAGCTCAGTCTGCAGGAATCAGGCATCTGCCCTCCTCCGCCCTCTACTACCCCCCTGTCCCCACCCTCTACTACCCCCCACCCTCTACTACCCCCCTGTCCCCACCCTCTACTACCCCCCACCCTCTACTACCCCCCTGTCCCCACCCTCTGCTACCCCCCACCCCCTCCAACACCATCAACCCTCCATCATGGAGGACGTCAGTGTGTTTGTATAAAAGACTTAGACCATCAAACTGAAACTGTTTCATTAGATTTAATCTGAAACACTAAGTCCTGGTCCTGGTCCCAGTCCTGGTCCCGGTCCTGGTCCCAGGTCCATCATGTGGTTCCTCAGTAACGATGCTTCTGATTAAAGTTTAAACTGATTCATTGTTTCATTTCACAACGATCAAATCAAATCACGTTGCTACTGAAACGCTCCAGAGTGATGTCACCACGAGGCTCCGCCCACTGAGGTCGAGGTCATCGTAGGGGAAGGTCAGAGGTCACAGCTGATGATGTCACAGCTCTGAGATCATGTTATAATCTGCTCCGCCCCCCACTGAGGGTCAGAGGTCATGTGGTCGCCGTGGCAACATGAGGACATGTTGACAGTTTGGATCAGGACCAGGATCAAGACCAGGACCAGAACTGAGGGTCAGAGGTCACATGGTCGTCATGGCCACATGAGGATATATTGACAGTTTGGACCAGGACCAGGCTGAGGTCAGGGGTCACAGCTTCTTCTGTTGACACAGTTTACCCACAATTCATAGCAGCAGAAAGCTGAAGAAAAGATGGCCGCCGCCTGAGTTTAATGTTTGAACATTTGAGTCTCAGACACAAAGAGACAAAGACACAACCTCAGACATTAAATCCCTGAAGATTCTCTGAATGTTTCCTTGTCGACAGCTGTTACAGTGTCTGTGTGTGTGTGTGTGTGTGTGTGTGTGTGTTACCTCCGTGTCCACCAGGGGGCGACCCTGAGGTTGTAACTGGGGAAGAACTGAACTCAGTTATTTGAGGACGACAGCTGAGCATGTGACAGGGAGGGCCGGTCGCCACGGAGACGAGACTGAGACCAGGACAGGGACCGGGACCACAGACCAGATCGTCAATAGACGGTGTTACTTCGTCACCATGACGACCAGGAGGAAGCCGCAGCTGTTCTTCGTTCTGATTGGACGACGTCACCAGCTCCTTGACCAACAGCTCCACCTGCTGGAGACCGGAGGAACTGCACCAACGCGACTGGTTCTTTGTTTGTTTGATAAACAAATGTTTTCAGTCAGAAATGTTGCAAACATGTTTATTTATTTTATACAAAATAAGTTAAAGATTAAAACAATAACATGAGAAACTAAAGTCAAACCGAGTCACATTTAATAAACGTTGTCACCTGGACAGAGACACAGGTCCAACTATAGACCACGTCAGACCACATCAGACCACTTTAGACCACGTCAGACCACATCAGACCACATCAGACCACGTCAGACCACTTTAGACCACGTCAGACCACATCAGACCACTTTAGACCACTTTAGACCACATCAGTCTACATCAGTCCAGGTCAGTTCAAATCACACCACATTATTCCAGATCAGTCCAGTTCAGACCAGGTCAGTCCAGGTCCAGGTCAGTCCAGGTCAGGTCCAGGTCCAGGTCCAGGTCCAGGTCCAGGTCAGTCCAGGTCCAGAGGCCCCTCATGAATCTGGCGTCATGATGGCGAGGAATTCGTCCTGATTGACTGAAGAGAAACAAACAAACGTTAATCAGCCACTTCCTGTTTGAATCATGTGACTCAGGCCCCGCCCCCTGGCCCCGCCCCCTCAGACTCACTCTCTCCGTCTCCGTCGGCGTCGAACTCGTCGATCATGCTTCTCAGCTCGTCGTCGCTCACGTTCTCCCCCAGTTCTCTGGCGACGCGTCTCAGGTTCCTGAGACTGATGGATCCGGACTCGTCGTCGTCAAACAGTCGGAACGCTTTCATCACTTCCTCCTTCGGGTCTCGCTGCAGGATCCGGTCCGTCACTGTCGGAGGAGGTCAACGATCACTAGTGATCGCTGATCATTGATCACCGATCGCTGGCGTCTACTCACCCACTTCGTTAAAATCCTCAAACGTGATCTTCCCGTTTCCCTCTCGGTCGTAATCCTTCAGGATCTTCAACACGTCCACTTTCTTCACCTCGAAGCCCAGAGCTCTCATCGCCACCTGGTGGACACGTGTTGTCACATCACGATATATTAATGTATTGACACCAGTCTGCCCCCTGGTGGACACGGAGGGGATGATCAATAACAACCATCAGTTTCTCACCTTCAGTTCGTGATAATCGATTTCTTTGTCTTTGTCGGTGTCGAACAAATCAAAAGCTTCTTTGATTTCATGTTTCTGATCTTCGCTGAGCTCCTTCCTCTTCTTACGCCGGGTTTTATCTGCAGGAACCGGGTCCGGTCTGGGACAGACCAGAACCAGAACCAGAGAGACGGGTCAGAGTCAGATGATTGACATCGTCACATCTCAGAGTTTGTTTCCTCCGAGACTAAACAGTCCAGTCCATGTGGTCTACATGTTGTAAACACAGCTTCTCAGACCGGATCCAGGACCAGGTCAGTCTGTGGCCACCAGTCTAATCTGGACCTGGGTCTGACCTGACCACATCAGACCACGACAGGCCACGTCAGACCACACAGTTCAGATCTGCTATGGAACTGGTTCTGGCCTAGACCTGGTTCAGACCTGGTTCTGGTCTAGATCTGGTTTTGGCCTAGACCTGGTTCTGGTCTGGTTCAGACCTGGTTCTGGTCTAGACCTGGTCCTGGTCCAGACTTGGTTCTGGTCTGGTTCAGACCTGTTCCTGTTCTAGACCTGGTCCTGGTCCAGACCTGGTTCTGGTCCTGGTCCAGACCTGGTTCTGGTCCTGGTCCAGACCTGGTCCTGGTCTAACCTCACCATGTCAGAGAAGCTGCAGGTTAACGCACATGCGCAGAACCATCAACACAAACACTGATGTAAACGTTTAAACCGACGTTAAACAGCGGGAATGAAAGAGTTAAATAAATATTGATAAACACAAGCAAAGTGACGTAACAATGAACCGTTTTAATTTAAACTTTGAACCGTGAAACGTAAACAAACGGACGTTTATCTCGGTTCATTTAACGGAAGGTTCCGTCGACAAACAGCCGGTTCCAGCTAATGCTAACGCTAATGCTAACGTCAACTGAAACGTTAACGCTAGCGTCAATGCTAACGCTAGCAGAGCGTAGTTCAATGACGTCAGTGACGCAGACGTCGTTACCTCAGACTCAGACTCATCTTCCGTCTTTTCTTCTTTTTATTTTTGTTAAAATCTTTAAAATCTTTCGACTCAAACGTTTCGTTTGTGTCGCTGAATCCGAGCATCGAGCCGCCGCCTCCTATTGGTCCGCGGTCACCGGGCAACAACGACGCGCTCTCTGATTGGTCTGCGTCATAACTGTGCGTCGCTGGTTCAAAGCAACTTTATTGAGACAAACACAGAAGAAGAAACACACATAAAAACACGAGTTTAACGTTTAAATAAAATATTAAAATATTAAAGACAATAAATAAAATACATATAAAATATTTTGATTCATTAAAAATACAAATGAATAATTTAATTCACGTGGAGCTCAAATATAAAAGAAAAACACCCCCAGTTAATTAATAAAGTTTAAAACAATAATTATAAAAATATTTTTCATCAATAAAAATTAATGAAATAAAAAATCACATAAAAATAAATAAAAACAAGTTAATAAAACTAAAAATACATATGAAATTATATAGTTTTTTAGATTTAAGAAATTAGATATTAAAGTTAAATCACCTCAAGAGAAACACTGACACCTGCTGGTCACAGTGAGTATTACAGCTGTGACGTCAGGAGACGTGAATCCATCTTGTCTGTATAAACCCGTCTCAGACGTCATGACGTCGTGTTTTAAGACAGGAGACAGGAGACAGGAGACAGGAGACAGGAGACAGGAGACAGGAGACAGGAGACAGGAGACGTCTTCACCGACGTCCGTCCCCTCGCTGACCTCTGACCTCTTCCTCTTCTCTATCACATGTTTCCCACAGAGCTTCGTGTGAATGAGGAGCCGCCAGGTCTCCTCTAATCTCTGGTCTCACATGTGTGAGGAGAGATAAAGACGTATCTGGTCTGAGGAGGATCGGGATCCTCTGGACCCTCTGGTTCCTCTGTGACGCCACGTTTCCTCTCTGACGTCAGAGAAGATTTAAAAGATTTAACATCAACGGACGTAAAGATTTTCACACGACAACAGGAACAAACACGAAGACACGTTTAGATCTAAAAGTTTTATCGTTCAACTCTGACTCGAAACCAAAGAGACCTGGTTCTAGTCTGGTCTAGACCAGTGTGACTAGTTCAGTCCAGTTTCTTTCCAGTTTTCTAACAAGACGAACCTCCTGATGTTTTTGACCTCAGACAGTTTATTTATAATGAATAAAAACCTCAGAACGTCTCTGAGTAAACTAGAGTCACTAAAAATAAAATGACGCTGCTAAAACAAATTTACTGGCTCAGTTTCTATTCTGGAAAGTAAAACAAATGTGTTGACGTGTTTACAGTGTTTGATTTAGGACAGCACCACCTTGTGACACTACACCAACTTATCAAAACTGAACTTAAACATCTGGACCAAGACAAGAATCCTGGACCACGTCTAAGAGGTTTAATGTTTGAAGTGTCGAGTCGTCAGAGACGATGAACATGTCAGTTTCAGTGACGTCAACACGAGTCGTAGACGTTGTCGAGGAGCTGAAGACTGAATCAGCAGCAACTTAATAAAAACCAGGACACGACGTCACGGACCAGGTCACATGTCTCCTCACGGTGGCGCTGAAGAGACACAACATGTATCATCACTTATACCAGTAAAGATGGCCGACACCTCAACACCACCTCAACTCCACCTCAACTCCACCTGGGGTCATGTGACCTTTATCTTTAACTCCATGTCCACATCACAAACGTCACCTGCTGTTGCAATGAATCATGGGATATGTTGGACTGAGAATGATCCTTCAACCATCGAACTAACGAAGCTCAACCTTTGACCTTTGGCCTTTGACTTGTTCAGCAGCTGAAACTCTGTCACGGACGTCGTGTTTCAGACCTCGTCTCCATCAGACGTGGGTCTTGTTGGTCCTGAACTCAGGTCTTGTTGCCGCGGTGACGGTGGGGGGGTCGGAGGGGGGACGTAACGAGCGGAGCGTGTTTTTACTCGATCCAGGATCGGCAGCAGCACAGAGGCGGCTCTCTGAGGAAACCACATGAGAACGAGCGGAGTAAACACCAGCGACGGAGGAGGAAAAGACTCTGAATCAGCTTCTGTTTTCACTCTGACAGAGGCTGATTCAGTCCCACATCTGGATCCAGGTCCTCAGAAACTGGACTTAATAAAACTGGGTTTGTGGTGACGTCTGACAACATGAGCTCCAGAACAGAAACGACCTGCTGATCGTCTGAAACAACCGAACAAGTCGTCACAGTTTCAACATTTGATGGCGTCTTTATAAATGACGGTGATGTTGATCCATCAACATCTGGAGACTTTCCTCTTCTCTACAAACATCTGGACAGAGACGAACTCAGTTTTCAGGACTGAGACTTTATTGTTTCTGTTTAATAAAAGAACAGTTAAACGTCGTCGACCAGCGTTAAAGCAGCTGAACGGTGGTAATTAGAGTCAGCGGGTGGAGCCGTAGCATGTTAACGTCTCAGTGTTTCTGTGTGTGTTTGTGTCATTAAAGCTAAATTCCCCTGAACTCCACCCTGAACCAGCACAAAGACCCCCTGTCTCCGGTCTGGGTCTGGGCTCGGTCTATTACCTGACAGATGATGCAACGTGAAACACTTTAGGAAACAAGAACAACAAACTGAAACGTTTTTATATGAGACACGAAGCTGACGACCGTTTCAACATCTGAACTGGTCCGATAACGACGATCAGACGGTTGGAAACAGTTTGATTCAACATAAAACATCTGGAAACGTTTGAACCGACGAGACATCACCAACTTTAAAACCATCGACTTGTTTCTGAAACCTAATGAACTCAGATCAGAGAAAAAACACTTTGAACATCCTCTGATCTCTGACGTTGTTACATATCTAATGTTAACGAGCGGCGAAGCTTTAACGCCACATTTCAACATGTTTTTAATTTATCATCAAACTACTGAAAATAAACCCAGATTCTGTCAAAGTTTCAGAAACACGTACGGCTCCTTAAGGACCAAATGATCAAGAACCACAAAGGACGTCAAAACTAATTATAAAACTACAAAACGAAGACACAACCGCTCCAGAAAATAGAGTCAAAATCCACCACATTCAAACCAAACTTCAGCTCATCGTCTCGTGTTTCTGCGACGCAGCATTCAGACTCACGACGCCGTAAAAACCCAAACGATCGGAGACTTGAAGCGTTAAAACAACGTCACGGTCAATGAGCTTCACTGCTGTAAAGGTTAAAGTCGTAAAGAGTTGAAAAGGTCGCGTCGTTTGGTTGAAGACGAGAGAGAAAAGAATAAATCTTCACGTGAACTTAACGAGCTGAAGTCACATGACACAAGAAAGAAAACGTCCCGATGTTAAACTACAAAACATAATTAATATACGTTTAATTCAGGCTGAGTGGTTTAAATTAAAAAACATATTATCACATAGTATTTGACAGCAGTTTCTGGGAAGGAGCCATTTCATCGTCAGGAACAAATGTGTCCTAAAGGGTTAATAAGACGTCCACTAGAGGGCGGCGCTGAGTCGACGACGACGACGACGTGACAGAAACACAGACTCAAACTAAACCAACGACTTGTCATTAAAGCAGGAAGTGAAGACGTAAACGTGTTTTATCGGTAGTACGCTGTTTTAACGCCCCCTGCTGGAGAAGGAGCCTCACTTCATCTCATCGTTTGTTTCTGATCCTGACAGTTTCTCTCTGTTCTCAACAGCTGAGAAACTCTCGAAGCTTCAATACAACAGAAACCGTCTAAAGGAACAGGAAGTAAAAACCACATGAAAACATGTTTAATAAAGTGACAGCGACTCTGACCAACTTCAGAGGAAGAAAAGGTGAAGAGACAGAAAGTGAAGATGTAAAGACACAGATGGGGGGTGGGGGTGGGGGCGGGGGTGGGGGGAGGAAGAATGTGATAATGAGGGTAATTAATTCTGGGATGAACGTTGCTGTTGTGAAACATCGTGTGGTTTGTCTGAACCAAGACCGGGAACTGTTACTAATTTACAACAAACATCAGGAAGTTTCAGCCCAAAACTAAAAACATGAGACGTCGGACGAGACAAGTGGACAAAGACCGAGACGATTAAAACTGAGACGCTTCGTTTTAATAAAGACGAGAATCTTTAAACCGCTTCAACAACAAGAAGACGTCAGCTGCTGGACCAGGATCCAGATCCCAGGTCCTGGACCTGGTACAAACGTCCACTGGTGATGTGGTTCTACTGGTCCAACTGGTCCAGTAGAACCAGTTGGACCAGTCCTGAACCAGTAGAACCAGTAGGACCAGTCTTAGACCAGTAGAACCAATAGAACCAGTAGGACCAGTAGAACCAGTAGGACCAGTAGGACCAGTGTTAGACCAGTAGAACCAGTAGGACCAGTAGGACCAGTAGACCAGTAGGACCAGTAGGACCAGTAGGACCAGTAGAACCAGTAGGACCAGTTAGACCAGTAGAACCAACAGGACCAGTAGAACCAGTAGAACCAGTAGAACCAGTAGGACCAGTAGGACCAGTAGGACCAGTGTTAGACCAGTAGGACCAGTAGGACCAGTAGGACCAGTTAGACCAGTAGAACCAACAGGACCAGTTAGACCAGTAGAACCAACAGGACCAGTTAGACCAGTAGAACCACGTCACCAGAGGACGTTTGAATCAAACGTGTGTTTTACTGAGTAAAGTTGTTTCTCAACTTTCTCAGTAAAACACTTGAAGCTTCTGTTAAAAACTGAGTCACTAAAACAATAAACGATCAAAGTGACGTCATTGATCAGTGTTTAACGACCAGATCAATGTTTCACAGCCTGTTGTTGTGTTTGTCTGTGACCAACCGCAGACTAAAGGACCAGGATGTCAGACCAGGTCCAGGACTTGAGCAACAATGTTGAGCAATGAGGGTCTGGATTCTCTGAATCCTGGTCTAACAACAGACCCTCCACCCTTCAACCCCCACACCTCCTCCCCACACACACACACACACACACACTCCTCCTCCTCCTCCTCCTCCTCCTGCTCCTCCATCTGCTCAACAACAACAGACTTTTCCTTTTTTTACTAAACTTTTTTTAGTAAAGTTTCACCTGCGTCCTGATCGACAGCTCCTCATCCTCAGAGTACAGGAGGAGCAGGAGGAGGAGGAGCAGCAGGAGCAGCAGGAGGAGGAGCAGCAGGAGGAGGAGCAGCAGGAGCAGCAGGAGGAGGAGCAGCAGCAGCAGGAGGAAGGAGCTGGTCTCACTCCTCTTCTCCGCCTCTTTCTTCTTCCACCTTCACGTGTGTAAAAACCACTTGTGTCTCATTTTGCATCTGAGCTGCTGGAGAGTTTGAGAGAAGAAGAAGAAGAAGAAGAAGAAGAAGAAGAAGAAGAAGAAGAAGAAGAAGAAGAAGAAGAAGAAGAAGAAGAAGAAGAAGAAGAAGAAGAAGGTAAGAGACATTAACACATTAACACATTAACACATTACAACATTACAACATTAAGACATTAAAACATCAAAACATGAAGCTGTAGTTTAATGTTTGAACCAGCAGTACAACATGTTGTTTATTGTTTATTATTGTTGTCTGTTGTTTCTTATTGTTGTTTACTGTTGTTATTCAGATGAAAACATTTGTTTTCTTGTGGTTGGTTGATTTATTTTCTCTCTGAGGAGGTTAAAGTCCTAGACCAGGACTTCACAGAGTCCTGGTTCAGAGAGTTGATGAAGTGAAGGATGTGGTCTGAGGTCAGACCTGGTCCTGGTCAGACCTGGTTCATGACTTTATGTTACATCTAATGTATTTAAAGACTAAAGTACGGAGGCTCAACTGTGACAAAAAGAGTAAAAAACGTCCTGGTACTGCTGTGAATGATCAATGTAGTTAATGAATAAATAATCAATATAATCAATATAATCATGTAATTAATCATCAGTCAGCCGAGGTTTCATGTTTCATCATTTAAAAACAAACGTTTAAATCAACCTAATGTTTTTTAAATATTTCGTCTTTTCAACTTGTAACAAAGTTTCTTTTTAGTTTCTTTATTTCTAAACTTCTGGTTGAAACATTTTATTCTTTAATTGTTGAAAAACAACAACAGTTTCATGAAAATGATTTTAGAAGATTTGTCTGTTTGAGACGAGCGGCGTCAGGAAGTTTAGTGAGCTGATATTAATGTGATTATTTATTAGTTTGTTTGTTTGTTTGTTTGTGGAGTAAACGTGGTCTCCTGCTGAGGAGCAGAGGTTTGTCGATCATACTTGTCACACTTTTCATAGTTTGTGGTCGAGTGTCGTTGAACAGCCCCAGTGATTTATACAGAGACCAGAGACTCAACGGCTCCACCCTGACCCCGACACACACACACACACACACACACACACACACACACACACACACACAGGCCTCAGTGTGTGTCTGTGTGTGTGTGTGTGTGTGTGTGTGTGTGTGTTGGAGCTGATGAGGAAACAACAACAGGTTAAATGTTTGAGTCATGAACTCATGAAGAAACGTTTCAGTGTTTGAAGCTTTAAAAGGAAACGAGAGAGAGAGAGAGACAGTTACAGTGTGTGTGTGTGTGTGTGTGTGTGTGTGTGTGTGTGTGTGTTACAGTGTGTGTGTGTTACAGTGTGTGTGTGTGTGTGTGTGTTACAGTGTGTGTGTGTGTGTGTGTGTACAGTGTGTGTGTGTGTGTGTGTGTGTGTGTGTGTGTGTGTGTGTTACAGTGTGTGTGTGTGTGTGTGTGTGTGTGTGTGTGTGTGTTACAGTGTGTGTGTGTGTGTGTTACAGTGTGTGTGTGTGTGTGTACAGTGTGTGTGTGTTACAGTGTGTGTGTGTGTGTGTGTGTTAGTGTGTGTGTGTGTGTTACAGTGTGTGTGTGTGTGTGTGTGTACATTAGTTTTTTTGTGGTAAACATTTTCCATCGTCATCGTCAGTTAATTAAACATGATTTGTTCTACATGCGGTTACCGTGGAAACGACGACGCTCAGATCTCTACTTCCTGTTTTCACTCGTCTTTCTGTCTCGTCCAATCAGATTGTGTCAAAGTTCATGTGGAGTCTGAACTGAGGCTTTTATTTTGAAAGGTCGGCTGCTGCTGCTTCCTGTTAGCATGCTAGCTGTTAGCGACATGTCTCATCCTACAGGGGACGACATTACTTCCTGTTAGCATGCTAGCTGTTAGCGACATGTCTCATCCTACAGGGGACAACGTTACTTCCTGTTAGCATGCTAGCTGTTAGCAACATGTCTCATCCCACAGGGGGTGACGCTACTTCCTGTTAGCATGCTAGCTGTTAGCGACATGTCTCATCCTACAGGGGACAACGTTACTTCCTGTTAGCATGCTAGCTGTTAGCGACATGTCTCATTCTACAGGGGACGACGCTACTTCCTGTTAGCATGCTAGCTGTTAGCGACATGTCTCATCCTACAGGGGGCGACACTACTTCCTGTTAGCATGCTAGCTGTTAGCGACATGTCTCATCCTACAGGGGGCGACGCTACTTCCTGTTAGCATGCTAGCTGTTAGCGACATGTCTCATCCTACAGGGGGCGACGCTACTTCCTGTTAGCATGCTAGCTGTTAGCGACATGTCTCATCCTACAGGGGGCGACGCTACTTCCTGTTAGCATGCTAGCTGTTAGCGACATGTCTCATCCTGCAGGGGACGACGTTACTTCCTGTTAGCATGCTAGCTGTTAGCGACATGTCTCATTCTACAGGGGGCGACGCTACTTCCTGTTAGCATGCTAGCTGTTAGCAACATGTCTCATCCTACAGGGGGCGACGCTCTTCCTGTTAGCATGCTAGCTGTTAGCATGTGTCTCATCCTACAGGGGCCCTTCCTGTTAGCATGCTAGCTGTTAGCGACATGTCTCATTCTACAGGGGACGACGTTACTTCCTGTTAGCATGCTAGCTGTTAGCGGCCAGATCAGTCCTAGAACTGGAGATGAATCCCAACATGTTGATGATGCAACGTTGCTAGTTGCTAGCATGCTATGTTAGCACTGTTAGCTTGACCGTTTCCATCCGTCTCCAGTTTCTGTGTCAAACTTTGTCCAGAAGCTGAAAACATCTTGAACCAGTTGAATTCTCGTTTTACAAAGTGAGAAACTCTCAGAGTAAATGAGACGAAACCGTGAAGATGGAGGTTTAACGTCGTTTGTAACGTTTGACCTTTGACCTTCGACCCCTCAAAGCTCAGACCAGATCAGAGTCCAGGATCAAGTGTTACTGTACAGCTGTACTGTACGGAGAGGAGGAGGAGGAGGAGGAGGAGGAGGAGGAGGAGGAGGAGAGGAGGAGGAGGGAGGAGGAGGAGGGAGGAGGAGGAGGGAGGAGGAGAGGAGGGAGAGGAGGAGGAGGAGGGAGGAGGAGGAGGAGGAGGAGGAGGAGAGGAGGAGGAGGGAGGAGGAGGAGGAGGGAGGGAGGGAGGAGGGAGGAGGAGGAGGAGGAGGAGGGAGGAGGGAGGAGGAGGAGGAGGAGGAGGAGAGGAGAGGGAGGGAGGAGGAGGAGGAGGAGGAGGAGGGAGGAGGAGGAGGAGGAGGAGGAGAGGGAGGAGGAGGGGAGGAGGAGGAGGGAGGAGGAGGAGGAGGAGGAGGGGAGGAGGAGGAGGAGAGGAGGAGGAGGAGGAGGAGGAGGAGGAGAGGAGGAGGAGGAGGAGGAGGAGGAGGAGAGGAGGAGGAGGAGGGAGGAGAGGAGGAGGAGGAGGAGGAGGAGGGAGGAGGGAGGGAGGAGAGGAGAGGAGAGGAGAGAGAGAGGAGGAGGGAGGAGGAGAGGAGGAGGAGGAGGAGAGAGAGGAGGAGGAGGAGGAGGAGGAGGAGGAGGAGGAGGAGGAGGAGAGGAGGAGGAGGAGAGGAGGAGGAGGAGGAGGAGGAGGAGGAGGGAGGAGGAGGAGGAGGAGGAGGAGGAGGGAGGAGGAGGAGGAGGAGGAGGAGGAGGAGGAGGGGAGGAGAGGAGGAGGAGGGAGGAGGAGGAGGAGGAGGAGGAGGAGAGGAGGAGGAGGAGGAGAGAGGAGGAGGAGGAGGAGGGAGGAGAGGAGGGGAGGGAGGAGGAGGAGGAGGAGGAGGGAGGAGGAGGAGGAGGAGGAGGGAGGAGGGAGGAGGAGGAGGAGGAGGAGGAGGAGGAGGAGGAGGAGGAGGGAGGGAGGAGGAGGAGGAGGAGGAGGAGGAGGAGGAGGAGGAGGGGAGGAGGAGGGGAAGAGGAGGAGGAGGAGGAGGAGGAGGAGGGAGGAGGGAGGAGGAGGAGGAGGAGGAGGAGGAGGAGGAGGGAGGAGGAGGAGGAGGAGGAGGGAGGAGGAGGAGGAGGAGGAGGAGGAGGAGGAGGAGGAGGAGGAGGAGGAGGGAGGGAGGAGGAGGAGGAGAGGAGGAGGAGGGAGGAGGAGGAGGAGGAGGAGGAGGAGGAGGAGGAGGAGGAGGAGGAGGAGGAGGAGGAGGAGGAGAAGAGGAGGAGAGGAGAGTAGGAGAAGAGGAGGAGAGGAGGAGGTTGTATGACCCTTTGACCTGGTGGCGCCAGTGAGACGTGATCAGTAGATGTTTGTCTTTGAACTGTGAAGACGAGTTGATCAGAAACATGTTGAGACGTTTGATCGATGGTTCAGTTTGTTGGAGGCTTCATCTGGTCCTGATGCCTCCTCAGCACCTCCTCCTCCTCCTCAGCACCTCCTCCTCCTCCTCAGCACCTCCTCCTCCTCCTCAGCACCTCCTCCTCCTCCTCAGCACCTCCTGGAGGAGCAGAGAAGAAGAACAAATGTTCTAGAAACATTGGTGACATCAGCTCTGTTTTTCTTTTCGTGGTCGAACCAGAAGTTTGTTGGTGAAAACTATGTCCTGATTGGTCGCAGCTCCTCCCTCCGTCACCGACCCTCTGTGCTCCACACTGAGGCGTCTTTGTCGCCGTGGTGATGGCGTGACGTGACGCGGCGGTCGACTCGACTGTAACGACAGAGGAAAATGGTAACGCCCTCAGCAAACAGGAGCTGCTGACCGTGTGTGTGTGTGTGTGTGTGTGTGCAGCTGAAAACTGTTGCACCTTTTTCCTGCATCATTTCCCATCAGGCCGAGCAGCAGCAGGTTGCCGTGGAAACACTCGGTGAGGTTCAGGAAGAGAAAACACGTCGTTATTTTCACTGAGAAGTTTTTATTTCCAGCGACTCAACATTTCTATTTTTAACTAAGTTTAACTAGTGGGTTGGTTTGTGTTTACAGCAGCTTGTCGTTGTTGTTGTTGTCTTTGTTGTCGTTGTTGTTGTTGTCTTTGTTGTCGTTGTTGTTGTTGTTGTTGTCGTCGTTTTTGTTGTTGTTGTTGTCGTCATCGTTGTTGTTGTTGTTGTCGTCATCGTTGTTGTTGTTGTCGTTTTTGTTGTTGTCGTTGTCGTTGTTGTTATTGTTGTCGTCATTGTTGTTGTCGTTGTTGTCGTCATTGTTGTCGTCGTTTTTGTTGTCGTTGTTGTCGTCATTGTTGTTGTCGTTGTTGTCGTCATTGTTGTCGTCGTTGTTGTTGTCGTCGTTGTCGTCATTGTTGTTGTCGTTGTTTTCGTTGTCGTTGTTGTTGTTGTTGTTGTCGTCATTGTTGTTGTTGTCGTTGTTGTCGTCATCGTTGTTGTTGTTGTCGTCATCGTTGTCGTTGTTGTCGTCATTGTTGTTGTTGTTGAGCAACGTGTTGATGGTCTTCAGTGACGTTGGAGGTGAAGTCTTATCAGTTTAACAGCAGCGTCTGTGTCATGATTTTCTCCAGAACAAGACTAGAGAGATAAGACCGATCCACGACTGAGGACGACCCCCACAGTCCTCGGTTCTGACCCCCCACAGTCAAGACCCCCACAGTCAAGACCCCCACAGTCAAGACCCCCACAGTCAAGACCCCCACAGTCCAGACCCCCACAGTCCAGACCCCCACAGTCCAGACCCCCACAGTGTGAGTCACAGTGTTTTACTTCTCGCCCCTTCAGACACGATCTCTTCTCTGATCTACACGTGATGCTACATGTAGTTAGTGTTTTAGTCAGTATGTTATATATGTTATATCACCCCCCCCACCCCTCACAGGAGAGGGGGGGGGACTGAAACACAATCCTCCTCCTCATCATGTTCATGTGTTTCAGTGTAAATCACTTTAATAGAAAACACACGTCAGCTCAGATTAGTGATGGTCGACGCCTCGTATCAGTGTCAGCATCGGGGGAGAGGAGGTGAGGAGAGGAGGAGGAGAGAGGAGGAGGAGGAGAGGAGGAGAGGAGGAGAGGAGGAGAGGAGAGGGAGGAGAGGAGGAGGAGGAGAGGAGGAGAGGAGGAGAGGAGGAGGGAGGAGGAGGAGGAGGAGGGAGGAGGAGGAGGAGGAGGAGAGGAGAGGAGGAGGGAGGAGGAGGAGAGAGGAGGGAGGAGAGGAGGAGGAGGAGGAGGAGGAGGAGGAGAGGAGGAGGGAGGAGGAGAGAGGAGGGAGAGGAGGAGAGGAGGAGGAGGAGAGGAGGAGGGAGGAGGAGGAGGGAGGAGGAGGAGGAGGAGGAGAGGAGGAGGAGGAGGAGGAGGAGGAGGAGGAGAGGAGAGGAGGAGGAGGAGGGAGGTAGGGAGAGGAGGAGGAGAGGAGGAGGGAGGAGGAGGGAGGAGGAGGAGGAGAGGAAGTGAGGAGAGGAGGAGAGGAGAGGAGGAGGAGAGGAGGAGGAGGAGGAAGAGGGAGGAGGAGGAGGGAGGAGGAGATGAGGAGAGGAAGTGAGGAGAGGAAGTGAGGAGAGGAGACGAGGAGAGGAAGTGAGGAGGAGAGGAGGCGAGGAGGAGAGAAGGAGAGGAGGGTGAGCCACTAGCTAGCAGCTAGCAGCTAGTTGCTAGCAGCTAGTTGCTAGTAGCCAGTGCTAGCACCATCCATCCTTCATCCATCCAGTAGGGGGCAGGTTCAGGTCCTGGTTTGTCCCTGCAGGATGATGAACCAGGACTTTGTATTAAAGAGGACTGGTTGACGTTCAACACGTGTTATCGTCTCTTTACTACATTTCCCATCATGCATTGTGGTGACCCGTGGTTGTGCCTGATGGAGACTTTCTCAGTCTGGTTCTTCCAACAGTAAAAAACTGAGACTGGGTCAGGAGGAGGTTTACTGGCTGTGGTGTGATTTATTGTTGGTAGTCGTGGGACCATTAGGCCGACAGTGTTTATCATGTAGACGAGAGGTTGAAGAGGTTTAAAGTCACGTCAGCTTGGTCCTAATGGACCTAAACGGACCTCGGACTAAATAAAAAGACTTGAACCAAACAAGGGATGGAAACTTCCTGTGTTTGTTCCAGCTGAACCTCTGTTGTTTTTCTAAGTGTTAAAGTGAAGTTTAACTGTTTTCATTCAGTAACGGTCCTGAAGCAGCGAAGAGGAAGTTAAACGTGTTGGAAACTGTCAAAACTTAACAGATACCAAGGACAGAGTCCTCCTCTGGTCCAAAACCAGACCATCTGGTGCTAGAAACCTCTTCGGTCCAGTTTGACCCCGTGAAAACACATTCGTACCTTAAAGTAGCTAGTAACAAGTAGCTAGTAGCTACTATACTGCATATTAAGATGCTAATGTAGCATCACGTGATGCTAATGCTAATGCACCTGCTAGCGCAGCCCACCACCAGAGGGCAGTCAAGACGCTCTGCCCTGTCTTGTCCGTCTGCATAAACAGCCTCTGCTATGCTAATAGCTAGCTGCATGTGTAACATCTTGTTTTGGAGCGTTAGCATGCTAACACAGACTTGACCTACTGGTGGCGCTGCAGGAGCAGTCAGATAATCACTGTGGTAGGTTTCAGTTTCAGTCTGGATCCAGGTCCAGGACTCAGACCCTGATCCTCCGTCTATAAACCCTGAGACTCCGTGGCCTCGGTGCGCTGATGAGTGAGAACATGTGTTTGTTTTGGCGTCTTCACTCGTCCAATCACTGGCTGATGTCATCAGGGACGGGAGGGTCCAGGTCTCTGAGGGACCGGGAGGGTCCAGGTCTCGGAGGGACCAGGCTTTAACTCCAACTGAAAAATAATCTGAGTCTCAACTCCTCCAGTGTTATTACACTCGATGTTTAAGAAAATAGACAAATTTAACAACCGCTGACACAACAAGCTGAACACAAACAAACAACAACAAACAAACAAACAAGAAAGATCATCTATTGAAGACGATGGTCCGCTCTGAGACGACCACAGTGTTTATCAAACAGAGTGAGACGTCTGTCGCATCGACAATCTACGTCTAATAACAAAAACAAACCAGTCAGGAAACAAACCTTCAAATTAAAAGCCTCAGATATAGAGTCTGACAGTGTGACCTCACCCCTGCACACACACACACACACACACACACACACACACACACACACACACACACACACACACACACACACACACACACACACACACACACACACCTGGCCTTTAACAACTCTGTGTGTTTACTCTCCACACAGATGGAGGCTGAGGAATGTTGTTACCGTGGACGACAACACCTTTACATGTGTGTGTCTGTCTCTCTCTCTCTCTCACACACACACACAGATGATGTGTGAACCATGTGTGTGTGTTCAGTGAACAACAGCTAATGAAGCTAATGGAGCGTGAAGTTTCATTCCCCTGCATCATTTTCTGCTGCTGCAGAGTCTCAGAGCCTCCCTCCTCCTCCCCTCCTCCTCCTCCTCCTCCTCCTCCTCTTCCTCCTCCTCTTCCCTCCTCCTCTTCTTCCCTCCTCCTCCTCTTCCCTCCTCCTCCTCTTCCCTCCTCCTCCTCTTCCCTCCTCCTCCTCTTCCCTCCTCCTCTTCCCTCCTCCTCCTCCCTCCTCCTCCTCTTCCCTCCTCCTCCTCTTCCTCCCTCCTCCCTCCTCCCTCCCTCCTCCCTCTCCTCCTCACCCATCAACCTCCCTCGCTGCTGCATCCGTCCTCTCTGTATCTTCACCTCCTCTTTTCGCATTTCACACATCACCTCTTCATGTCCTGAACAGTCTGACTCAAAGTTTGTCTCCTCTTCAAAAAGGACAAATCATCACCACACACACACACACCTACACACACACACCTACTTATTGATGTGACACCCACACACACACACTCGTCCTGTCCTGGTCTGCGTAATGACTGTTTTCAGGCAGGCAGGGAGGGAGGAAGTGTGTGTGTGGTGGTAATAAGTGATGTGTGTGTAACTGGTCCAGTGTCTGTGTGTGTGTGTGTGTGTGTGTGTGTGTGTGTGTGTGTGTGTGTGTGTGTGCTGCAGTTATTCTGCTGACTGCAGCTGGGGCGCATCAGCATTTTGGGAGTGAATGAAGACGGAGGAAGAGGAAGGAGGAGGAGGGGGAGGAAGTAGATAGGATCAATCGAAATGACTTACCCCCCCCCCCCTCCTCCCCATCACCACCCGACACACACACACACACACACACACACACACACACACTGAACAGTCCCTAAACTCACACACACATTGAACATAAATGATGGAAGCTCAGAGAGGACAAATGAAACTAAATGAAACTAAAGTTATCGATCAATAACTGAAGGTGAAAGATGGACGACACCTCCACTTCCTGCCACTAGTCAGTGTTGATCAGGAGGTGGAAGATCAATGACTGATGAAACTGAAGCTAATTCAAACCTTCGGAGGTCAAAGGTCACTGTGATAAAACAATGTTACAATAATCAAAATATTTATTATTTGAACAAATTAAACTTTCTTTTTTGTCTTTAAAAAGGTATTTTTCTTCTATTAAAATATAACAAATTATAAAATAAAATAATATTATGTAGCAGGTTAACTTGATAAATTAATAATAACAATAAATAATTTAATCGTCTGAACGTGATCAAACATCATCAACCTGCAGGTGAAGATGTGGATCCTGCTCTGTTTGGGATGAGTGTGTGTCGGCAGGCTGCAGAGTGTGTGTGTGTACGTGAGTGTGTGTGTGGTGACGCTGCATTGTGCCACAGCCTCTGAAGTTGTGGACTCTGTCGGACATGCTGCCTCTTCGCTCTGTTGGATGACAGAGGATCTTTGTTGCTGCACAGTGCGAGTACGTACGCTGTGTGTGTGTGTGTGTGTGTAACTTTGATCAGTGTGTGTTGTGTTTGTTTCAGCAGGTTTTTGCAGGAGGATGTTTGCATCTGCAGCTCCGCAGAGCAGCAGCGGAGCAGCACTGCAGTTTCTCTGCAGAACGTTTTTTCCTTCAGTTTGTTTCAGTTGAAACTAAAACGCTCGATCTGATCAAACCTCGGTTCGTCCGCAGGTCGACCTCCGGCGCTCTGACACGCTCAAGATGATTCCCGTGTTGATCTGTGTCCTGGTTTCTCTGAGCGCCGCCGACACAGACTTAGACGCTCTGTACCCGGAGCTGGAGCACTCCAGGACCATCTACGTCACAGGTGAGTCCAACCTGGTTTTACCCACGGTCCTCGGCGTCTCCGGCGGCTCGTTAACGACGCTCAGAGAGACGACACCCGTCAGACACAGACGCGTCATGGTTTAAAACGAAGAGAAATAAAGTCTCTGATGTTTCAGTTGATCAGTTGATCAGAGGATCAATAACGTGACCTGATCAGTTTATCAGAGGATCAATAACGTGATCTGATCAGTTTATCAGTTGATCAGAGGATCAATAAAGTGATCTGATCAAAATAAAACAATTTTAATAACAAATCAGTGACAAATATTGATCAATCAGGATCAATGATCGACCAACTGTTCTCATGAATATTTAACATGTTAATGAGCTCGGCTCTGATTGGTCGACAGCAGCCAATGAGAACGTAACTTTCTGTAAATACAAGGTCACATGTTGTTGAGGTAAAGTCACCAACACCGCTAACTTGTTTAGCCCGTCTACGGCGTTTTCCATTATGTGTTAGCATCGAGCTAATGGACAACTCGCTAGTTAACAACTAAACAACTTAGTCACTTAATAACCAGGAAAAAACTAATAACTAACTAGTGGTTAACAACAACCAGCTCCAACTGATCGATCATTAATTAACTAACTGACTGATTGATCGATTGATCAATTGATTGATCAGACTCAGTGAATCTGATGAATCAGAAGCTGAAGAAGCAAATTAGAGGAAACGTGAAACGTCAGGAAACTGATCGATCGCTGACTGATGAGGAGGAGGTGGAGGAGGAGGTGAAGGAGGAGGAGGAGGAGGAGGAGGAGGTGAAGGAGAAGGAGGAGGAGGAGGAGGAGGAGGAGAAGGAGGAGGAGGAGGAGGAGGAGGAGGAGGAGGAGGAGGAGGAGGAGGAGGAGGAGGAGGAGGAGGAGGAGCTAATATATGAGCTAGGTAGCTAACGTTATTAGATGCTAACATTTAACCAGATAACTCAGTTATTAGCATCTTTAAAATATTGTAATTTTTTTGTTTGCGCTTTTATTTTGAAATCTTACCCAACATCTTGTTTTTATTTCCCAGCATGCACCAGGGTGAGGATGTGGTTGTCAGAAAAGTTAGTGATTTAATTAGCAAACTTATCAAGCTAATTAGCAAGCTTATCACTGCTGACCAATAACGTTCGCTAACGTTAGCGTTAGCTAGCAGTAGCTAGTTTTCTTTTTTCCATTACTGTGATAACAGGACTCTTTATTAACGATAAACTCTACGAACACGTTGTCAAGTTTTAATCCAGCGACATGAACAAGTCTGTAGACGCCATCTTTGTTGTCATTCTGACGACTTCCACATCAGCAGATTCATGATTTTCCTGAACAGGCTGGTGTAAAATGATGAATCTGCTGATCTGAAACACCCTTCATGACCAGTTGTTAAGAAGTAAAATAAAATCACAAAAAATGACTTTTAATACTTTTAAGATGCTAATAATTGTGTTATCTGGTCTCTTAACGTTACACACAGAACTAGTAACGTTAGCTACCTATAGCTAATGGAGCTAATAGAGCTAATAGAGCTAATGGAGCTAATAAAGCTAATGGAGCTAATGGAGCTAATAAAGCTAATGGAGCTAATGGAGCTAATAAAGCTAATGGAGCTATGTAATGTAACGTTAGCTCACACATTAGCATTAGTCATAGCTGCTAGCCAGTATCTGAATGATGTTAGCTAGGCTAGGCTAGGTGATGCTAACTCAGAAGAGGCTTAAGTGTTGAATGTGCTGATCTGGAACAACCTTCATCTTCATGAGCTTCATCAGTGGTTAGATACGTTTGGCTGACTGCCCCATTTACTTTCATTGTTAACTATTTATTTAGCTCTTTAGCTCTAAACTAGCTGACGTTAGCTTGTTTTACAACGTTTTACAAAACGTCTTGTTTTCATAACAACTGGTGATGAAGGGTGTTTCAGATCAGCAGATTCATCATTGTTGTCGACACATTGAGCTGTTGTTCAGTAAACTGATGACTCTTCAGTTTATGTGTAGGGACCCTATTCATGCTACTGCTGAAGTGAAGTGATATTTTGAGCTTTATTAGTGGTTAAAAAATGACAGTTTAGATACGTTTGGCTGACTGCCCCATTTACTTTCATTGTTAACTATTTGGTTGTGAAAACAACAGACTGTTAAACTGGATATTACTTCAACCAACGTAACATGTCTGTTGAGGGGAGTTGGACTGGTTGTCATGGTGATAAAGACTCTTCATGTTAGTCTGGACCATTATGGACTTTGGTCTCGGGGTGGTTCAGATCAGAGACTTTAAAGGGTCGTTCAGGTTTTGTGAAGTTGTTATTGATCTGCGGTTCCTCCTGTGGTAGAAAATGGCCCCCGTCTGTCGGTGGTGGCGGATCAGTCGAAGGTCGTGTCGAGACGAGGAGGAAACGTCACTTTACCGTGTCAGATCCAAAGAGACCAATCACTGGCCCCCAATCGTAAGATGAGGATCAAGTGGACCAAGCTGACGTCGGACTACCTGAAGGAGGTGATTGATCTCCTCATTATCGATCATTAGCGGCGTGTGGTTGAAGGTGACGACACCTTGTTCTTCTCGGTTTCTTTAATAAACGTGAACAGACTCACCTCGCTCTTCCTCCAGGTGGACGTCTTCGTCGCCATGGATTTCCACAAGAGGAGTTACGGTAGTTTCCACGGCCGCGTCCACCTCCAGGGCTCGTCTCCGCTGGACGCGTCGCTGGTCATCACTGAACTGACCCTGGAGGATTATGGGAAATATAAATGTGAAGTCATCGACGGGTTGGAAGACGGGACGACGGTGGTGTCTCTCGACCTTGAAGGTAAAAAATATTTGGGTTGAATAAAAAAGCTTTAAATAGAAAAGATGAGTCGGTTTAAATTTAGAAGCAGCCGGAGGGAAAGTCGAGTCAGACGAGCTTTTACTTTCACTTTCCCTCGTTGGGTTGAGCCAAGCCCAGAGGGACGGTCCTGCATCAGCCGCTAACCAGCCGTCTCTTTCTGTGTCTGGACGCAGGCGTCATCTTCCCGTACTTCCCTCGCCTTGGCCGCTACAACCTGAACTTCTACGACGCCGAGCGGGCGTGTCGCGACCAGGACGCCGTGGTGGCGTCCTTCGAGCAGCTGTACGACGCGTGGCGAGGAGGGATGGACTGGTGCAACGCCGGCTGGTTGGACGACGGGACGGTCCAGTATCCCATCACCACGCCCAGGGAACCCTGCGGAGGAAAGAACACGGTGCCGGGGATTCGTAACTACGGACTCAGAGACAAAGACAAGAACCACTACGACGTCTTCTGCTTCACTTCACACCACAAAGGTGAAGGACTGACCGGTCTGTCGCTGCCGGTCCTGGTCCTGGTCCATCGTGGTCTCGGTGTGAAACCGAACGGATGTAGAAGGAAAGAAGAAACTGGACTCGCTAGAAATACGTCGAGACATTTCATCTCCTGAACGTCTCCTTTAAAAACCTTAAAGTCAAATGTGTTGATGATTTCAAACGAGTCCAGTTTCTCTTTTCAACATCTTGTTAAATCACTGAACTGAGTCTGAATGTCGACACAAACATCTGATGAAAGTTGACGAACCCGTCGGCTGATTTTAGTCAAATGTGTCTGTTCCTCTAAACCGTTCTAGTCGAGTCTACTCGTCTCTAGTCGAGTCTACTCGTCTCTAGTCGTCTCTAGTCGAGTCTACTCGTCTCTAGTCGTCTCTACTCATCTCTACTCGTCTCTACTCGTCTCTAGTCGTCTCTACTCATCTCTAGTCGAGTCTACTCGTCTCTACTCGTCTCTACTCGTCTCTAGTCGAGTCTACTCGTCTCTACTCGTCTCTAGTCGTCTCTAGTCGAGTCTACTCGTCTCTACTCATCTCTAGTTGTCTCTAGTCGTCTCTAGTCGAGTCTACTCGTCTCTACTCGTCTCTAGTCGAGTCTACTCGTCTCTACTCGTCTCTAGTCGAGTCTACTCGTCTCTACTCGTCTCTACTCGTCTCTAGTCGAGTCTACTCGTCTCTAGTCGTCTCTAGTCGAGTCTACTCGTCTCTACTCGTCTCTAGTCGAGTCTACTCGTCTCTACTCGTCTCTAGTCGAGTCTACTCGTCTCTAGTCGAGTCTACTCGTCTCTACTCGTCTCTAGTCGAGTCTACTCGTCTCTAGTCGAGTCTACTCGTCTCTACTCGTCTCTAGTCGAGTCTACTCGTCTCTACTCGTCTCTAGTCGAGTCTTCTCGTCTACCAGCTGCTGTTTTAGTTCCTACTCGATACTCGGTCCAAGTCGAAGGGTTTCAGATCAGCAGATTCACCATTTTCCTGTGTCTGTGAAGACCCACCTACCGTCCATCCATCTAACTGTGGCTGTAGCCGGTCACCAGTCAAAGGTCATTTAACCAAGTTAGCTTAGCTAGTTAGCTTCAGAGAAAACACATGAGAGGATGATACAACATCTCATATGACTTTAATACTTATAACTTTTGAAGAATTGATCCAATCATTGATCACAGCCTTGATTATAATACGCTTGTGCACAATCTCGCCAAGTTTCATGGCATTCAGTCCTTAGGGGGCGCAACAAAAATTACATGTTAATATCTCACAAACCACAACAGTGAACCGCATGAAACTTGATATTCTCCTTACAAGTCCCCCAAGTTTCATGCGTTTTGGTCAATAGTTGGCGGTGACACATAAAAGTCAAAATCCTGTGTCCTTGTCAGTGGACAGATCCTGACCCGTCGGGCCTTTTCTCACCTGCTTTAGCCTGCGACTCCCCCTAGTGGCCGACTGAGGCATCTGTGGACAACACATTCGACCCGTCTGTGTCTCGGTCAGTTGTCAAACAAAGTTTTTCTCCACTGACGCTTGGCTCCCTTCAGCCTCCTGCTCTGGGTCGACGCTCCAGGACCGGACCCCTCCGGACCCCTTTATGATCGCTGGTAATCGCCTCGGTAATGCTGACATTTTGACCTTTGTTTCCCTCCAGGTCGGTTCTACTACCTGATCCATCCCTCTAAGCTGACCTACGACGAGGCGGTCCAGGCGTGTCAGAAAGACGGCGCTCAGATCGCCAAGGTGGGCCAGATGTTCGCCGCCTGGAAGCTGCTGGGCTACGACCGCTGCGACGCCGGCTGGTTGGCCGACGGCAGCGTCCGCTACCCCATTGCTCGGCCTCGGCGGCGCTGCAGTCCCACCGAGGCCGCCGTCAGGTTCAACGGTTTCCCCGACAAGAAGCACAAGCTGTATGGAGTTTACTGCTTCAAGGGCGACAACTGAAACACAAACGCACACACAGCAACATTATAGCATGCACAAACACTAACGACCAGAGGACAGACAGACGGTATGAACACACACATTCAAACTGTGAGTCATGTGGTTGATACTCGACAGTTTACACATATTTAAGGTTCATATTATTTAATCAATGCCTTTCAGAGAGGGTGGAGGATTTCACAGCTACAGCCATACTGTCATTCAGGAACCGTACGAAGGGACTGTCATGGTCGGACCGAACCGCGGCACTTAAAACACCAGGAACAAACACTAAAGCCATGAAAGAAAGATGTGAAACTAGCCTAGCACAACCAAACCGATCTCTGCTGTCCATCGTTAACAAGGTGCTATGACTGGTACTTTGACCTTCATCATATCGTCCAGTATTTTAGGTTTTTATATGAAATGTGTTGGACCAAACATCACGTCTCATCACGAGAAGCATCCAACTGTTAGCGTTGATTATGTTTTCTAAGATTATCTAGAAATGTATTTCTGTTTATGGATATTTTTTGATATATTGTAGAAATATTTACATTATTTTTTGTCTTTCTGGCCAAACTCTCCAAGTCTCTTTGGTTTACATAAAACATATAACAACAGTGGTAAAAATAGTCGTAAAAAAAACAGAATTTTGCACTGAACACGTAGACGAGACGCTTCAGCAGTTAGAAAAATGCCTGGCGTTAAGTTTTTACAGAGAACTTTAACTTTGTGGCTGTAAAAAGTGAAAAGTGTTTGGCTTCGACTTCACAGCATGAACGTCTGAACTTCATCTAGCTGCTGTTTTTGATACGAAGACGTAGTTAGTTACGGCAACGTCGACTCTCTGAACGTTACTCAACACGTGTCTGTCCACACACGTCTCGTCTAAACCACGTTTCCACCCACTCGTCCTCCTGCTGCTCTTCGTCTTCGCTAGCGGTGCTAATAAAGCTAGCGGTGCTAACGTAGCTAGCGCAGGCTAGCTGGTGTCTACGTCTGTGGATATATTTGATTTAAATGTTTTGATTTCCTCAGAGGAAACGTTCCAACAAAGAAACATTTGTTGATTTATTTCTCATCACAGGAAACAAGACGAACTAAGGTTGTGGCTCTCGACTGTTAAAACAGCTCAGTTTTTATACGCAAGCTAACGTGATGTTAGTCTTAGCTAATTATCACTGGGATTTATAAATGACTAGCTAGTTCGTTAGCATCTAAAGTTTTTCTCTCGTAATAATATTTAAATAGAAATATTTAAATATTAGAAATGTTTAGACGACGTCCAATGAACTACTGAGATAACCACCTGTAAGTAACGCTAGCTGATGCTAACATCAGGCTAGCTAAGGCTAATATCACATTAGCTTCCTTGAGCTAAACGACGTCATGTTGACCTGCAGGTGTTGGAAGTTAAAATACCTGCAGTAACGATGACATTAGCCTAGCTTAGCTTAGCATAACAACTAAAAAAACTAGCTCAGCTTACTTTAACTCAACCTAGCCTAGCTTAGCGTAGCATTAAAAAAAGAAACAATTGGTGCATTGGTACAATGGTGCATTTGGTAGCTGTTGCTAATAACCTATGGCTCCAGCTGGTTACTCTAGCCTAGCATAGCCTGGGCTTGCTTAGCTTAGCAGGGGTAACAAGTCTCAACATTTTGTTTTGTAACTTGAGCTGCCGACAAACAAACTGTGGACAGACACTGAGACTCGAAGGTAAGCTAACATGATGTTAGCGTTAGCTGACGCTACTTTGAGGTACTTATCCTTAATTGTGTTTAGGGGCGAATAGCTAGTTCGTTAGCATCTAAAGTTTTTATCCCTAAAGTTTGGTAAGTGACTTTCATATTTAGACGACGTCCAATGTTAGCTAACACTAACATTACGTTAGCTTATCTTCAGCTAAATGTCGACCTGCAGGTGTTGGAAGTTAAACCTGTAGTAACGATAACATTAGCCTATCCCATCTTAGCAGGATTTAGCAGGATTAACGAGCTTCAACTTTTTGTTTTGTAACTTGAGCTGCCGACAAACAAACTGTGGACAGACACTGAGACTCGCTTCTGGTTTTAGGGGGTGAACACTTTATTTGTAACGTTCGTAGAGTCGAGGTGCAGCGACGCAGCGACGCAGTGACATAGTGATGCAGCGACGTAGCGACGCAGCGACGCAGCGACGCAGCGACGCAGCGACGCAGCGACGCAGCGACGTAGCGACGCAGCGACGTAGCGACGCAGCGACGTAGCGACGTAGCGACGTAGCGACGCAGCGACGTAGCGACGCAGCGACGCAGCGACATAGCAGCACAGTGAAGCAGCGACGCAGCAAGCGCGGCTTTTTTTGGCTTTTCTTGGCAGCGACCTGCTCCCTGATCACTATCTGAGCTCTGAACTGGTTGACCCAGAGACCAGGACCACAGCCAAACCCTGCACCAGCTTGAACCAGAACCAGACACAAATACAACACCGTCAGAAAATACCCATAATTCCTGGGCCTCACGGCGCCCAGGGATTCTTCCATATAAGGGTATCAGAAAGTTATCGGTGCTCACGGCGCTCGGTCCCAGCTGGACCAGGACCCGGATTATTAGGTCATGAGGTGGATCCTGGTCCAGACTTACAGCTTCGACTTCAGACTGATCACTTGCTCTAAAATAATAAAGTTCGACTGCAGCAATCTGCTTCTTTCAACTTTGACTTTGAGTTAAAATAAAACGACGACGTTTGTTGTTAAAGAATATTCATGTAACAACTCATGAAACTTTAACTTGTTTTTAACTTTTCAGTTTCTGTAACAGATGTAACATTTAGAGGTGCACATTGACACCAAGCTCATATCTGTCTGTGGCTGCAGCTAGTTAGCCTAGCCTAGCCTAGCTTAGCTTAGCATAAAAACTAAAAGGTTTTGGTGCATTCGGTAGCTGTTTCTAATCACCTATGGCTCAAGCTCGTTAGCTTAGCTTAACATGTCCTAGACTAGCCTAGCTAATCTTATCTTAGCATAAGAACTAAAATGAAACAAACAAGCTAGCCTGTATTCACTGGTTTTGGTGAATTTGGTAGCTGTTTCTAATAAACTATGGCTCCAGTTGGTTAGCTTAGCTTATCTTAGCCTAGCTTAGCTTATCTTAACTAAGCCTATCCTAGCCTAGCCTTGCTTAGCTTAGCATAAAAACTAAAAGGTTTTGGTGCATTTGTTAGCTGTTTGTAATCACCTATGGGTCCAGCTGGTTAGCCTAGCTTAGCCTAGCTTAATTTTGCTTTATTTTGGTTGTTAATGCTAAGCTAAGCTAACCACCTGTTGGTTTAAGCTTCATATTTTAATGTACAGACATGAGAGTGGTGTCAATCTTGTCATAAAATGCTCTTTCTGCAAAAACAAAACAAGAAGATAAACAAGTCAAACACGACGTCCTTTAGAGGTTTAACTCGTCTCTGCTCATCAGGACTGACGAGAAACTTTAAAGACAAAAGGACAATAAAACATCAACACTGACTCTGACTCTGTGTCTCTTTTTACACCAACTTCACTCAGTCCACGTTTACCCACAATGCACCACAGTGTGTCCAGGTGACGTTCCAGAGCGACGAGGTAACGTGTTGGTTGTGTTTCTAAAGGGAGTGGCGTTCGTTACGACAACGTTCCTCCCGACAGAAACAACGCAGGCCTTTCACGAAACGTTGGAGTCGGAACGAAACCAAAACATCGTAACGTTTCAGGAGACGAGTGACGACACGAAGGTCGTAACCACGTGTTTCAACACAAACACCATCATCTGATGTTGCTGATGAATTATTCACTGAAATAACATGAAACAAATCACTCATTTTGACGTCAACACTTCTGAAAGCTAATGTTGGTTTTTTAGCCAAATGCTACTTTAGTCAGAAAATGTCAACGCAGGATAGAGCTAACTAGTTAGCATGCTAGCTCTGATAGAAGCACAGAAGGTTGTTATTTAAAAGAGTCATATTCTGACACAATCAGACGACAACGAAACAACAACAAGCTCCATGAAAACATGAACAAACAATAAAACGGAGCAGAAACGTTGGAAGATGTAAAAGTCTTTTTGTTTTCACATTTATTCTTTATTCGTTGGGTTAAAAACAACAAGTTTCCAGATCAAAAACAACATGAAATTAAGAAGAAAAACCCAACTGATGTCCGGAGAAAATGTCTAGTTAATAAAATAAAAACCTGCAGCAACGTGATGTTATAATTATTATTATCTAATGATCTGTAAACAGCTCTATTCAATATCACAGTCCATTCATAGTTTAACGTATACAATAAGTTAAATTCATATGGCTTCATATAGTTTCTATATTATCTCTATATAACCTACGGTTAATAATTACCAGCACACGTTTATGATCATCGGCTCCTTTAAAACCTTTTTCTACGTTAAAACATCATTTGTACAAAAAATCTACACAATTCAAATAAAAATGAAAACTGGACCGAGTGGAAATGATGCCAGAGAATAATTTAAAAACCATGAACTCATGCTCCAGAACTTTATCTACCAAACTAGATTGTACAAAAATAAAACCCAGAACATTTCAGAGGACGTTTTAGTGACAAACTGAAGGTGTCATGTGGAGTTTTGGCCACTGGAGACGCCGTGTAGCAGCGAGGCCACAGCCTGGAGAGGAAGATGAAGCTAACAAGACGTAGCTAAGTTAGCGCTGTTAGCAGCTGGTGCTTATCCATGCTAACCAACTAGCTGGGCTGAAGCTAGCTGGTTAGCATGCTAGCTTCAACAGAAGAAGAAAGTTAAAGCTGCAACACGCTGGTGACCTGGAGCCAACGGTCCCTTGCTAACACATGGTGATGTTAGCGATTAACTCAAACGATCACGTAAACACTTCTTGAAGCTAACATTGGTTATTTAGAGCTAGTGCTACTTCAACACAGGATGGAGCTAGCTGGTTAGCATGCTAGCTTTGATAGAGAAAGTACAGAAGAGGAAACTGCTGTCAACAGCAGGTGGCGCTAACGGTCCATTGCTAACACATGTTGATGTTAGCGATTAGCTCAGCAAAACAGCTTTTAAAGCTAACATTGGTTAATAATTAACTTTGTTGGCGACACCTGCTGGTGAGTGAAGGAATGAAGCAGCGTTTACTCTGGACTGATAAATAACCAGCTGCTAATGCTAACGGCTAACGGCACGGCTAGCGGAACATTTAAAAACATCAGAGCAGAAACATGAGACGGTCGACGTGTTTTTATAAACAACGTCAATCTAAACGACATAAAAACTCCACAGGGCACCTGTAAAGATTTCCCAGAAGGCACTGGGTGAAGTGGCTGGCGTCAGACTTCCTGTTTGGAGGGAGACTGGATCTAATCTGAGCTGAAGTCTGGATCGTGACACGGTTCAGATCCTGGACGCATTTTATTTCAAAAACAAAGAAGAAGAAATCAGCATCAGATCTGATCCTCGCCGCGCGTTTCCCTCCTCTCCCTCAGACGGACCTGGCTCCGGTCCTGGCTCTGGTCCCGGCTCCGGTCCTGGACCCGGTTCTGGACCCAGGTCTGGCCCTGGTTAAACAGGCTGTGCAGGACGTTGTAGCTGTGCTGCTGCTCCTGGTGGTGGCGCTGTTTCTGCGGCGTGTTTCCGTGGTGGACGTGGTTGAAGCGTCGGGAGGCGGTTCTGTGATACGTCGCCGCTGAGACCAGAACAGATCAATCAATCATTATTAACCCATCGACGCGATCGATTGCAACCAGGTGGAGGCGCTCTGACTCACGGCTGGTGCAGGTGACTCTGGGCGCGTCCCATTGGCCGTTGGCGCGGCAGCGGATGGTGGGGGCGTGTCTCTGGATGAAGCCTTGTTTACAGTGGTAACGCAGCAGAGAGTTGATCTCGTAACGAGGCTTCATGACCCCAAACACGCGAGCGTCGTTCACCACCGGAGGCTGGCCGCAGGACACTGGAGGGACGACACGTGACACGAGACTCAGGTTTAGAGAGAAACAACGAGACCGTGAGCAGGATCTGTGGGTCCAGGTCCAGGTTAACTAACGATCACATGGCTGCTCTGAGATGTTAACAGATCAGATCAGAAACAGTTAAAAGTATTTAATGTAGAAATCTTACATACTGACCATCCATAACATACAAACATACAAACCACCATCAACACGTTTAACAGCCTCCAGACTGAGTCCGACAGCGACTTTTTCCTCAAAATGAACAAACATGAACGTGTCGTGTTCACATATTTTCTGACGGTGCGGTCGAAGTTTACACAGCTTTTAACGTGCAGAGGAAAGAAAGTTTGGTAAAACACGCTGCAGAACAAGAGTCTTTAAAATCTAAAACATCGTTTGTTTTTATTTGAGAAAAGTTTGGTGTTAAAAATAAAATACTGTGTCAACTAGTGTGATTCTTTGTCTGTTGATGCAACAAATAGTTAATGTTTCTGAACCTGGACATGAAAATTATCTAGTCCGAACTGACAGGATCAGGTTCTTGATTATTGATCAGGTCCAGCTGAAGCAGAGTCCCTCAGAGGACCTGGTCTTCAGAGGACCTGGTCTTCAGAGGACCTGGTCTATAAAAGTCTGCATCTTCCAACCAAGAACCACCAGCTCAACGTCTGCAGAGAAAAATCACCGTGTTCTTTTAGTTCCTACACAGCGATAATGACGACAGCTGTGACCTGTGACCTGTGACCTGGGACCTGTGACCTGGGACCTGTGACCTGGGACCTGTGACCTGTGACCTCTGGCCTGTGACCTGGGGCCTGTGACCTGTGACCTGGGACCTGTGACCTGTGACCTGGGACCTGTGACCTCTGGCCTGTGACCTGTGACCTCTGGCCTGTGACCTGTGACCTCTGGCCTGTGACCTGGGGCCTGTGACCTCTGGCCTGTGACCTGGCCTGACCTGGCCTGTGACCTGTGACCTGGGACCTGTGACCTGTGACCTGGGACCTCTGGCCTGTGACCTGGGACCTGTGACCTGGGACCCATCATGACCAGTTTGTGTCGTACCCGTTCCCTTCTTGCAGGTGAAGGTCAGGTGATAGTTACAGGGAACGTCGTTCCACTGTCCGTTCTCGTGCCAGATCATCACCACACAGTCTTCTCCGGACTGGAAGAAGCTGTCGGGTTGGTTCGGCCTCCAGTGGTCGTATTGCTGCCGGGGCAGAGAAAGAGACGATTAACGTGTCTGTTGCAACATGTATGTTACAGAGATGATGTCACGACCTTTAACACAGATCCTGTCGTCATCTCTGCAACACACATGTTGGTGTAATTCACACAGTGACCAGAGGGGGGAGCTGCAGCTCAACATGGATCCTGTATGTTCCAACAGCACGTTAGAGCTGATGAAGGGTGTGAACCGTTAAAACCTCCTCCTCCGGTGTCAGGGTTAGGGTCAGTCGTCAGTCGACAAACTCAGCGGCCGACACACCGGGTTTGTTTTAGAGCCGGAGACCAACCTGAAGAGTGACTGTGTTTTTAAATGTTGATTTAAGTTAACAATGAAAGTAAATGGGGCAGTCAGCCAAACGTGTCTAAACTGTCATGTTTTAACCACTAATAAAACTCAAAATATCACTTCACTTAAAGCAGCATGAACAGGGTCACTACACATAAACTGAAGATTCATCATTTTAATGAACAACAGGCCGATGAGTTGGTGAAGAAACAAGGGAAGTGATGAATCTGCTGATCTGAAACACCCTTCATCACCAGCTGTTATGATTTCAAAATAAAACTACAAAAAACTGACTTTTAATACTTTAAAGATGCTAATAATTGTGTTATCTGTTTAAATTTCAGTGTCTATTAATAATGTTAGCTTAGCTTAGCTTATTAGCCATAGCTGCTAGATAGTACCTGAATGATGTTAACTTAGCTAGGCTAGGCTAGGTGATGCTAACTCAGAAGAATTTATTAAAAAGACTGGTTTAGAAAGAAAAATAAAATGTTGAATCTGCTGATGTGGAACACCCTTTAAAACAACATGTTATGATGTCATCACCTTAGACACACCCCCAAAACATGAATAGCCCCGCCCACTTTCACAAGAAGATAACAAGCTAATATCAATCACGTACAAACATGTTGGTAAAACGCTGCTAAAACCGTCCGATACTACGGTAAATGTGAGGTGAGGGTTCAAATCCCGCTCAAAGGACTTTAATGAACTTCCTGTGAACCAACCAATCAGAGAACAGCTCATTTACATATTCACATATGTCCCCTTTAAAGCATTTAAAGTTGGCCGACGCCTCCATTTCCATGTCAGGATCTGACCTGAACATGTAAAGTTGGAGAACGCATCTGATTCTTTTATGGTTCATCCTCTGGGCAACATGAATGAACATAATGACCCACTTAACAGATGCTGACATGTTGTAGTTGGTTAAAGAGCAGAACCAGATGGTTCATCCTCAGGAGACTGTTAAACCATTAAACCCGTCTCACCATCGGTCGTCCGTCGGTCCACCTGAAGTCTCTCTCAAACATCTTGTCGTTAAGGCCGATCCACTGATAATCGCTGCCCAGACCTGGACGACAAACCACGTTGTTAGTTTAGCTTGACGGTCTGACGCCAACGCTAGCGCTAGTGGCTGGACTCACGGTTGACGAACAGCTGCTCCTCCTGAGACAGGATGCTGGCCAGGTGGGCGCCGTGGAGACGACACTCCCTCTCGGCGGCGTCCCACGTCCGACGGTGGGTGAAGTATTTGTAGCAGTGAGACTGAAACTTCTGCCACCCGAAGCCGCAAACCTCCGTGTCTGTGGAGACCAGGAAGGGAGGGTAGGGTCACAGGTCAAAGGAGCAGCTGGCCTTTCAAAGTAAAAGTAACTTCCAGTCAGGACTTTCAGAATAAAATCAGAGGCAGTCGAACTTAAACCTCGACTTGAAGCGACACATTTTCTTCTACAAACAAACCAACATACGGTAACAACTGCACATGTAAATGAGCTGTTACTGCAGCTTCACACACACACACACACACACACACACACACACACACACACACACACACACACACACACACACACACACACACACACACACAGCTGTCCTCTAACTGTGCCAGTGGAAAAGACACGGAGAGAAAAACCAGATAATTGCTTCATTATTGAGCCAGAAGCTGTTGCAGCTGTGGATCAGAGGACCGGAGGATCAGAGGACCAGAGCTGCCTCCCAGTCTCTCCTGAACCAGTCTGGGCACCCAGACCTCACCTGACCCTCCAGGTGGACTTATGAAAGACCTGCACCCCCTGAAGCTTCGACAGAAACTTTCCATCGCTGCTTTATTGGCTCAGACTTCGCTTCCCCGACACAACACATCCATTGTTTACTGATCCTGATTACGCCACGTGAGTGGACCTGCAGACTACGAGGACTAGTGAGGGTTAATCAAGTCCAACTGTCTCACTGAGCTGCTTCCTCTCTGGACCGTCCCACTACAGGTCGACGAATTAACAAAACAGAGTTTGTTCTTTGTTGAAGACGTTTAGTCTAAAACCTAAAAGACCTTTCTGGTCTAGTCTGTGATGGACATTCATCCTGTTTTATTAGAGTCTCTGACCTCTGACCTCTGATCTGAGGTTACTGAGATGAGTGAAGCGTTGAACCACATGTGAAGTGATCATCTGTTACAGATTCACTTTCACAACAAAGAGACAAACAAGGTGGAAACAATGAAACATAATAAAACACAACTAGAACCAAGCTCAGGTTGATCATCATCATGATTATATGAACAGCAGCTGAGTTTCTTCTCTTTCATCCTCTAAATAAATGTTTTCATCACAGTGTTTAGTGAATAAAACGGCTCCAGGTCAAGTTAGAAACGAGTCCAACAGCTGTTTTTATGATTCTCTACTTATTAAACCTGAGACAACAACCCAGCTGCTCTGTAAAGAATAAAAAATGAACACGTCCTTATCGTTTCACTTCACTTCTCAAACATCATGACACTGAACTCTAGGTCATGTGACCAGCTGACGTGTTTGTCAGGTCATGTGACCACCCTACAGTCAGCTGACCTTGCTCACACAGCTCTCCGGCGTAGCTCGGCAGACACAGGCAGGTGAAGGAGTCGACTCCGTCCAGACATGTGGCTCCGTTCAGACACGGGTTGGACCGACACTCGTCAACATCTGGAGACACAAACAGACAAACGTGGTTTTCTCCTCGTCGCTCAGTGAACTAGAGTTGTTTTATCAAACCAGTTCGTACCGGTCTCACACCGCGGTCCGCTGTATCCAGGTGGACACACACACACGGTGAGAGATCCTCTGTTGTAGCAGGATCCTCCGTTCAGACAAACGCTGGTCGAACACGGCAGCAGGTCTACAAACGACAACCTTGTTAAATCATCGTTAAATCATCGTTGAACCATCATCTCCTGGTCCTGGACTGAAGGAGGTTTACCTCTGATGTTGACCGTGCTGGCCTCCACAGAGTCTGTTCCGGTCTCTGGTCCCTCCGTGGTCTCTCTTTGGTCCGGTCTTGTAGGAGGTTCCACCTCCACCAAGTTGTTTCCGTCGTAGCCCTCGTAGTCGCCTGGCAGCTCGGTGGCGCCCGTGTCGGGGGTCAGAGCCCAGTCTGGGACGGACTGGGTGATGTGGTCCAACGTGTACAAGGGCCACCTGGTGAAGACGACCCCCTGGCGACCTCTGGTGGTCTGCTCAGTCCGGTCTCTGTGGGTCTCTGTGGTCTGGGTGGCGTGGTCACCAAAGACCGGAAGAGCAGGCGTCACATGGTCACTGAATCCAACTAGACCGGGTTCGGTGGTCTTCTCACCAAAAGCTGCAGGTGCAGGTTCAGTGGTCATCCTGAAGTGGTCACCAGATCCAGATTCAGCAGGACCAGGCTCAGTGGTCTTTGTGGACTGGTAAACTGAGGCTGCAGGTGCAGGTTCAGTGGTCTTCCTGATGTGGTCACCAAAACCTGCACCTGCAGGCTCCGTGGTGTTTGTGAAATGTTTACCCGATCCTGCAGGAGTTGGCTCTGTGGTCTTCACGGTGTGGAAACCAGACTCAATCAGTCCAGGCTCGGTGGTCTTTGTGGTCTGGTGAACTGGGGCTGCAGGTCCAGGCTCTGTGGTCTTCACGGTTTGGAAACCAGACTTAATCAGTGCAGGTTCAGTGGTCTTTGCACTGTGGTCTCCAGATCCATCTGGACCAGGCTCTGTGGTCTCAGTATGGTCACCGAACACTACATGTGCAGCCTCGGTGGTCTCCCTGATGTGCTCACCAGATCCAGATCCATCAGGACCAGGCTCTGTGGTCTTTGTCATGTGGTGGACTGAGGGTCCAGGTTCAGAGGTAAAAGCCGGGGGTTTCTTGTCTCTGGTGATGATGGAGGTGATGGAGGGATGGGTGGAGGTTTCTGAGGTCAGGTCCTTCTCAGCTGTGGTTTTTGTTAAAACAGCAACAGCAGCCGGTCTGTGAAGCTCAACGAGGTCGTCCCCTGAACCTTCACCTTCTCCGAGCAGCTGGTCTGCACCTGAACCGGTTTCTGTTTCCGTGTCTTCGCTTGTTAAAACCTCTGGAGCCCGAGTGGTTTTATCAGCAGCAGGTGGAGGTTGTTGGGTGTGAACGGAGAAGGAAACCGGCACCGTTGTGGTCGTGATCCTCGCCGTCTCCGGAGGCTCCTGCCCCGACGCCTCGTCTTCTCCAGACGCAGATCCTTCAGAGTCCTTGTCAAAGACCAGCGTGGTGGTCTGAGGAGGCCGCGTGTCCGGGACCAGCGTCGGGACCTCCGTCCCCCCAGTTTCGGCCTCGTCGGTCATCACTCCTAAGTGTTCGTCGCCGGCCGGCGTGGGCAGAGCGTCACGGGCCGACCCTTCGGTTGCAGCGTCGGCAGTGAAGACGGAGGAACCTTCGACATCGTCGAGGGAGTCGACGACGTCGGTGACCGGAGAGAAGTTGAACGGAGGATTAGTTGTAGGTGTCTCCATCCAGTCCACACAGTTGTTGGTTCCTCCTCCCATGTACGTGTCATCTGTGTTGGCGACAGGCGTCACGGTTTCCTCAACGTCTTCAACGTCCTCAACGTCAACAACTTCTTCGTCTTCGACTCTAACGGGAGTGGCCGTCTCAAACTGGTCTCCTCTGGCTTCTTCTGGCTCCTCCGCCCCGAACGTCATCTGGTCGGATCAGAAGAATCGTCACAACGTTTCAAACGTGACAAAGAAAACTCACCAATGAGACGTCAACAAAGACGGTACCTCGTGTTTCCCGTTGACGAAGCTGATGGTCGGAGGAGGGTCGATGGGCGATGCCTCCAACACGTCGCTGAAGTCTGTGATCTGAGGAAAGTGGAGACCGTCTCCGCTGCTCGATGGCTTGTTTAAAATGTCCAGGATGCGGTCGACTGAGGACAAACGAGGACAAGACGACAGTTACCACGACGACATGAAACAAAGAAGTCACAACGAAGACGAAGACGCTTTGAACCGAGTCAATTGAACGAGTTAAAACATGAGAAACTGGACTCCACATGAAACAAGACGAACCGACACGTGATGATTTATCACCGACACCTGATGATTTATCACCGACACCTGATGATTTATCACCGACACCTGATGATTTATCACCGACACCTGATGATTTATCACCGACACCTGATGATTTATCACCGACACGCTTCATGTTTCAATAATAAAGACGACCCTGGAGACGACGGCGGTCGGGACCATGAACCATGAAACCTCCTGGTGAACGTTTCTGTTGTTGAGGTCGTTGATCATCACGACGTCGTAAACGTCTTAACTTTAAGTCTATTTACTGAATCTGAGCATCAAATCTTTATTTATTCCTCTGAATATTCATCACTTTAACATGATATTTACATGTGTGTAAACTGGTAAAAAAACTTTAATTTATGCTGAATTATCTAATCACCTTTGTTACTGAGACAAATAAAAGAAGAAAATGTCAGAAATGCATCTGAATAAACAAATAAAATCGTTTTGATCTAGTTGGATTAACGACTGAACCGTTTGAAAATGATCTGATAAGTTTGATAAGAACAACATCTTTGATTAAAACACGCAGACGATCCTGTTTGATGAAGACAAACAACCGCATGACAATGAAGATGATGAAGTTCTGACTCAAACTTCGACACTTTGACCGCTGATGTTTAGTCGTTTAAACGCTGACGTTTCCTGTTGTTGGTCGGTTTGTTGACACAAAGATTCAAAGGAAACATCTTTGTTGTTTATCTAGAAACAAACTGAAATATTCTGGTCTCAGTTCTGATCTGAACCAGGCGACGTGAACACAAACATCCACTCGGTTTCTATGTTTCTACAAGAACACGCACTTTGACCTTTTATGTCCAAACACCATCACGTCACTCGCTAACCCAACGGTGACATCATCCAGCCTGTTATCACCAGACCAGGACCAGACCAGGACCAGACCCCAGACCAGCACCAGATCCTCCCGCTCAGTCTGGGCTCTGTTCATCTTTTTATTTCTAGTAGTTTTAACTTTCTGTCTTCCTCCTTTTCTCCTGAATATTGTGAAACTGCAACAAATCATCAGGGATCAGTAAAGTTTTTCTGGTTCTGATTCTTTTCTTGAGTCTCGGCTGCAGCTCGACTTCCCCCCGGAGACGCCGTGATGTTTTTACAACATGTTTAGTTACAGAAACTGGCCGAGCGGCGACGACTGACTTCATAACTTTCCACATCTGGCTGCTGCGAACGAGTGTGAGAGAATCTGTCAGCGAATTCACGATGTTACGAACCGTTAACTGTTTCCTACGAACACGACGAACCAACGGACGTCACGAAATACTTCACGTCATGAACCGTTAACTAATCACAACATGAAACCATTGATGGTCACAGTTAGCTAATGTAGCTAAGAAACTTAGCTTAGTAGCCAGTTTACCTAACGTAGCTAAATGACTAAACCCTCGATTTGACCCCAGCACATGAATGTGTCGGGACATTAACGTAACTGTTTTGAAGCAGTGTCAAAGGTTTAAAGTCCTCACCTGTCTCGTTCTCGCTGTGGATGTTGACGATGATGAGGTGAAACGGAGGTTTAGCTGAAGACTCGTCTGCTCCGCTGGGAAGGTCCAGCTCAGAGGTCGGCACCACTACAGGGACCACGACTCCAGGGACCACATTCTCTTTGAAAACCACTGCAGGTTGTTGTTGCTGTTGTTGATCCAAATCTCCACTAGCCACGGGGAGGATGAGGTCTGGACTCAGGACCTCTGGAGTCAGGACCACTGGAGTCTGGACCTCTGGAGTCAGGACCACTGGACTCTGGACCTCTGGAGTCAGGACCACTGGAGTCTGGACCTCTGGAGTCAGGACCACTGGAGTCTGGACCTCTGGAGTCAGGACCACTGGACTCTGGACCTCTGGAGTCAGGACCACTGGAGTCTGGACCTCTGAAGTCAGGACCTCTGGAGTCTGGACCTGTGGAGTCAGGACCACTGGAGTCTGGACCTGTGAGACGTCGTAATGTGGAGTCACCTCTGGAAGAGGAGCTGGTGTCAGTGTGGTTTCTGAATCCAGTTCTGGCTCTGAACTGGGGCTTGATGTGGTCTCCACACCTGGCTCCGGCCTCACGGTGGTCTCTACAGGCTGACTTGGTCTTGAAGAGGTTTCTAGGCCCTGTTCTGGTACTGTGCTGGTCTGTCCAGGTAGGATTGGTCTGGATGTGGTCTCCACACCTAGTTCTGTTCCTGATGTGGTCTCCATACCCAGTTTTGGCCCCATGGTGGACTCCAAAAGACCTAGTCCTGGTCTCAGTGTGGTTTCTAGCCTCACCTCAGCCCCAGTGGAGCTGTCATCGGTGCTGCCCCCCTCCCCGCTGGTCTCACCCCCGGACCCGGTCTGGCCTTCCTGGTCTCCCCCCTGGTCTACCCCGTGGGGCAGGTCCAGGTACGGGGTCTGAGAGCGGGTGGGGGGCAGAGGAGGCAGCGGCATGGGGAAGGAGCCTGGCAGCGCCTCCACTACGTGAACGTTAAAACTCTCGATGCCGTCAAAGATGGGGGTGGTCTGGGGTCCGAGGTGGACTGGACTCTGTGTGGTTGAATGTGGATCAGGTTCTGGTCTTCTGGTTTTAATTTCAGCCCTTTCAGGGTGCGACAGCGCCGGTGTCGTGTGGTGGTTGTCGGGTTCGTACTCGACCGGAGTCGCCGACAGACTCGTGGTCGTCGGCTCCGGTTGTTTGGCTGAAAAAGAAAAAGAAAGTTGTTGTCATGGTTACGGTCTCAGATGTTTACACGTGGTCGTCATGGTTACGGTCATACAGGTCATACAGGTTTATGTTCCTGGTCTCAGTTCCTGGTGGAGGTGATGAAGAAGGACCTGGACTCGGACCCTAACGGCTCCGTTTCACACCTGGTCCATAAAAACCTGCAGGATGGGAGAGTCCCTGACCCCTGACCCCTGACCTCTGACCTCCCCTGACCTTGACCCCTGACCTGACCCCTGTGACCCCTGCCTCTCCCGTGGTCAGGTTTATTTTAAATCGGACCACGACATCGTTGAATCCGTCGATGTGACAGAAAGAAAACGTTGAAGTCATAAAGAAACAAACGTCAACGAGATAAAAAGACCAAACATCTCGTTTTATCGTGTGAACGTGTTTAAAATGTAAAAGTCTCATATCATCGTAATAATAACCAGAGACGGAAACATCCACCCACTTGTTTCTAAACGAGACAGGAATGAGTTAAAAACACGTCTGGCTCTTTTATAAAAACAGTCCACATCGGCTCCGTCCACCGATACACATGTTTGTAGAGTGAATCAGCGAAGTCGTGACGCCTAAAAAACAAGAGAAGCGAACTGATGTGGACGGCGGAGCCGGACGGACGCCGGGTCAACGCCAGGCTATAAAAGGAAGAGAAGCAGCTCTGATTTTTAAAACATGAAGTCACCTGGAGGCTGTGGAGACCAAAGTGAATAAAAACCTGAAATGAACCGTGTGTTTACAGTCAGAACCTCAGTGATGTTAAGATTTATATCTCATCGTGAAACAAACACAAACCAGATGAGAAACGACAGGAAACGGAGCAACAACAATGATCCTCTTTGTGTCCACGTCTCTGGAGGAAAGAGACTCAGCAGCACCACACCAGAACCGATGGACCGGGGGCGGGGCAGATGAGGGGCAGATGAGGGGTAGATGAGGGGTAGATGAGGGGTAGATGAGGGGTAGATGAGGGGTAGATGAGGGGTAGATGAGGGGTAGATGAGGGGTAGATGAGGGGTAGATGAGGGGTAGATGAGGGGTAGATGAGGGGTAGATGAGGGGTGATGAGGGGTAGATGAGGGGTAGATGAGGGGTAGATGAGGGGTAGATGAGGGGTAGATGAGGGGTAGATGAGGATGGGGAGTAGATGAGGGGTAGATGAGGGGGGGTGGATGAGGGTAGATGAGGGGTAGATGAGGGGTAGATGAGGGGTAGATGAGGGGTAGATGAGGGGTAGATGGGGGGTAGATGAGGGGTAGATGAGGGGTAGATGAGGGGTAGATGAGGGGTAGATGAGGGGTAGATGAGGGGTGGATGAGATGAGGGGTAGATGAGGGGTAGATGAGGGGTAGATGAGGGGTAGATGAGGGGTAGATGAGGGGTAGATGGGGGTAGATGAGGGGTAGATGAGGGGTAGATGAGGGGTAGATGAGGGGTAGATGAGGGGTAGATGAGGGGGTAGATGGGGGTAGATGAGGGGTAGATGAGGGGGTAGATGGGGGTGATGAGGGTAGATGAGGGGTAGATGATGGGGGTAGATGAGGGGGTAGATGAGGGGTAGATGAGGGGGTAGATGAGGGGGGTAGATGAGGGGTAGATGAGGGGTGATGAGGGGTAGATGAGGGGTAGATGAGGGGTAGATGAGGGGTAGATGAGGGGTAGATGATGGGGGTAGATGAGGGGTAGATGAGGGGTAGATGAGGGGTAGATGGGGGGTAGATGAGGGGTAGATGAGGGGTAGATGAGGGGGTAGATGAGGGGTGGATGAGGGGTAGATGGGGGGTGGATGAGGGGTAGATGAGGGGTAGATGAGGGGTAGATGAGGGGTAGATGAGGGGTAGATGAGGGGGTAGATGAGGGGTAGATGAGGGGTGGATGAGGGGTAGATGAGGGGTAGATGAGGGGTGATGAGGGGTAGATGAGGGGTAGATGAGGGGGGTAGATGAGGGGGTAGATGAGGGGTAGATGAGGGGTGGATGAGGGGTAGATGAGGGGGTAGATGAGGGGTAGATGAGGGGTAGATGAGGGGTAGATGGGGGTAGATGAGGGGTAGATGAGGGGTAGATGAGGGGTAGATGAGGGGTAGATGAGGGGTAGATGAGGGGTAGATGAGGGGTAGATGAGGGGTAGATGAGGGGTAGATGAGGGGTAGATGAGGGGTAGATGAGGGGTAGATGAGGGGTAGATGAGGGGGTAGATGAGGGGTAGATGAGGGGTAGATGAGGGGGTAGATGAGGGGTAGATGAGGGGTAGATGAGGGGTAGATGAGGGGTAGATGAGGGGTAGATGGGGGATGAGATGATGAGGGTAGATGAGGGGTAGATGAGGGGTAGATGAGGGGTAGATGAGGGGTAGATGAGGGGTAGATGAGGGGTAGATGAGGGGTAGATGAGGGGTGGATGGGGGGTAGATGAGGGGTAGATGAGGGGTAGATGAGGGGTAGATGAGGGGTAGATGAGGGGTAGATGAGGGGTAGATGAGGGGTAGATGAGGGGTAGATGATGGGGGTAGATGAGGGGTAGATGAGGGGTAGATGAGGGGTAGATGAGGGGTAGATGAGGGGTAGATGAGGGGTAGATGAGGGGTAGATGAGGGGGTAGATGAGGGGTAGATGAGGGGTAGATGAGGGGTAGATGAGGGGGTAGATGAGGGGTAGATGAGGGGTAGATGAGGGGCAGATGAGGGGCAGATGAGGGGTAGATGAGGGGGTAGATGAGGGGGTAGATGAGGGGTAGATGAGGGGTAGATGAGGGGTAGATGAGGGGTAGATGAGGGGTAGATGAGGGGTAGATGAGGGGTAGATGAGGGGCAGATGAGGGGTAGATGAGGGGGTAGATGAGGGGGGATGATGAGGGGTAGATGAGGGGTAGATGAGGGGGGGGTAGATGAGGGGTAGATGAGGGGGAGATGGGGGGTAGATGAGGGGTAGATGAGGGGGGATGAGGGGTGGATGGGGGGTGGATGGGGGGGATGAGGGGTAGATGAGGGGTAGATGAGGGGTAGATGATGGGTAGATGAGGGGTAGATGAGGGGTAGATGAGGGGTAGATGAGGGGGGATAGATGAGGGGTGGATGAGGGGGATGGGGTGATGAGGGGTAGATGATGGGGGGGGGATGATGGGGGGAGATGGGGGTAGATGAGGGGTAGATGAGGGGGGATGGATGGGGGTGGATGAGGGGTAGATGAGGGGTGGAGGGGTGGATGAGGGGTGAGGGGTAGATGGGGGGTGGATGGGGGGTGGATGGGGGGTAGATGGGGGGTGGATGGGGGGTAGATGGGGGGTAGATGAGGGGTGGATGAGGGATGGGGGTAGATGGGGGTAGATGGGGGTGGAGAGGGGGTGGATGAGGGGTAGATGAGGGGTGGATGGGGGTAGATGGGGGTAGATGAGGGGTAGATGGGGGTAGATGAGGGGGTAGATGAGGGGGTAGATGAGGGGGGTAGATGAGGGGTAGATGAGGGGTAGATGAGGGGTAGATGAGGGGTAGATGAGGGTAGATGAGGGGGTAGATGAGGGGTAGATGAGGGGGATGGATGAGGGGGTAGATGAGGGGTAGATGAGGGGGTGGATGAGGGGTAGATGAGGGGGGTAGATGAGGGGTAGATGAGGGGTAGATGAGGGGTAGATGAGGGGTAGATGAGGGGGTAGATGAGGGGTAGATGAGGGGTAGATGAGGGGTAGATGAGGGGGCAGATGAGGGGTAGATGAGGGGTAGATGAGGGGTAGATGAGGGGGTAGATGAGGGGTAGATGAGGGGTAGATGAGGGGGGTAGATGAGGGGTAGATGAGGGGTAGATGAGGGGTAGATGAGGGGTAGATGAGGGGTAGATGAGGGGTAGATGAGGGGTAGGATGGGGGGTAGATGAGGGGTAGATGAGGGGTAGATGAGGGGTAGATGAGGGGATGATGGGGGTAGATGGGGGTGATGGGGGTAGATGAGGGGGTAGATGAGGGGTAGATGAGGGGTAGATGAGGGGTAGATGAGGGGTAGATGAGGGGTAGATGAGGGGTAGATGAGGGGTAGATGAGGGGTAGATGAGGGGGTAGATGAGGGGTAGATGAGGGGTAGATGAGGGGTAGATGAGGGGTAGATGAGAGATGAGGTAGAGATGGGGGTAGATGAGGGGTAGATGAGGGGTAGATGAGGGGATGAGGGTAGATGAGGGGTAGATGAGGGGGGTAGATGAGGGGTAGATGAGGGGTAGATGAGGGGTAGATGAGGGGTAGATGAGGGGTCAGATGAGGGGTAGATGAGGGGTAGATGAGGGGTAGATGAGGGGTAGATGAGGGGGTAGATGAGGGGTAGATGAGGGGGTAGATGAGGGGTAGATGAGGGGTAGATGAGGGGTAGATGAGGGGTAGATGAGGGGGTAGATGAGGGGTAGATGAGGGGTAGATGAGGGGTAGATGAGGGGTAGATGAGGGGTAGATGAGGGGTAGATGAGGGGTAGATGTAGTAGGGGGGATTCCCTTTACTCCCACTGTTTCTACCTGGAGGTGGTGTAACAGTTACTGGAGGATTAAAGGAGCTCAGTCACCTTCAGAGACCTGGTCCGTGATGGTCTGACCATCACGGACCAGGTCTACGTGGGTCAGACCATCACGGACCAGGTCTACGTGGGTCAGACCATCACGGACCAGGTCTACGCAGTTTAACTGCAACATTTATCTGATGTTGGACTGTGAAGGATCCAACTGAAGCTGGATTAGTTGAGCTAGTCTCCACCTGGAAGCTGGTCTAGGATCTGGTTTATAAAGCTGTGCTACAGCGGCCACCAGGGGGCTCCACCTCCGGCAAGTTCAACTTCATTACAGTCAGAGATGAAACGTTGCGTCTTCAGTCGATGAACTTCCACACATGATGTTGACCGAGGCGCCTCCTGGTGGAGGGTTACTCCAGGTTCATCCACCTGGGACTAGACCTGAATCTGATTTGATCTGGGGAAACCTTGAAATCCTCCAAGAAGACCTAGACCTGGACCTGGACCCGGACCTGGACTTTGACGTGATGCAGCAATGAAACATTAACATCTAAACTTGTAACTGATCCGATAGTTTGACTGGATGAAACACTTCATTTAGTAAAACCTGGACCAGGTCTGGACCCTGGACCAGGTCTGGACCAGGTCTGGACCCTAAACCAGATCTGGATCCTAGACCAGGTCTGGACCCTAGACCAGGTCTGGAACTGGACCAGGTCTGGACCCTAAACCAGGTCTGGACCAGATCTGGACCCTAGACCAGGTCTGGACCCTAGACCAGGTCTGGAACTGGACCAGGTCTGGACCCTAGACCAGGTCTTGACCCTGGACCAGGTCTCACTGTTTTAAATGTTTTCCTGAAGATTAAAAAGGTGAACTGATCCAATATCAAGTGGATTCGGTTTTGGATTCAGCTGGATCTTCAGGGTCTGCAGGTCTGGACCTTGGACCAGGTCTGGACCCTCAGGATAAAAACCACCAGACTAAACTATAAAAGTGTAAAACTATAAACTATAAATAGAGGAACCTCTTTCTCTTTGTAAAGTTTTTTCTGGTCAGACTTGTGTTAACTGGTCTCGAGACTCTGGGGATCAGTCGTGTTCAGGATCTGGTCTTTCCCAGTGTGACCCCGCCCAGCGATGATGTCATGTGTTGATCCAGGTCCAGCTCCAGGTCTGGGCCGGGTCCTGTCACTTTGCCGTAGGGTTCGGTGACGCTGCCAGACACGTGACGGTTGGTCGTTATCTCACGTGTGAAGAATGAAGACGTGTTTTATTACGACGCTGCTTCATACGGGAGGAGCCGCTCCCCTCCAGACCAGCTGTGAACCATTAGGGACCTGTCCTGTTTCTGTTTCATCATCTGTGTCAGAGACTGGAGAAGTTGGTTTTCCCCTCGTAAAAAAACCTGCCCCTCCATAAACAAGAGAGTTTATTCTTCTGCTGCTTGAAAGCTACTTGTTCCTGCTTCGTCCGTCGCCGCGTCGCTGACGCTGCAGACGGACTCAGGTTTTCATGAGTCATGATCCACGTTGACTTACATCTTCTCTTCTTGTTCTAACGTTTATTTCTTCACTTCACAAAGTGGATCCTCAGTAAAAAAGTCTTTTTATCCTCGACTTTATGTAAAATCTTTAAAATAACAAAAACATCTTTAAGTTTTCTTTTAATTTGAACCAAACTCAAAATGTGCCAAAGCGGCTCGTTAGTCCAGTTTGACTTGGCTCAGACGTCGTGGTTCAGATATTGTTGGAGTGTTTAGCAGCTTTGTTTGACCTCGTTTCCCACGACTCTGAGAGAATAAAACTCTGAGGAAAGATGAAGCAACGGTCGTGTTTGTTTCCTGCAGAGAACAATGGAGAACGACGACGTCTGTGACGTCTGAGGACAATAAGAGACGTGGAGGACGACGAAGATGACGAAGAATAAGACGATGGAGTTGAAGCAACAGGTCAGTCAGGACTCTACCACGTCAATAACAATAGAGAACAAGAGTCTACGAGGACAATAACAGACCTGTGAGATTCTGGACCGGATCTAAAGTATCTAAATGTTCAGCAGCATAGTGAAGCTTTTACTTTGAAAGGTTTGGCAGACTTCCTGTGTTTGTAAAGCTCAAACCTGTGAAGTTTCAGATGCAACATGTTAGAGCTGATAACCTGCAGAGGTTCTGATACATACGACGTCTAAGGATCAACACCTTTATCAAAGTCAACACGTTAGATGTTGGATCATTTCCTGGTTGCAGCAGCCGACCGCTGTCGACTTATTTGTGTTTTTACCTTTGAAACAGAAAAGTCCGAACTTCTCCGAGGGGTCTGGGAATCCCGTCTGGTTCTCGTTCTTATAAAGAGTGCGAACGCCCAGCAGACCTCCTCCACACTGAGGTTTGGGGACGGTGACCGGGTAACGGACGCTGCCGTCAGACAACCAGCTGTAGTCGCAGCGGTTTAGCCCCGCCCTCCACGCCGCGAACAGCTGAGCCGGAGACGCCAACGCGGCGTCGTGTCTCTCACACTCGTCCCGCGCCTCCTGCAGCGTCAGTTTGTCAGTGACGGACGGAGGATAAAACACGTCACCTACAGGAAAGACACGGGAAGTTAAAGGTTCTGAAACGACGAAGACTTTGATCAGTTCTGATCAATGTTTATCTGATCGGTTTTAGTTTGATAAAACAGTTCGATGGTTGCTTCTACAATGTTAACAACTTCTACAACTTTCTGTCTGAAGAAGAAGAAATAAGACAATAGGAAGTATTTTTCAACGTCTTCCTAAACAATCTGTGGTTTCATTCAACCAACAGGAAACTGTTGTTGCTTCTACTTCCTGTCATCTGTTCATTAAGGCGCTGCCTTCTTCTTCGGGTGTTTTTACCGTGCAGTTTGTCTACGAAGCAGTAAACGTCGTATTTCTCTGTCGGGTCACGGACGCCGTACGTCCTCACTCCAGGTCTGTTCATCAGATCTCCTGAGCAGCCGGGACGAGGGACGGTGATCGGATATCTGGAAGAATGAAATAAAATCAACTTAATGAACTCGGCTCTGAGACGTAAGACACGAAGATAAAAGGCATAAGTGTGGACACGCACCTGACCGACCGGTCCGACACCCAGCCGGCGTCACACTGGTCGAACCCGTCTTCAAACGCCGCCATCAGTTGATCAGGTGTGGCGATGGTGGCGCCGGCGCGGGAGCACGCCTCCACGGCTCCGGGGAAGTCGAGGTCGTAGCGTCCGGGATGAGGTCGGTAGTGAAACACGACGCCTGGAAACAGTTAATTCACATCAGTTAGGAAACAACATGGCTGGTTACTGTAGTTACGATGGACGGGACATCTGTTGCTCTGTCGTACTTTCACCTGGAGACGTCACTAAAACTTTAAAACACAGACACCAGTCTGGTGTATCGATGTGGCAATCAACTTCTTTGATAGGTTGTTTACTTTTTGATCAGTCACAGATCAATGACCCTGATCAATTTTGGAGGAATTCATAGCATTGTAGCATCGTAGCATCGTAGCATCGTAGCATCGTAGCATCGTAGCATCGTAGCATCGTAGCATCATAGAATTGTAGCATCGTAACATTGTAGCATCGTAGCATTGTAACATTGTAACATTGTAGCATCATAGCATCGTAGCATTTTTGCATTGTAGCATTGTAGCATTGTAGCACTGTAGGCTGCAAACACTGCATCACTGTCACACTGGGGAACTGTCTCGTTGACACCAGTTATTCTCATGTCTCCATCCATCATCATCATCATCTCAACTACAGTGATTTAAATTCCTCCATCAGGTGGAGACAAAGCCTCAGTGTGGAGCAGGAACCAGGTGCGTCCTCGTCTTATCGCGGTTTAATAAGGTTTTTCTATAAATATAAAGAAATAAAAGGCGTCAGTGTGACTCCAGGGTCACGTGAACTGTAGCATGATTGTCTCTGAGCTGAGGGAAAAACAGAATAATTATAATTACATGAGGTTTTTTTTCCGTGTTTCTGGTCCCAGACAGAAGCAGATTAATTCCATCATTACAGGTCCAGAGAAACATAAACCCTGGGCTCTTTCAGCCGTCATCCTCTGACTATATGTAGCTGTTGTCTGCTGTCATTAGCTCCTTTATCTCCAGCTGGACCGAGGTCAGCGAGGATATCCCTGGCAGCGCCGCGGGCCGACGTGAATAGACCGCCCGTTAAATGGACAGTTGTGTGTCTTTCATAGGGAACGTCTTTGTCGGGAGATGAGCAACAAAGATGTCTGTTCACTATTAATGTGGAATCTGTAAATGTCTTGACGGATAATCTTCCTCTAAACACGACAACGTTTCCACTGGATGAACTGAAACTCAAGTTCAAACCTTCGTCAACAAAACTCAAACAACCAGTTTCATTTTATCTTCAGGGAGAAAACAACGTGATCGATCATCATGATCGATCTCAACCCGTTAGATGAACATCCGTCCATCAGGGGGCGCTCTGGACTTTAATCGGTGAAATGTTGAGCTTAGTCTTTGATGTTTATGGAAGTTTGATGTCGAATAAATCAGAGAGTTTATGACAAACACTTGTTACAAACTGCCTGAAGTAACAACTGTAAACCTTCATCTCAGCCACCAGGGGGCAGCACAACACTTTGATCATGAGGTCGTTAGTGTCAAACATGGCAGGCTGGTGTTAGCCAGTTAACATGATAGCATCACTATGTTAGCATGCTAACATCACCATGTTAAAAGTGTCAAACAGCTGCTGATGTGTCTCTGAGCTCAGTGTTTTGTCTCCACCTGCAGGAAACATCTGGTCCTGAACCAGGAAGTGAAGTTAGAGACTGTGAAATCGAAACAAGGAGCTGAATGGAACTAAAACATTGAACTGACCCGTGACGTTGAGTCCGACCGTGTCCTGCGTGTCCTCCATCCCGTGCATCACTTCGCAGCGATACGACCCGGCATCACTCGCCCGCAGATTTCTCATCATCAGCGAGGCGTCTCCGACGGACTGCGGGTACGTCGGCACCGACACACGGCTCTTGTAGTCCTGTCCCACCTTCAACACCCCTCCCTGGGACACCAGCACCACCTTCTCCCCCTCCCCCTCCAGCTTTGTCCACTTGATCCTCAGCTGCTCATGGCCGAAAGTGTGAAGGGCGTCGGCCGGGGGGGGCGGTGTTGGCATGTTGAGGGCGGAGCTTGAGGAAACCGGCGTGATGGAGAAGTGACAGGGCAGCACCACCCGACCTGCCAGGGAACCGGTGGCTGGAGAGTTCTTCTCCATCCTGACGGAGCGTGACGGAGCTGGAACAAAAACAACACCAGTCAGGAAATGAACTGATTTAAAGGCTAATATTAGCATGTTAGCATGTTAATATGAGGATATTAGCATGTTAGCATGTTGACATGCTAGTATTAACCTGTTAGCATAGTGATATTAACAACTTAGCATGGACATATTAGCATGTTAATATCAGCATGCTAACTTCCCAATATTTGATATTAGCGGTTAACATGGGATATTAGCATTTTAATATGGTGATATGAGCAAGTTAGCATTCAATCCTGACATGCTAACTCATGCTAACAGGCTAATTTATGCTATTAACACTCGTGTTGTTGGACTAGAGTCTTGACTTTATAGTCATAGTTGAAACGTGACCGGACGTCAAGTTGATGAGCTAAAGTTGCTCAACACGGAAAAAAAGAAGAAACAATCCAGGTGTTGCAGCAGGTGTAACATCTGCTCCGTCACACGTGTTTAGTGGTGCAGCAGCAACAAACGTCCCCCTGAAACGGCTTCCTGCTGCAACATGTTGTTTAGAAGATTTAAACCGGTTTAAACCAGTTTAAACCAGTGGTACAGTAAAATCCCAGACTGGACATCAGACCACTTCACCAGTTTAGATACAAGTGAAAGAGCAGTGTCACCAGCAGCCACGAGGGGGCGATGTAGCACTGATTCATTAATACGATAAAACGTTACAGTACGAAGTCTGAGTGGAGCTGCTTCCTCCGACTGGATGCTAGCTGTTAGCTGTTAGCATGCGAACTGAAAGAGTTCATGTTGATTGAAGTTTGACCTGCTGCTTAACACTAACGCTAGCGGCGCAGCAGCAGTAAACCCTGACGTTTAGCAGCTTCGCTAACACTAACGCTAGCGGCGCAGCAGCAGTAAACCCTGACGTTTAGCAGCTTCGCTAACACTAACGCTAGCGGCGCAGCAGCAGTAAACCCTGACGTTTAGCAGCTTTACATCTGCCGACACCTTCACCGTCTGTTTGTCGTCAGACGTCACTTCCTGTTCTAATCAACTCAACGTGACGTCTGTTTCTGTTGGACGGTTTCTCTCACAGGTTTGTGTTGTTCAGGAAACATTTCAGTGGAAAAACAAAACCTGCAGCAGAAAAATGTGAGTGATGTATTTCATATTTTACACATGAAGCAGCTTTAATAATAAGAGAAGTGATTTTCCGTGGAAGTTTGGCTCGGTGGCACAGTGACATCGCTTCATGGGCACAGATCAGACTGGAAGACTTTCCTCTGGATCTGGATCTAGACCTGGACCCTGAGAGACCTGGTGATGTTGTTGGCGTCGACTCACCTGGATGAGGACGAGTTGAACTCGGACTCATGAAGCAGAAGAGAAGAAGAATGACGTGAAGAAACATCGCAACAAAACCTGAACAAAAACAAGAAAACAACAACTTTTTTACTGAAACATGTTACAAAGTCTTACAAAGTTGCGATGTTACAATGTCACAAAGTTATAAAGTTATAAAGTTACAAAGACTGAAAATAAAAAATCTATTGATCTGCTGTGATTGATGTTACAGCAGGAGCTCAACAGCGCCGCCTGCTGGACACTGATGATGACAATAAATCATCTGAGTCGGACCGACACCGGCGTGTTGTCAGACTGATCAATAGTTAGAAATATTCAATAAGAAATCAATAAAACTGAAGATACAGTTTGTGTCTAACAAACAACTCAACGAACATAAAGTTACTTTAGTTACAGAAAATTAAACTTTGACATGAAACATGTTTCATCATCGTGAACACACGCGCGCGCGCGCGCGCGGTTACATGTGTGTTAATCTACATGTGAGAAAGTTAAACGTTTCCAGATGTTTGAGTTCACAGCTGTTCTCAGATCAGGTCAGCGTCAGTCTTATCAATGAGCATCTCATCAATCAGTCGAGTCAGTGGGAACGTTTCTCCTTCGACGTTAGAAACTTCAGCTTCATTAATCTCAACGTTTCATCCGAATCATTTCATTTAATTAAAAACAAAATTAAATTCACTTCTCACCTGAAAATCCGCTTTGATGCAAAGAAAAATGTTTCCACAAAATCCTCTTGACTCAGGACCAAGGTTTAGTTTGGTTCTGGTTTGTTTTGGTTTTTGTTGTCCCGGTGGATCCGGATCAGCAGAGTCCCGCTCCTCAAAGATCTGGTCCGGA
>CM028931.1:17978339-17980839 GCA_016801845.1 Polydactylus sextarius
GGCCTATACCTAGACCTGGTTTAGTTCCCGACTGTCGCCTAGCAACAACTGTCTGTTCACCACTTTAATCACTGTCAACTTCACGTTAAAGCTAATGCTAACGCTAATGCTAACACAAACCGCAGTGAAACATTGTAGCATCGTTACACTGACCTTCATTTGTTAGCTTGTTTGCTACATGTTAGCGTCAGTTTTAGTTGTAGTTAGCATTAGCATTAGCGTAAGCCACTAACCTACTTTTGACTTAGAACAAAGACTTTGAAATATAGGTGGAAAATAGTGTTTTTATAAAATACTTTCACCACAAACATCAGAAACAATAAACATAATAACTTCCCATCAGGAGACGTGTTCATGTTTTACACGTGTTGTTCACATGTTATACACATGTTAACCAGCCACACAGTTAAAGTGTCCCAGCGAGGAGTCTTACAGTGATTATCTGTGATGGCCAGGAGCGACGGTTGATCGTTTGCAGAGCTGAAGTTTCTCGTCTTTTCATGGGAACCAGTGTTTTCACTACACAAACACTTAGAGCTGAACAGGAAGTCAAACTTCATCTCACATGTAAACAAACCAATCACTCAAATATCCTTTTATCTTTTTATCCTGGTGAGATGAAAAGACTCTGACATCAGTCACGTCTTGGTTCACAGCTACACAATGCTAGCTACAAGCTAACGGCTAAAGGCTACAAGCTAACGGCTAAAGGCTACAAGCTGAAGGTTGGTAGCTGAAGGTTAGTAGCTGAAGGTTGGTAGCTGAAGGTTAGTAGCTGAAGACTAATTCAGCTTCGTCTGAAGATTAAACACTTGTACATGTGTGAAACATGTAGCATCGTTTATTAAATCTGGAGCGTGTGGTCTAGACCTCCGTAGACCGTAGACCAGGTCTTAGTCTTTGACCCATCAGGTCCAACTCAGACCAGTGACGAAGTTGAAGATGAAGAAACGTGAAAACAACCAAACATCAAGGTCAAAGGTCAATGATGACGACAACAAAGAACCAGTTCCAGTAAAAAACATCTGACTCCAACAATGAGTCTTGTTCCTGTTTCACCAAATGTTGAGCAACGTCTGCAATTAATCATCATGTGGCCTTGATTTAAATCTCTGCAGGATCTGCTCCTCCTCCTGTTGCTCCTCCTCCTTCTCCTCCTCCTCCACCTCCATCATGGAGGTGAGTGGTGGAGGAGGAACAATAGCTGGGTGTGAAGCTGCCAGCAGCTCCCCGTTGGACCGAGGCCTCCGTGTGTCAGCCAGTGTTTTCAGCTCCGGGGGGTGGAGGTCTGGAGGAGGTGCCCCCCCGCCTCACAGTCAGCTGGTAATGAGCTGCTAACGGGCGCCGCCACGACCGCTGGCAGCAGCTGGGATGGATGGCAACGCTCGCCGCCATCTGCACGGCGCACAGTCGCTGGCAGCGGCGGCGGCTTGGACGCGGTGTATTGGCCTCTGTTGGACGGCAGCTGGACGCGTCTTTGACCCGTTTTATAAAAGCATCAGATGCGGCGGCGAGGTGAGAGTCTGAAGAGATAACGACGCTACAGAGACGAGACAGCGGCGGCTTTCAGCGTCGTCCAGCGCGTCTAAGGTTCAGTCAGTCACTTGGACCGGCAACAAAACAACACGGTAACGAGCAGTAAAAGTAACAAACAAGCTTCAGGTCCAACGGTTTGTTTTCTCCTCAGAGACTCTTCAGCTCCGACGCTCAAACAAAATCCTCTTCGGGATCCTGGATCCAGGATCCTTCAGGAGCAGCGTGGAGGGACCACAACGGACTTTAACGGTGCCAGGTGGTGTTGGACGGGTCGAAGCGTTACGTCAACAGCTGGAGAACAAGACTAGAGGCTCATGGTGAGAAGCTGAAGACTAAAGACTAGAATCTAAAGACTTGAAGCTGAAGACTCGAAGCTAGAGCACAGTGGTGGACCTGCCAGCTCCTGCAGGTCGACGGATCCAACCGAGTCGTTTGCTGCTCCAATAAAAAGCGGCAGCGCGGACGCTGACGGACGCAGATGAAGACTGGTGTTAAAACTCTTCAGCTGAGTTTAATAAAGCGACGGTAACGAACACAACCACCTCCCGATGTTTCGCTCATTAAGTCGCCTCCTCAGCAGCTGCTGCGCCTGAAGGTTGAAAGAAGAAGCAGCAGCAGCAGGATCATAAACCTGCAGGACGACGTCGCCGTTTAAAGTTTGGTTGAGTTGGACCTGATGTGTCAAAGACTAAGACCTGGTCTACAGTCTACAAAGGTCTAGACCACACGCTGAACGCGTCTCAATAACGTGTTTAAATTCTTCTCATTTTCATATAGATTTAATAAACGATGCAACATGTTTCACACGTTTACAGGTTTTTAATCTTCAGACGAAGCTGATTTAGTCTTCAGCTACTAACCTTTAGCTTGTAGCCTTTAGCTTCTAGCTTTTAACTACTAACCTTTAGCCTTTAGCTACTAGTCTGTAGCCTTTAGTTTCTAGTCTTCAGTTTCTAACCTTTAG
>CM028931.1:17985839-17988339 GCA_016801845.1 Polydactylus sextarius
CTGGTTCTGGTCCTGGTCCATGTTGATGTGTTTAACATCCAACTTCAGTAAATCCAGATGAACCGGTGACTCACAGTTTTCAAACAGCAGCGTTTCTACAGTAACAGGAGGAAGCTCCAGCCACGTCGCCACGACGACAACGTCCATCATCAGCTGCTGTTGCCCGACTTCACGATGAAGAGTTAAAGCTGATCCCAGAACACGTCTGACGTCAGAACAACAACACGCTTAAATCATGAACACGAGACGGAGCCGGTTGGATAATCCTGAGATTAAAGTCGTAAATTACCAGGAAATTGGAATCAACCGTAAATTTAATGAGTCGAACCCTGACGCAGCTTCACTTTAACACGGTTCAGACCGGACCAGCTAGACCTTCTGGTCCAGCTGCGGACCAAGGTCCTGGTCCAGCTGATCCGGATCCAACTGAACCACAGTGACACAGAAGAAGAAAATCATTTGGAAACTTTCTCCTAAAACATTTTTTTTTTTTAACTTTTCACCGTAGCTTATTTACGTCTTTAACCTTGTTGCTACGGCGACGCCAACACCAACCTCACTTCCCATGATGCATTTCACTTTTTCACTGAATCATCGGCGATGATTTAACTTTCAAACGCTGAGTTTTTGTTCGTGGCCGTTGAACTTGTCTCAAGTGTTGAGACGGAGACTTGAAACGCACGCACGCGCGCACGCGCGCACACACACACACACACACACACACACACACACACACACACACACACACACACACACACACACACACACACACACACACACACACACACACACACACACACACACACACAGGTATGCCAACCAGCTGAGGTAACACCTGCTGTGTGTGAGCGGCTGTCGATTAGATGGGGCCGGGACCAGGAATTAGACGGAGCCCTCTCATTACGACTCATAACCTCTGGATGAATTACTGTGATTTGTTTCTGTTGTTGAGCAACAGAAACGTGTCTGACTCACGTTTTCACAACAGCGGCGTCGGCTCATTTCCCTTTTCATTGCAACAGACGTCCGACGTTTCCATTCGGTCACCGTCGCCATGGCAACGCAGCGTTTTTTCTGATCACGCCGTCCGTTACCAAACATTAAACATCTGGTTTTATTTATAAAAGCTTTTATCATCTTCCCAGGAAATCGGTTAATATCTCTGAGATTCATCAACCAGTTCAACTAGTTTCTCTTTGTTCTGGGAAACGTTTCCACTTTAATGACAAGTTTCAAATATTTTAGACCCAAAAGACTAAATGTTTATCTTTAAAAAAGAAACAAATTCATCCTGTTTAATCCTGAACAAATCAAACCAAACAGATCATGTCAGAGTTTAAAGTCGTAGCTAACGTCCTGCTGTCGCTACGTAGCCAGCGTTAGCATTAGCATTAGCTCACAGAGTTCTGTTTACAACCCTAATTTTGGGGCAGCTAGCTGTTAGCATGCTAACACAAACAGAAAGAAAACAAGAGCTAACGTTAGCGTGGCTTTCCAACATCTGCTAAAGCTGAAGCTAACGTTAGCGTAGCTATCCGATGTTCGTGACGAATGCATCACAGAAACATGATTAACAGGTGAGTCTAACTCCTGATTGGTCGAGACTTTCCACTTCCTGCTGACGTTAGCATTAGCATTAGCTAACAGAGTTGTGTTTACAGCATAGATGTTAGACTACACCGACACTGGTGATGAGGCAGCTAGCTGTTATCATGGTAACGTCAACAGAGATTGCTTTCCAACACCTGCTAGTGCTAATGCTATAGCTAAAGTTAGCAAAAACATGATTGACAAGTGACAAGTGGACAAGGTGTTCTACTTGCTGATGCGCAGATGTTAGCATCAGTCAGACGTTAGCTTCAATCAGACATTAGCTTTGGTCAGACGTTAGCTTCGGTCAGACGTTAGCTTCAATCACACGTTAGCTTCGGTCAGACGTTAGCTTCGGTCAGACGTTAGCTTCGGTCAGATGTTAGCTTTGGTCAGATGTTAGCTTCGGTCAGACGTTAGCTTCAATCAGACGTTAGCTTTGGTCAGACGTTAGCTTCAATCACACGTTAGCTTCGGTCAAACGTTAGCTTCGGTCAGACGTTAGCTTCGGTCAGACGTTAGCTTTGGTCAGATGTTAGCTTCGGTCAGACGTTAGCTTCAATCAGACGTTAGCTTTGGTCAGACGTTAGCTTCAATCACACGTTAGCTTTGGTCAGACGTTAGCTTCAATCACACGTAAGCTTCAATCAAACATTAGCTTCGGTCAGACGTTAGCTTCGGTCAGACGTTAGCTTCAGTCAGACGTTAGCTTCGGTCAGATGTTAGCTTCAGTCAGATGTTAGCTTCAGTCAGATGTTAGCTTCGGTCAGATGTTAGCTTCGGTCAGATGTTAGCTTCAATCAGACGTTAGCTTTGGTCAGATGTTAGCTTCAGTCAGATGTTAGCTTCAATCAGACATTAGCTTCGGTCAGACGTTAGCTTCAGTCAGATGTTAGCTTTAATCAGACGT
>CM028931.1:18000839-18020440 GCA_016801845.1 Polydactylus sextarius
AGACAGAGGGAGAGACAGAGGAGAGAGAGAGAGAGAGGAGAGGAGAGAGGAGACAGAGGAGAGGAGATGGAGGAGACAGAGGAGGAGACAGAGGAGACAGAGGGAGACAGAGGGAGGAGAGACAGAGGAGAGACAGAGGAGACAGAGGAGAGGAGGAGAGACAGAGGAGACAGAGGAGGGAGGAGAGGGAGGAGGAGACAGAGGAGGAGACAGAGGAGACAGAGGAGGAGAGGAGAGGAGGAGAGGAGGAGGAGACAGAGGAGGGAGACAGAGGAGGAGAGGAGAGGAGAGGAGGAGGAGACAGGAGGAGACAGAGGAGACAGAGGAGAGGAGAGAGGAGGAGAGACAGAGAGAGAGAGGAGATGGAGGAGAGGAGGAGACAGAGGAGAGAGACAGAGGAGAGGAGGAGACAGAGGAGGAGACAGAGGAGGGAGACAGAGGAGAGACAGGAGGAGAGAGGAGACAGAGGAGACAGAGGAGACAGAGGAGGAGGAGGGAGGAGAGACAGGAGAGGAGACAGAGAGAGGAGACAGAGGAGGAGACAGAGGAGGAGGAGAGGAGAGAGGAGACAGAGGGAGGAGGAGGAGAGGAGAGAGGAGGAGACAGAGGAGACAGAGGAGACAGAGGAGGAGGAGGAGACAGAGGAGGAGACAGAGACAGAGGAGACAGAGGAGGAGAGACAGAGGAGGAGGAGAGGAGAGGAGGAGACAGAGGAGGAGAGACAGAGGAGACAGAGGAGGAGACAGAGGAGAGGAGGAGAGGAGGAGAGACAGAGGGAGGAGAGAGGAGGAGGAGACAGGAGAGGAGAGGGAGACAGAGGAGGAGACAGAGGAGGAGACAGAGGAGACAGAGGAGAGGAGGAGGAGAGAGAGGAGGGAGGAGGAGGAGGAGATGGAGGAGAGGAGGAGACAGAGGAGACAGAGGAGACAGAGGGAGAGGAGGAGAGAGGAGGAGACAGAGGAGGAGAGAGAGGAGGAGAGGAGGAGGAGGAGACAGAGGAGACAGGAGACAGAGGAGATGGAGGAGACAGAGGAGGAGGAGACAGAGGAGGAGACAGAGGAGATGGAGGAGACAGAGGAGGAGACAGAGGGAGACAGGAGAGGAGGAGGAGGAGACAGAGGAGATGGAGGAGACAGAGGAGGAGACAGAGGAGGAGACGGAGGAGGAGACAGAGGAGGAGGAGACAGAGGAGGAGACGGGAGACAGAGGAGGAGACAGAGGAGGAGGAGATGGAGGAGACAGAGGAGACAGAGGGAGAGAGGAGAGACAGAGGAGGAGGAGGAGACGGAGGAGGAGGCGGAGGAGACAGAGGAGGAGAGAGGAGAGACAGGAGGAGACAGAGGAGGAGACGGAGGAGGAGGAGGAGACAGAGGAGAGACAGAGGAGACAGAGGAGAGAGAGAGAGGAGGAGAGACAGAGGAGGAGAGAGGGAGGAGACAGAGGAGGAGGAGACAGAGGAGAGACAGAGGAGGAGGAGGAGGAGGAGACAGAGGAGAGACAGAGGAGGAGACACAGAGGAGGAGACAGAGGAGGAGGAGGGAGGAGACAGAGACAGGAGGAGGAGACAGAGGAGGAGACAGAGGAGGGAGACAGAGGAGGAGAGGAGGAGACAGGAGGAGAGGAGGAGACAGAGGAGGAGACAGAGGAGAGGAGGAGACAGAGGAGACAGAGGAGGAGACAGAGGAGGAGGAGAGGAGGAGACAGAGGAGGACAGAGGAGACAGAGAGGAGACAGAGGAGACGGAGGAGGAGGAGGAGACAGAGGAGGAGACAGAGGAGACAGAGGAGGAGACAGAGGAGGAGGAGACAGAGGAGGAGACAGAGGAGACAGAGGAGGAGAGAGGAGACAGGAGGAGACAGAGGAGGAGACAGAGGAGAGACAGAGGAGACAGAGGAGGAGACAGAGGAGGAGACAGAGGAGAGAGAGAGGAGACAGAGGAGAGGAGACAGAGGAGGAGACAGAGGAGGAGACAGAGGAGGAGACAGAGGAGACAGAGGAGGAGACAGAGGAGGAGACAGAGGAGACAGAGGAGGAGACAGAGGAGGAGACGGAGGAGGAGACAGAGGAGATGGAGGAGACAGAGAGGAGGAGGAGGAGGAGACGGAGGAGGAGGTTAGAGACATGATGAAAAACGACGTAGTTTTTACTCTGAGAAGCTGCAGGTTTATAAACTGAAGTTTCTCTGATTTTATCTGATGTTTGTGATCAGAGATAAAATCATTGATCACAGATAAAATCATTGATCAGAAGTAAAATCAGATCAGTGATTGATTATCCTCCACTCACTCGCTGCCTGATGTTCTGGACAATCTTTCTGAAAATGTTCGACGGATCCACAGACTCGACAGCAGCCTCCTGCAGGATCAGCAGTGTCATCAATAAAGGAAAACAACAAACCATCAATAACAAATCAATCAATAACCGATCAATGGATGTCTTCACCTTGAGCGTAAAGTCCTTTAGGGTTGTCAGGACACGACCGCGACAAGTGACCGGTCTGACCGCAGATGAAACACTTGGCGAACGGGAAGTCACCTGCAACACATGGTGCTCACGTTAGAGGACCTGGACCTGGACCTGGACCTGGACCTGGACCTGGACCAGGACCAGGACCAGGACCTGGACCAGGACCAGGACCAGGACCAGGACCAGGACCTGGACATGGACCTGGACCTGGACCAGAACAAGGACCTGGACCAGGACAAGGACAAGGACCTGGACCTGGACCTGGACATGGACATGGACATGGACATGGACCTGGACCTGGACCTGGACCTGGACATGGACATGGACATGGACCAGGACATGGACCGGTCCTGGACCAGGACCAGGACCTGGACCTGGACCTGGATATGGACAAGGACCTGGACAAGGACCTGGACCTGGACCTGGACCAGGACAAGGACCTGGACCAGGACAAGACCAGACCTGACCAGGACCTGAACCTGAACATGGACATGGACCTGGACCTGACCTGAGAACAAGGACCTGGACCAGGACAAGGACCTGACCTGACCTGACATGAACCTGACATGGACCTGACCTGAACATGGACATGGACATGGACCTGACCTGGACCTGGACCTGGGCCAGACAAGAACCTGGACCTGACCTGAACCTGACATGGACATGGACATGGACATGGACCTGACCTGACCTGGACCAGGACAGACCCTGACCTGAACATGACATGGACATGGACATGGACCTGGACCTGGACCTGGACCAGAACAAGGACCTGGACCAGGACAAGGACCTGGACCTGGACCTGGACCTGGACCTGGACCTGGACCTGGATATGGACAAGGACCTGGACCTGGACCTGGACCTGGACCTGGACCTGGACATGGACATGGACATGGACCTGGACCTGGACATGGACATGGACATGGACCAGGACATGGACCTGGACCAGGACCAGGACCTGGACCTGGACCTGGACATGGACATGGACCAGGACATGGACATGGACCAGGACATGGACCTGGACCTGGACCAGGACCAGGACCTGGACCTGGACCAGGACATGGACCTGGACCATCATCATCCTCACCCAGAGCTGGATCCACCTTGGCTCTACACTTGTTTATCTCATGTTCAGTGGATCCACATCGGTAGCAGATCCCTCGACCCATCTCCTCGTCCCGGTCCGCCTCCGGACAGTCGGCCAGACCGTGACCCGGTTTCCTGCAGTTGAAACACAGCTGAGAGAGGGAGAGAGTCACATGATCATTATTGTTGAGTTGATCAATAATACTCCCTGAGCGCTCGGTGTGACGTCTCACCATCTTGTTCTTCTTGTCCTTCTGTCTCTTCACCCGCCGGTCCTCCCTCCTCTGGTCTTTCCTCAGCGCCGTCTCCACCTCCTCCCTGATCCGCTGCTCCTCACTCCTCCCCCCCGTCTCCCCCGTCTCCCCCCGGGGCAGCGACCGTCCGTTCTGCTGCAGAAACTCCAGGAAACCGTTCACGTCTTCGCTCACATATTCTTTCTTCTTGCGGTTCGGTTTCTTAACGGCCGAGCCGCCGGGACAAGTCCCGCCGAGAGGGTCGGTCCGAGACCCGGAGCCTCCTGCTGCTGCTCTGAGTTGAGTCCACGGCGTGGCCTCTGCTGGCTTGTGTTTGTGGACGTTGTTGGCTCTGGCCCAGCGCGTCATGACGTCACCTGCATCGTTTCCATCAGACAGATATTTATTTCAGAAACGTCCGGTGGCCAGATGTGGACCATTAGTCCTTTATCCAGATGTTGAACAACCAGATGTTTAACTGGTACATTTTATTTGAAAATCAAAATGAGACAAAAACAAACATCAAGACGTTTTAGACACAAACTGTCTTGGATTTAATTAAAAGACTTTAATTAAAAGATTTTAAATTAATGAAATGATTTTAAATTAATTACATTAAAACAAGAACTGAGCTTCTACACTTTGATCAGAACGTAACTTCTTACTTTGTTTATTTTAATAATCAACATTAAACATGTTTTCAGACAAAGAGGAAGTTAAACTGAATGTCTCATTTCACTTTTTATTAACATTTTATGATCAAGTTGTGATCATTTCTAGATAAAACATTGTTCATTTGAACTGTTCAGTCTGTTTTAAATAATAATAATAAAATGATCAATAGTTTGGTGCTGAAACGTCTGATCAACTGTCTCTGATCTGATCGATAATTAATCAACTGTTCGTTTATTTCAACTCGTTAAAACACGTTAGCTTTGAAGCTAACAGCTAGCTAAACATCGTGACGTGGCGTCTCCGTAGCAACGACTTCCGGTCCACGAGGACAACGACGATTTAATAGAATCTGTTTGATGTTTTTACCATTAAAACTAGAATTTAAAGTGAAATAAAAAGATAAAACTTCACCTGACGACGTTCACGTGTCAGTCTCCACCGGAAGTGTTCACCGGAAGTCTCCTCTTCTTCTTCTGTGGTCCGCGGCGCAGCTGCGCCTCCTGGCGTCAACACGGTGAATTACACATGAAACAAAGTTCACAAAGTGACGGTTTATTAATAAAAACATGAAATAAAACTCAACCGACCGGTAAATCAACACGTTTAACATTAACAACATTAACAATAATAAAGTGAGTTAAAGAGTTGAAACTTTATTTTATTAACTTATTTAATCAACACGAAGCAGCTGATTTAAATTAAATCAACTAACGAGTTGAACTGAGACGAGAAACATGAAGCTGCTTCTCTCTGTTTTATCTGTTTTCTTCCTCAAACATGGTGAGAAACGGCTCGTTTTAGTCTTTAATCACGTTATTGATTAGTTTTGTTCTGTTTCAGTCGCATGTTAATGATATTTTATCTTATTTATTGTTTCAGTCGCATGTTAATGATATTTTATCTTATTTATTGTTTCAGTCGCATGTTAATGATATTTTATCTTATTGTGTTTCAGTCGACTGTTAATGATATTTTATCTTATTGTGTTTCAGTCGCATGTTAATGATATTTTATCTTATTGTGTTTCAGTCAAATGTTAATGATATTTTATCTTATTTATTGTTTCAGTCGCATGTTAATGATATTTTATCTTATTGTGTTTCAGTCGACTGTTAATGATATTTTATCTTATTGTGTTTCAGTCGACTGTTAATGATATTTTATCTTATTGTGTTTCAGTCAAATGTTAATGATATTTTATCTTATTGTGTTTCAGTCAAATGTTAATGATATTTTATCTTATTTATTGTTTCAGTCGACTGTGGTCCGATACCTGAGGACAAACCAGGTATTAGTTGTCGTTTCGGTCGATCAGCTGTGGTGTTTTGTGCTTCTTTAATCCTGTTAAATGTTGCAGCTCCTGAGAAGTCGCTCATCAGGATGTTACGTTACATGACGTCGAACCCTGAGACGCTGGAAGGTCGGTTCAAACTAACCTGGTCGACTGTGTTTGTTTGTTTTAAAGTCGGATGGAATAAACTTTTTTCGTTGAGTTTTAAACATGAACACGGTCGTTTCTTTGTGACAGAGTTGATGTCTGAAGACGACGTGTTGTCTGAAGGAGACATGTTACTGTCGGTGGGTCAAACCTTCGTCCTTCAGTAAAAGATGTGACACATTAGTTTGGTTTCGGTTTGATCGTTTTATTGACGTATTCAATGAAACCTTCAGAGCGACAGGAACGCAGTAGGAAACACGTGGCCGACCAGCGTGGTCCCGTACGTCATCAGTCCAGATTTAGGTGAGAAGAGTTAAAACACAATCAAACCTTCGTCTTTACGAACGTTAATCTGTTGTTGTTGTTGTTGTTGTTGTTTTCCAGCCGGTCGAACAGGAAACATCCTCTCTGCTCTGTCGATGGTTTCTGATCACACGTGTCTGAAGTTCAACCGACGAACCACAGAGACCAGCTACCTCCTGTTCAGGCCCAGTAAAGGGTGAGAACACGTCACCGCACCAGGACCAGACTCTTTGATTCATCCTGCTGATCACACTGATCGAACGCTGATCGACTATATAGATCATCATCCGCAGTTTGACTGAAGTTTAGTGACGTAACATCGTGTGTCGTGTTGCAGTTGTGCGTCATACGTGGGTTTCCAGGGCGGCAAGCAGCCCGTGTTCATCGGACCCACGTGCATTGTGGGTAACATCGCCCATGAGGTTCTTCACGCTCTGGGTTTCCACCACGAACACACGAGGATGGACCGAGAACGATACATCACCATCCTGCCTAACAACATCATGACAGGTGACGAGTTCCTGTGGTTCCTGTCTAGTCTAGTTCTGGTCTGGTTCTAGTTCTGGTCTGGTTCTAGTTCTGCTCTGGTTTATTCAGGAATGGAGAAAAACTTCAATAAGCAACAAGGGAAAACGTTCAGTTTGCCGTATGACATCGCCTCCATCATGCACTATGGAAGGTGACTTGGTTCAATGTTATATAACAGTTGAACTGTTATATAATGTATTGTTTTATTTCTCTGTAACATTTAGTAACTTTTCTTCTTCTCGTTAGCGGGTTTTTTTCAGTCAACGGTCGACCAACCATCGTACCAAAGTCAGACGTGGAGGAGATGGGACAAAGAGTTAAAATGACTCAGATGGACGCTGAGAGAGTTCGTCAACTTTATAACTGCGGTAACTGGTTTATATTAAACCTCATTATGTCTCGACTGATCAGGATCTTTCCTGCAGGAATCAGAAGTGTCAGGTTCAAAACATCAACAGAAGACTAATAAATTAAACCTTCTGTCTTTTCTTCACCAGATGAAACAAAGAATTCAACGTTGACTGAAGGAGGCGACTGACAAACGTTCAGGACCAAAGTTTGAACGTTTCCTCCGTCACCGATGTTCAAGTTTACAAACAAACCAGAGTAAAACCACATCAACGCTGCAGCGACTGGACGTCTCCACTAGAGGGAACCGTCACTGTCAATAAAAAGAGAAACAGACCAAGTACCTGGTGGCTCGTCTCATGATGAACGATTGACTGGTTAAAATTAGATTCATTTAGTTGATTTACATAAAACGAGTTGAAATAGTTTTACTTCATTAATGTTAAAATGACGTAACATCATGTGTCCACCTACATATTAAAGTTATTGATCAAGGATAAAGGATGAAATGTTAAGTTTTACAGGACGAGAAGTTTTAATACGACTTCATCTGTTTGAACAGAAGTTTGATTTTCTCTTGAAGAAACAGATGAAGTTGTTCTTGTTTCGTGGTTGTTGTAGTTTGTAGTTGTTGTAGTTTGTGTGTGTGGAGGAAATATCATCACAGACGTTTAGAATAAACAAAAACCGATTGGTTCATAAAGATGATTGACGTGTTTTGTTACTATAATATGTCCCAGGTGGAGACGAGTCCGTCTCAGTTCAAAGGCTGAAGATGCTACGTTAGCTAACGATGAAAACATAGCTAGCGTAGCCCTGTTAGCATCAGTGTCTAGTGGAGACGAGTCTGTCTCAGTTCAACGAGACGTGAAGCTACAACAGTTGGATCCTTCACAGTCCAACACCAGCTAGCTGAAGATGCTACGTTAGCTGAAGATGCTACGTTAGCTGAAGATGCTACGTTAGCTGAAGATGCTACGTTAGCTGAAGATGCTACGTTAGCTGAAGATGCTACGTTAGCTGAAGATGCTACGTTAGCTGAAGATGCTACATTAGCTGAAGACGCTACGTTAGCTGAAGACGATACGTTAGCTGAGGACGCTATGTTAGCTGAGGATGCTATGTTAGTTGAAGATGCTATGTTAGCTGAAGACGCTACATTAGCTGAAGACGCTATGTTAGCTGAAGACACTACGTTAGCTCAGGTAACAAAGTTAGTTATGGTATCTTAAATTAGCTGAGTTAGCTAACTTGGCTAACTAATCTAAATCAATCAACTAGTTGAAGTTGCAAAGTTAGCTGAAGAGCTGAAGAGCTAAATTAGCTCTTAGCTGAAATATCTACATTGCCTAATCTATCCAAATTAGCTTGTTATGCTAACACAACAAAGTTAGCATAACAAGCTTATTTAGTTGAAGTAGCTGAAATAATTATATCACTTAAGATATTAAATTTGTGTAGGCTATCTAAATTAGCTAAGTTAGCTAGCATAGCTATGTTAGCTCACATAGCCTAGTTAGCTAGCGTAGTCGTGTCCCAGGTGGAGACTAGTTTATCCCATCCCATGATTCATTGCAGCAGGAAGTGACATTTGTGATGCGGACATATAGTTGAAGCTACGCTAACTATTAGCATCTGTTGTTGTTGCTGAGTAACGGGAGTGTAGCGTAAATACGTAAACAACGTAAACAGGAAGTCTCTGTAGGACAGGAGCGATGTGGTCTACGTAGTCTAGATGGTCCACATGGGGCAGAGCTTCGTAGACCAGGTCCTCCTCACGACATCTTTACATTTTATGTCTTAAAATGTAACTGTTGTTTCTCTCCTGTCGCCCCCTGGTGGTCTGATGTGGGCTGATGTGGTCTGATGTGGACTGATGTGGACTGATGTGGACTGATGTGGGCTGATGTGGACTGATGTGGTCTGATGTGGACTGATGTGGTCTGATGTGGACTGATGTGTCTGTTTCTGTCGTTAGGGTTAAACTAGTTAGTGCGTGACGTCATGACCGTGCCTCCTGATTGGTCGGACGTTGTTTCCAACATGTGCAGGATGTTTGACGTCGACTTTAACTGTTGATTTATTTAATTTAAACTTTTGTTTCCACACGTGACGCCGACTTGAATCGTGAACGCGTGTAGAAAAAAACAGAAGCGCGTCCTCGTCTGGTGACTCAGACCGGATCAGACGGATCCTCCTCAGTCCGGGGCTGGACAAGGCAGCGAATCCGTGTCCAGACTCGTCGGACCAGATCCTGTAAATGAATTGATCTGTAGATTAATCAATAGAAAAGTTCGACTTTGTTCGTTTTCATGTTAAATCAGAAGAAAATAAAGTTTTAAATCGACGTGAAGCTGCGCTGAGGGTGATGATGATGATGATGAGGAGGAGGTCTTCATCTTCATCTTCACCTTCATCTTCATCTTCACCTTCACCTTCATCTTCATCTTCATCTTCATCTTCACCTTCATCTTCATCTTCATCTTCATCTTCATCTTCATCTTCACCTTCACCTTCATCTTCATCTTCATCTTCATCTTCATCTTCATCTTCATCTTCACCTTCATCTTCATCTTCATCTTCATCTTCATCTTCACCTTCACCTTCACCTTCATCTTCATCTTCATCTTCATCTTCATCTTCATCTTCATCTTCACCTTCACCTTCACCTTCACCTTCATCTTCATCTTCATCTTCATAACTGTGAGTAGATTCCTGTCTTTGATTCTTTTATTGATCACGTTGATTAAACCGAGTCGATCCTGATGATCAGAGTTTAACAGGAGGAAACTGAACTTTAGATAAAATGTCTCTGTTTCAGTCTTTTTAATTAAATAATTGATTAATAATCTAATCTGTTACAAAGCTTTTATTTTGACACTTCCTGTGACAGATCGACATCGTGTTCAATTTGGTCAGAAGAATCGATATTTCTCATCTACCAGTTTTAAAGAGACACAGGATTTGAATTAATTGGACAATGTTAATCTAATAGTGAAAAGTTAAAATATTTGTTTGTAAAAACTAAAAGTGATGAATTGATCATGTGACCTGTGTTTGGCAGATTTTGTTTTTCATCATCACTGTCGAGACTCGACCGACCAACACGACATAAATACACTAATGTGGCAGCTGGTGACCCCTCAGCTAACCAGGCGCCCCAGGTGTTCACCGTTGAGCCACCATTAGCATTAGCATTAGCATTACAGCGACCAAGTACCACAATGAGGACAGTTGTCAGCGGCTCTGTTCTGAGACTATGATTAGACTAAAGGCTCATTTATGACTTATTATCTAGGACGCAGCTTTTCATCCATCATCTCGTTAGTAACTTGGTCGTTTTCAGGATCTCACTGAACAAACGCAGTAATACCTCCGGACACTGTGGGGGCAGTGTTGGACAGTTGGACAGGTTGTGACTCATCGCCACAGAGCCGCAGCGTCGTCAATACTCAGGTCACAGCCTGAGGCAGCGCGTTCGACTGTTGTTTCACGATGCAAAACACGTCAAATCACCGACGACACGAAGAGACGACGACGAAAAGAGAAACTTTCATCGGCTGTTTGATGTTTTAGTGAAACGAGTTACGACGTTAATATGATGAATAAATCAGAGAATAAGACGACTCAGTTTCACTTTATTCAGCTCGATGTTCACGTTGTTGATGTTAAATCTGCAGAAACGACTCAAATTAAAAAAGATGCAGATTTTATTTTATCAACACTTTCGTATCTGAGGGAGAAATAAAAAATGTCTGTTTCTAAACGTCGAGGAACAGCAGCTGCAGCGTGAACAGAAATGATTTATTCATTCGTCAGGACACGATGTTCATCAATGTCTAATTAAATATTTACAACTGAAACAACAGGAAACACTAATCTTTACCTTCTTCAGAAAAACAAACAGGACAAAGTTCAACTGAGAACATATTTATCTGATCTGATCAATCAATCATCTTAACACTAAATCAATAATCAGTTGGTTGAACAAACAGTTTCTGAGAAACTGAGTCTGACGATTTTAAATTCACTGAAACACGTGTAAAACACGTCACATCGTTCTGGAACCAAAAGATGATTTAACATTTCTGACTGTTTCTGCTCCAACAGATGTTTGATCAATAAAACCTGTAACTAATCAAACTAATCATCTGATCAATTAACCTTCTCAACAACACGTAAACGACCAAGACGTTTCTGATTGACTCAAACATCTGGAGAACAAACACTGAATCATTGATGTTTACAGGTGAAACAACAACAGGCCTTGATAAATGAAGGTTATTGATCAGTGAAATGTTAGTAGAAGAGTTGAAGTTGACTGTTTGATTATTATTAATCATCAGTAACATGATGATTGATCACCTGAACCCAATGATGCCGAGTCATGTTTCACTGAGACTTTGGACTGGATCTACTGAATCTACTGGATCAGTGAGTCATATGATTATACATATATATTGTATATTGATAGATTATATCTGAACCATCAATCTGCATCTGATCTGATGAAAGATGGCGACAGTTCGGCGCCGGGTCGACCGGACGGAAGATGGATGTTACAGGAGGTGAACTCGTCCTCGTCAACGCTTCGTTACGATACGATCCTGCTTTAATCATCAGCTTTGATCTCTACGTGTCTCCGTTTAGAGCCGTTAGATCTAGTTTTATCAGATTAGACCTGGACCAGACGGTTAATCGATGGTGACATCATCGTTACGGTCGAGATGATGTGGAGGTCGTGACCTGAACAGCTGCTGTGAAACCGGACGCTGGAGGAGAAATTCACCTTTCGTTCAGTTTCATGTGTCCAGAGGAGCTGGAGCGGTGGTTTTAACAGCGGTTCCTCCTCTAATTTAAATCCTCAACACAGTCTTTAACTTATGAAGCTGCTTTTCTTCATTTTATGTCGTCAAATGTGAATTAATCTGCTTCAAACGTTCGATGAATCATCCAGAGTTTAAGATCCTCTCAACTGTTTGATGAAAGACGTGTCGAGCATCGTCCTCTTCGTCCTCCGACTGTCCAGGATCAATAATAATCTACTGTCTATTAACACACCGATAATAATAATCTACTGTCTATTAACACACCGATCAATAATAATCTACTGTCTATTAACACACCGATAATAATAATCTACTGTCTATTAACACACCGATAATAATAGGTCAAATCATTTTAATCAATAATTCTTACCACTGATGAATTAATTTATATTATTTTAAATATATTATCATTAATTATTATGTGTATTTATTTAATTTATCATATGTTTAAATATAATAATAGTAGTAATAATCATGATAATAATAATAATAATAATAATAATAATAATAATAATAATAAACTGTTACTGAAGCTGATAAAATCCTGTTTTTTAAAAGTTTATTTAACAAAATATAACAAATTAATCGTTTTGATTTAAAATAAATTAAATGTTTAATAATTAAAACTTATTTCAAAATGAAATGTTTTTTCATTAATTTAATTTGTAAATGTTTTCTATCTTTATACTTTTCGTTTCGGCAACCGGAAGTAGGAAGTAAACCGGAAACACGTGGGATGACGTCAGCGTCGCTGAAAAACAAAAACAAACCGAATCAATTTCGACATCAGCTGCGTCGAGTTTCTGCGTTTTTCGGTTTTTACTTGAATAAAAACGTCGGAGTCGATTTTTATTCTCTTTTTGTTTTGTTGTTGAAGGTGAAAATGTAACTTTTATTAAATAACGACGTTAAAACGAGGAACGTTTCACATCGATGCTAACGTGTGTTAGCTAACGAAGCTAACAGGTCTCTGTGTGTGTGTGTGTGTCCGTGTCCGTGTGTGTGTGTGTGTGTGTGTGTGTGTCCGTGTGTCCGTGTCCGTGTGTGTGTGTGTGTGTGTGTGTGTGTGTGTGTGTGTGTGTGTGTGTGTGTGTGTGTCCGTGTCCGTGTCCGTGTCCGTGTGTGTGTGTGTGTGTGTCTCCAGGTCCAGTAACGGTCGTGGACCAGCGATGGCTCAGCAGAGAGGAGTCAACAGTCTGCAGTTCAACCAGGACCAGAGTGAGTACCGAGACCAGATCCAGGTCTCTAGACTGGACCAGGATGAGCTCAGGTCTGGTTGACTTCACATGGGTTCAGCTCAGACAGGACCTGTTTCTGGTTCTGATCCACTTTAGTCCTATTTCTGTTTATGAGGTTAGGACACAGTGCAGACCTGAACGGAGACCGTAGTGGTCTTGGTTTTAAGGGTCTAAAGGGTCTAAAGAGTTTCAGTGAGTTCGGTTTAAGGCTGACAGGGTCCAGACCTCAGAGTTTTACTTCCTGTTTCCTGTGTGAGCGGCTGCAGGTCGTGTCAGGTCAGTGTGACATCATCAGCGTCATGTGACGCTTCCTGGGGTCAAAGGTCAAAGGTTTGCTGAGCTCAGGTTTGCTCCTCCAGGTTGTTTCTGCTGCGCCATGGAGACCGGCGTCAGGATCTACAACGTGGAGCCGCTGATGGAGAAAGGTCACCTGGGTGAGCGCGCGGCGTCCGTCTTTGTCTGATGTCACTTCCTGTCTGGTCTCTGCTGACTCGTGGTTTCTGTTTCAGACCACGAGCAGGTCGGCAGCGTCGCGCTCTGCTCCATGTTGCATCGCTCCAACCTGCTCGCCGTCGTCGGGGGCGGAGTCAACCCCAAGTTTTCTGAGATATCCGGTGAGTGATGTCGCAGCGCATCTGTGACGTCGCAGCGTCGACGCGATTGATTGATTATTGATCTGATCCTCCGATCCAGTCCTGATCTGGGACGACGCCCGTGAGTCTCGAGACCCCAAAGAGAAACTGGTCCTGGAGTTCACCTTCACCAAACCGGTTCTGGCCGTTCGCATGAGACACGACAAGTGAGTCTCCGCCGCTCGTTTCTGCCGCCGTGTTTCCTTCCTCGCAGCGTCATCGTTTGTTTGTTTGTTTGTTTTTTGTTTGTTCAGGATCGTCATTGTGTTGAAGAACCGGATCTACGTCTACAGTTTCCCTGACAACCCCGTCAAACTGTTCGAGTTCGACACCAGAGACAATCCCAAAGGTACAGTCGACTCAGACGAGTGTTTCCAGGTGTTTCCAGGTGTTGTCAGACCCTGATGATGTTTCTGATCAGATCAATCAGTGACATCACAGCGTCTCAGATCGATGTTGTGACTGATCGATACACTGACTGATCGATACGCTGACTGATCGATATGCTGATTGATCTTCAGGTCTGTGTGATCTGTGTCCCAGTCTGGAGAAGCAGCTGCTGGTTTTCCCGGGTCATAAATGCGGCAGCCTCCAACTGGTCGTGAGTTTCACCTCCAACATCCATCGAACGTCGCGACGCGACTCGTCTCACCTGCGTTCACAGTGTGTGTGTGTTTCCAGGACCTGTCCAACACCAAACCGGGGACGTCGTCGGCTCCGTTCACCATCAACGCCCACCAGAGCGAGATCGCCTGCGTGGCTCTGAACCAGCCGGGCAGCGTCGCGGCGTCGGCGTCTCGTAAAGGAACATTGATCCGACTGTTCGACACCACGACGAGAGACAAACTGGTGGAGCTGCGGAGAGGGACGGACCCCGCTACGCTGTACTGGTAGGAACACACACACACACACACGACCAGGACCCCGCTACGCTGTACTGGTAGGAACACACACACACACACACACACACACACACACACACACTTCATGACTTCAGCCATGACTCGTCGTTTCTCTGACTGTGTGTGTGTGTGTTGCAGCATCAACTTCAGCCATGACTCGTCGTTTCTCTGACTGTGTGTGTGTGTGTTGCAGCATCAACTTCAGCCATGACTCGTCGTTTCTCTGACTGTGTGTGTGTGTGTTGCAGCATCAACTTCAGCCATGACTCGTCGTTTCTCTGCGCCTCCAGTGATAAAGGAACCGTTCACATCTTCGCCCTCAAAGACACGAAGCTGAACCGTCGTTCGGCGTAAGAGCCTCTGTCGTGACGCTGCTGACCTTCTGGTCATGTGACCGTTGTTCTGGTCATGTGACCGTTGTTCTGGTCATGTGACCGTTGTTCTGGTCATGTGACCTTTGTTCTGGTCATGTGACCGTTGTCCACTTCCTGTCTCCTCAGACTGGCCCGTGTGGGGAAGGTGGGCCCTGTGATTGGTCAGTACGTGGACAGTCAGTGGTCCCTCGCCAGCTTCACCGTCCCCGCTGAGTGCGCCTGCATCTGTGCTTTTGGAAAGAACACGTCAAAGAACGTCAACTCAGTGATCGGTCAGGACACACACACACCCACACACTCCGTGTGTTAACGTGTTTCTACCGTGTGTTAACATGTTTCCACCGTGTGTTAACATGTTTCCACCGTGTGTTAACGTGTTTCTACCGTGTGTTAACGTGTTTCTACCGTGTGTTAACGTGTTTCTACCGTGTGTTAACGTGTTTCTACCGTGTGTTAACGTGTTTCCACCGTGTGTTAACGTGTTTCTACCGTGTGTTAACGTGTTTCTACCGTGTGTTAACGTGTTTCTACCGTGTTAACGGTTAACGTGTTTCTACCGTGTGTTAACGTGTTTCTACCGTGTGTTAACGTGTTTCTACCGTGTGTTAACGTGTTTCCACCGTGTGTTAACGTGTTTCCACCGTGTGTTAACGTGTTTCTACCGTGTGTTAACGTGTTTCTACCGTGTGTTAACGTGTTTCTACCGTGTGTTAACGTGTTTCTACCGTGTGTTAACGTGTTTCTACCGTGTGTTAACGTGTTTCTACCGTGTGTTAACGTGTTTCTACCGTGTGTTAACATGTTTCCACCGTGTGTTAACGTGTTTCCACCGTGTGTTAACGTGTTTCCACCGTGTGTTAACGTGTTTCTACCGTGTGTTAACATGTTTCCACTGTGTGTTAACGTGTTTCCACCGTGTGTTAACGTGTTTCTACCGTGTGTTAACATGTTTCCACCGTGTGTTAACGTGTTTCTACCATGTGTTAACATGTTTCTACCGTGTGTTAACGTGTTTCCACCGTGTGTTAACGTGTTTCTACCGTGTGTTAACGTGTTTCTACCGTGTGTTAACGTGTTTCCACCGTGTGTTAACGTGTTTCTACCGTGTGTTAACGTGTTTCTACCGTGTGTTAACGTGTTTCCACCGTGTGTTAACGTGTTTCTACCGTGTGTTAACGTGTTTCCTCCGTGTGTTAACATGTTTCTACCGTGTGTTAACGTGTTTCTACCGTGTGTTAACGTGTTTCTACCGTGTGTTAACATGTTTCCACCGTGTGTTAACGTGTTTCCACCGTGTGTTAACGTGTTTCCACCGTGTGTTAACGTGTTTCTACCGTGTGTTAACGTGTTTCTACCGTGTGTTAACGTGTTTCTACCGTGTGTTAACGTGTTTCTACCGTGTGTTAACGTGTTTCTACCGTGTGTTAACGTGTTTCTACCGTGTGTTAACGTGTTTCTACCGTGTGTTAACGTGTTTCTACCGTGTGTTAACGTGTTTCTACCGTGTGTTAACGTGTTTCTACCGTGTGTTAACGTGTTTCTACCGTGTGTTAACGTGTTTCCACCGTGTGTTAACGTGTTTCTACCGTGTGTTAACGTGTTTCCACCGTGTGTTAACGTGTTTCCACCGTGTGTTAACGTGTTTCCACCGTGTGTGTTTCCACCGTGTGTTTCCACCGTGTGTTAACGTGTTTCCACCGTGTGTTAACGTGTTTCCACCGTGTGTTAACGTGTTTCCACCGTGTGTTAACGTGTTTCCTCCGTGTTTCCTTCAGCGATCTGTGTTGACGGGACGTTTCATAAATACGTTTTCACTCCGGATGGAAACTGTAACAGAGAAGCCTTCGACGTCTATCTGGACATTTGTGACGACGACGACTTCTGATGATGATGATGATGATGATGAAGAGGAGGAGACGTGATGATGATGATGATGATGATGATGATGATGATGAAGGAGGAGGAGGCGTGATGATGATGATGATGATGATGATGATGATGAAGAGGAGGAGGCGTGATGATGATGATGATGATGATGATGATGAAGAGGAGGAGGCGTGATGATGATGATGATGATGATGAAGAGGAGGAGACGTGATGATGATGATGATGATGATGAAGAGGAGGAGGCGTGATGATGATGATGATGATGATGATGAAGAGGAGGAGACGTGATGATGATGATGATGAAGAGGAGGAGGCGTGATGATGATGATGATGATGATGATGATGAAGAGGAGGAGGCGTGATGATGATGATGATGATGATGATGATGAAGAGGAGGAGGAGGATGTGATGATGATGATGATGATGATGATGATGATGATGATGAAGAGGAGGAGGAGGCGTGATGATGATGATGATGATGATGATGATGATGATGATGATGATGATGATGATGAAGAGGAGGAGGCGTGATGATGATGATGATGATGATGATGAAGAGGAGGAGGCGTGTGGACTGTGACCTCACAGTGCGACAGCGCGTCGCGTGTCAGTCGTATGTAACCGTGTTTATTAACATTGATCATAAAGTCTAAACATCAGTAAACAAAGTGTTTGTGAGGAGGTGGCGCCCCCCGCTGGTGACCAGGGGGAGGACGCCACATGTTCATGTTAACATGTTAATAACATGACGTTACCATGACGTCATGTTATTAACATGTGGTGGGTCATTAAGCTCCATGTGTTTTTTTTGGATATAAAGTTTGTTGTTGACTCAATAAATCAATAAGAATCAGTTTGATGTTGAACTTCAAACGTTTTAAAGTTTTTATGTTTTATGATTTAAAACACGTGACGACGTCATAATGAAACATTTGTCCTTTAAACATGAAACATTGTAACGTTCTTCGTTCGTGTTCTGTTAAAGTACCGAGGTACAGTAGAGGTGTGTTTGACTGGTTGCCATGGTAACGGTGGTGACACCCAGCAGCAGGTGTAAATCAGCGGATTGATGAAGAAGAATTTCATCACCACGGTGATCGGAGCTTCAGTATCTTTAAAACTAAACGTTAGTTGTGATAAATGTGAACAAGTCCAGACGTCACATGACGTCACGTGACTAGTGTGATGTCACATGACGTCACGTGACTAGTGTGATGTCACATGACGTCACGTGACTAGTGTTTATATTTAATGAGCCTCTGACTCATTAAAACACTTGATTAGTTTGAACCTGTAACTTTGATCTGAAACAAACACTCACCACCAGATGGCGCCGCTCATCATGTTTAAATGTAACTTTTTGATTCTTTGATGTTATTTTTTACAACTTTTAAAACAAAAGTATTAAATATCTTTGTTATTTACAGAAACTCTTTCATCTACGGAGGCAGACATTTTTATCTACCAATGCATTCTGGGTAGATGACCTAAAATAGTGGCGCCGTGTTGACAGGTGAGTTAGCGGCGCTAAAACAAGCTAATTGAAGCTAAGCTAACGCGTTGCTACAGATGAAGAGCAGACAGCGACACGTTTTTTTATTGATCGACAGATGGTAACAGCTGCTGCTGCCGATAGACGATCAATCCATCAGTCTATTGATCAGTCTGTTTATCTATCGATCAGTCTATCGATCCATCAGTCTATTGATCAGTCTGTTTATCTATCGATCAGTCTATCGATCCATCAGTCTATTGATCAGTCTGTTTATCTATCGATCAGTCTATCGATCCATCAGTCTATTGATCAGTCTGTTTATCTATCGATCAGTCTATCGATCCATCAGTCTATTGATCAGTCTGTTTATCTATCGATCAGTCTATCGATCCATCAGTCTATTGATCAGTCTGTTTATCTATCGATCAGTCTATCGATCCATCAGCTTAACGTGACTCATCAGATTCTTTAAAAGTTTCATGACAGAAGAAAAACGACCAACAACAGGTTAAAAATAACATTTTTATACGATTTTTTCATCAAAGTTTCAACAAAAAAGAATAAATAACTTAAAATCTACAAAATATTTTTTTTTACATCATTTACACTTTTACAAGTTTTTATTTTAACATTTTTTTAAACTTTTTTTGACACTTTCAACGTTCACTCATCTTTATCTGATCTTGGCGATGTTTTAACTGAACACACACACACACACACACACACACACACACACACACACACACACACACACACTCTCTCACTCAGACGTAGTAAAGTTTGAGTCGTTTCATCAAACGTCTCCAGTTAAACACTTAAAACGAGACGAGAAGAAAAATGTGCAAATAAACTAGAGATGAGTGTAAAACTAAAACACTTTGATACATAATAACAGAGTATTGATCAGAGGAACAATAACTGAGTATTGATCAGAGGAACGACGACCCTGAATAGAAACAGTCTTGGATTAATAACAGTCAGAAATATTCTATTAAATAAAAACACATTTTGGCAAAAAGATCACGAGTCGACCGCGATCAAAACGTCTACGACTAAAGTTCTACAGCTGCCTGATTCACGACCAGCACCGGTTCATTAATCAATAAATTAGAAAAGATCAAAGGGAGGAGGCGGAGCCGCAGCGTCAGTCAGGCGTCGAGGTGTCGG
>CM028931.1:18020940-18030940 GCA_016801845.1 Polydactylus sextarius
TAGTGACCTGACGACATACGACACGTTAGTGACCTGACGACATAAGATATGTTTAACATTTACATTGTTACAAACCTCATTTATTATCTGACAGAGAATCAATAATAGAACAACTGGAGAATGACCACCTGAACCTGGACCTAGATCTAAACCTGGACCTGAGTCTAGATCTGAACCTGGACCTAGATCTAAACCTGGACCTGAGTCTAGATCTGAACCTGGACCTAGATCTAAACCTGAACCTGGACCTAGATCTAAACCTGGACCTGAGTCTAGATCTGAACCTGGACCTGAGTCTAGATCTAAACCTGGACCTGAGTCTAGATCTGAACCTGGACCTGAGTCTAGATCTGAACCTGGACCTAGATCTAAACCTGGACCTGAGTCTAGATCTGAACCTGGACCTGAGTCTAGATCTGAACCTGGACCTAGATCTAAACCTGGACCTGAGTCTAGATCTGAACCTGGACCTGAGTCTAGATCTGAACCTGGACCTGAGTCTAGATCTGAACCTGGACTTGTGTGAACTAGTGACCTGATCTTCTGTGAATCCTCCGTCTGTTCTGAGGACACATCAATTCACCTGAATCTCACTGTGTCAACTAACCAGTTAATGTGACTGTAAAATCACCATACAAGTGTTTATATCAGTCGATATCGATTTCATTTTAACTGTAACTTTCGTTACTCGTCGACTCTCTTTGTTACTCGTTTTTACCTTCAGGTGTCTCTGGATGTGACTCGTTATCTCCAACAGGTCTTCAGACTGAACGGCTTCGATCTCCAGCCTCAGCAGCGACAGAGCGAGGACGGACGGCTGCAGACGACACCGACACGTTAGCGTCAAAGTAACCAAGATGTTTCTAAACCAACTACCGTCGACCGTCGACCTACCTTGGCTTTAGAGAAGGAGATTCGACACAAACAGGCTTTGAGTTGAGCCTCCAGCTTCTCCAGACTCAGAGTCTGTTTCCTGTAAAAGACAAAACATCAACATTTCAACAATGAAGTTTCCACTAAGACCTCCGACGGTCGATGAACCTGTTTCCTGTCGCCGTGGTAACGTGTCTCTCACCCGTCGGTGGCGTGCGTCAGGGCGATGCGGTGGTAAAGGTGCAGAAACGTCAAAGCGGTGACGGCGTTGGACTTGAAGTCGAGCTTCTCTGAGACGATCTTCTCCATGCGGCCGAGGTCGGACACCGTGAACCTGCACTGCCCGATGCGGATCAGCTCGTCGCTCGGCGTCAGGTCGCACTCCTCCTCCGTCACCTTGGCCGCCATGTTGAGGCAGCTGAGGCTGACGCACGACAGGTGTTTGGGCTGAATCTGGTTCAGGACACAAAACAACGAGGTGATGAATTCAAACGAGACACGTGATGATGATAAATATTGTAAAGATCAACTTCAGCGTGAACTCACTCTCATCATGGCCAAGAACCGGTCCAGCAGGTTCACGGCCAGGACGAAGGTCTGGGTGCTGTAACCGAAGAAGCTGGTCAGACTCCACAGATCCTCCACCTTGTTGTCTCTGCACTTGGCCGAGATGCGACCGTCGTCCTGAAAACAACGCGTGGAAACATTTAATAACTGGTTTCTCATCGTTAACGAACGTGCAGCTTCGCGGCGGCTGCGGCGTCTCACCCGCCTGGTGGATTCGATCAGGCTCAGTCCCGTCTCCCTCGGCAGATAAAACACCTCCTGCTCATAATTGACTCTCAGCTCCTTCAGCAGCTTGTAGGCGTCCATGTCTGATTCAGTCTGAAACAACGGATCGATCATTATGACGTTATCATATGTTCCTGTTCACTACTATTGTAATTGATCACACGACCACCGTTGTTATTATATTATAATGTTTTGATCCACAACTGTTACAATGTTTGTTTTAACAAGAAAGAAATCAGTTGTATTCAGCTGTTGTCGTTTATTATTATTGCATTAATGTTTATTGTTGACGTCACCATGTTGTTTATTGATCCTCAGTTAAACAGCTGATCGCTGGCCCCGCCCCCCAAAGCCCCGCCCCGTCCGTCGGTGTCAGGTTACCTCCGGTTGACGCCTTCGTCTCCGGTTAAAACCTGATGTTTTCTGAACCTTTGATCATTTAAGTTAAAAATAAAAACACGATGAAACGTTAAAAACCTTCGTTTAAGTGTTTAAACGTCCGGTTTGATGATTTAACGAGAAGCGACGTTAGCATCGACGTTAGCATCGAGCTAACGTTTAAATCCTTTGACGGCAGCGGGGGAGGGGCCGTCTATTAACTGGATATAAAACACTTTATTTTCATCTCTTACATCAGATATATTTGTTACTTGATCATAAACGTCACCGACGACACGTTAAACACCGAATAAACCACGTCCGAGCCGGTTATTGATCGATTTCATTAAAAAAGACGAAGAGACGAAAAACAACAAGAGAAAAGACACAAAACAGAAAATAAACCTGAGATTTATTAAAAAAAACCTCAATAAAACTGATCAAACCTCAATAAAACTGATCAAACCTCAATAAAACTGATCAAACCTCAACAAAACTGATCAAACCGCAGGTTATTTGTTAAACTGGTGTTTTTACACATAAACCGCCGATTATAAACGAAACGTTGTAGATTATTGATCAGTAGTAGTTGATAATCCTGTCTCAATGTTAAATATCGACACAGATTGAAACTAATAATCACAGATCAATGTAATGTATCGATAACGGGTCGTTTTAAACCAACAATATCAATAATAAAATGGATCTTTCTCGGTTTTGTCGTTTAAAGTCTCGACGTTTGTTCTTGAGCCGCGGATCAGAAACATGAAGCGACCGTTTATTTACCGGTTGGTGAAGTTAAATCCTCATCTCCGTCGGTGAATCTGCTGTTTAATCCACTTTCTTCTTCTTCTTCTTTCTCTTTTCTCTCTTTTGTTGATGTTCGCGACGCCCCCGCCCCCTCGTGACGTCACCGCCCAGCAGCCAATCGCAGCCGCGGGTCCGCAGCGTCGTTTAAACACATAGAATGGCGCCGTGTTCGTGTCCGGTGTCGGTGTCCGGTTGTCGCCGCGACTCCGGTGACGAACACGATAAAACTTCACGTTGAAACGTTTCTTTATTCAACCGAAACCGTCGTCTGGACTCTGTCACGTGACACGGCTCCTCCGTGATTGACGTCTATGTCAACCAATCGGCGCGCTGCGCTGTGGAACGTTCAAATAGTCCGCCCAAAATGAAACGCGCTGATTGGCTGATGGATGCGCCGGTCCTGACGTCATCTGAGCGTTACGTGATGCCTTTAAACCACAGCAATGAAAAATAAAATTAAATAAAAAGTAAAAAAACAAAATTACAACAATGTAAAATAAATATAATAAAATAAATAAGTAATAAAACACAACAATGTAAAATATAAATAAATTAAAAAAAAGATACAAGATACAACAATGTATAAAAATAAAATAAAAAGCACAATAATATTAGAAAATTTTTATAAATTAAAAACCAACAACAATGTAGTTGAAGCAACAAACTTCATCATATTCAACATGATCACACACACACACACACACACACACACACACACACACACACACTGATACACACACTGATACACACACACACACACACACACACACACTGATACACACACACACACACACACACACACACTGATACACACACTGATACACACACACACTGATACACACACTGATACACACACTGACACACACACTGATACACACACTGACACACACACACACACACACTGATACACACACTGATACACACACTGACACACACACACACACACACACACACTGATACACACACACTGATACACACACACACACACACACTGATACACACACTGATACACACACACACACACACACACACACACTGATACACACACACACACACACACACACACACTGATACACACACTGATACACACACACACTGATACACACACTGATACACACACTGACACACACACACACACACTGACACACACACTGATACACACACTGATACACACACTGACACACACACACACACACTGACACACACACTGATACACACACTGACACACACACACACACACACTGATACACACACTGATACACACACACACACACACACACACACACACACACTGATACACACACACTGATACACACACACACACACACACTGATACACACACTGATACACACACACTGACACACACACACACACACACTGATACACACACACTGATACACACACACACACACACACACACACACACACACACACTGATACACACACTGATACACACACACACACACACTGATACACACACTGATACACACACACACACACACACACACACACACTGACACACACACACACACACACACTGACACACACACTGACACACACACACACACACACTGATACACACACTGATACACACACACACACACACACACACACACACACACACTGATACACACACTGATACACACACACACACTGATACACACACTGACACACACATAGACAACAATGATTATTCACACATTCATCAAAATAATAATTATTGTTGTCTGTCAGTGTCTGTGTGTCAGTGTGTGTGTCAGTGTGTGTGTGTATCAGTGTGTGTATATCAGTGTGTATCAGTGTGTGTATCAGTGTGTGTCAGTGTGTGTATATATGTGCTGCCTCGGTGGGCGGAGCCTCCCTCCTCCTCCTCCTCCTCCTCCCCCCTCCTCCTCCCTCCCCCTCCTCCTCCCTCCTCCTCCCTCCTCCCCTCCTCCTCCTCCTCCCCCTCCTCCCTCCCCCTCCTCCCCCTCCCTCCTCCTCCTCCCTCCTCCCTCCTCCTCCCTCCTCCCTCCTCCTCCCCCCGGTCCCTGAGCGGAAGTAGACGTCCGTGTCTATTCCGTATTTTTATTTTCCTCTTTTTTCTTCGTCTCCGCCGTCAAACCGCCACCATGGACGACTGAGGAGCCGCTCCCCGCTTCTCTGGACCGAGGGACCGGATGAAATCCAACTGTTGTCGCCGCTTCGCCGGGGAGGTAAGTCTGCGGCTCCGTCTACTTCCTGGCGGTGAGTCGGCCATTTAAATGGCCGGTCTACGTCCTGGACGGCGTCGTTACCGGGTTTATGTCTCTGTCCCGGGACGTAGACGGGCCTCAGACCCGTTAACGACTTGAAGGTGAACGCGATGAGACCCGGTCTGGAGGTCGTCACCATGGAGACGACGGACCGCCACAGTTTATATGATCCAGGGAGTAGACGGGCCCGGGTACCGCTAAATGAGGTTTCTGTGAGACCACCGGCGCAGTCTAACTCCTGGTGTATTTAGGTTTTACATCTGGTGTCATGTATCAATAGAACTTATTGATTAATTATTGACAGGTTCCAGTCAGAGAATCTCTGAGAGTGTGAAGATTAAACAGATGTTTGTGTTAAAGACTTGATGAGTCCAGGATGTAAAGTGTCTGTGATACAGACATAAAGTCTTAAAACCTCAGACGGACCAGGATGTAGACGAGTCCATCACACGATGGATCCAGTCTAAGTCTCTGATGGACTGTGGTGGACTGTGATCCAGGTCGCTGTACCCAGTGGGGACGGAGGCTCCAGGGGACATGAGGTCCACTGAGCCGTGGGGAGGACGGAGGCTGGAGCTGCTCCTGGAGAGAGCAGCCGCTCAGGAGGCCGAGATGTGGAAGGTGTTTGTGCCAAAGAAGACGCCGTCACAGGTGAGGTCGTCTTCATCTTCACCGTCATCATCAGTCCAATCAGTAGATCAGTTCAGTCATTAGTCAGTTCAGTCATTAGATCACAGACCCAGTGTCTCTCAGTCATTGACCAACACACGTCGAGTCGCCACAGAATCAAAACAAACAACAATAAAAACAAACATATGTTTCGGTTCATTTGTTGCCCAGAGCAGGTGGAAGGTTGACACAGTCAGGACGGATAGTTAAGATAGTTTAGATACTATACCTAGTGAATATATATATATATATACTATAGCTAGTCCAGATAGTTTATATAGCAGATTCACTCACAGACATGACCCAACCTTATTAGTCACAAACACAGATGTGGCCTTTATCCAGCGTCACGTGTCTCAGTTGTTTGTTGTCAACAGTTAAACTGGTTAGTGTTAGACTGGTCACACTGGTTTAGTTTCACTGATTCAATCAAACTAAACTAACCTGAAGGTTAACCAGTTGCACTGGTAGATGACAGGTAACCATGACGATGACAGGTAACCATGACGCAGCTGTAAGTCACAGGGCGAGACTCAACTGATGCAACGTTTCAACACAGTTTCAGTTTCTGTCCAATCTCTTCAGTTGTTTTATTTCTTTAATATGAGACAACAACAGTGACTCCAGCACTCACATGATGTCACATTGTCACACTGTTACATCGTTACATCGTTACACTGTTACATTGTTACATCGTTACATCGTTACACTGTCACATCGTTACACTGTTACATCGTTACATCGTTACACGGTTACATTGTTACACTGTCACATCGTTACATTGTCACATCGTTACATTGTTACACTGTCACATCGTTACACTGTTACACTGTCACATCGTTACATTGTTACACTGTCACATTGTTACACTGTCACATTGTTACACTGTCACATCGTTACATTGTCACATCGTTACATTGTTACATTGTCACATCGTTACATTGTCACATCGTTACATTGTCACATCGTTACATTGTCACATCGTTACATTGTCACATCGTTACATTGTCACATCGTTACATTGTCACATCGTTACATTGTCACATCGTTACATTGTTACACTGTCACATCGTTACACTGTTACACTGTCACATCGTTACATTGTTACACTGTCACATCGTTACATTGTCACATTGTCACATCGTTACATTGTTACACTGTCACATCGTTACATTGTCACATCGTTACATTGTCACATCGTTACATTGTTACACTGTCACATCGTTACACTGTTACACTGTCACATCGTTACATTGTCACATCGTTACATCGTTACACTGTTACACTGTCACATTGTTACACTGTTACACTGTTACATTGTTACATTGTTACACTGTCACATTGTTACACTGTCACATTGTTACATCGTTACACTGTTACACTGTCACATTGTTACATCGTTACATTGTTACACTGTTACACTGTTACATTGTCACATTGTTACATCGTTACATTGTTACATTGTTACACTGTCACATTGTTACATCGTTACACTGTTACACTGTCACATTGTTACATCGTTACATTGTTACACTGTCACATTGTTACACTGTCACATCGTTACATTGTCACATTGTTACATTGTCACATCGTTACATTGTTACATTGTCACATCGTTACATTGTCACATCGTTACATTGTCACATCGTTACATTGTTACATCGTTACATTGTCACATCGTTACATTGTTACATTGTCACATCGTTACATTGTTACATTGTCACATCGTCACATTGTTACACTGTCACATTGTTACACTGTCACATTGTTACACTGTCACATCGTTACATTGTCACATCGTTACACTGTCACATTGTTACACTGTCACATCGTTACACTGTCACATTGTTACACTGTCACATCGTTACATTGTCACATCGTTACATTGTTACACTGTCACATCGTTACACTGTTACACTGTCACATCGTTACATTGTTACACTGTCACATTGTTACATCGTTACACTGTTACACTGTTACATTGTTACATTGTTACATTGTTACATTGTTACATTGTTACACTGTCACATTGTTACATCGTTACATTGTTACACTGTTACACTGTTACATTGTCACATTGTTACATCGTTACATTGTTACATTGTTACACTGTCACATTGTTACATTGTTACACTGTTACACTGTTACATTGTTACATTGTTACATCGTTACATTGTTACATTGTTACACTGTCACATTGTTACATTGTTACACTGTTACACTGTTACATTGTCACATTGTTACATCGTTACACTGTTACATCGTTACACTGTTACACTGTTACATTGTTACATTGTTACATCGTTACACTGTCACATTGTTACATCGTTACACTGTTACACTGTCACATTGTTACATCGTTACATTGTTACACTGTTACACTGTTACATTGTCACATTGTTACATCGTTACATTGTTACATTGTTACACTGTCACATTGTTACATTGTTACACTGTTACACTGTTACACTGTCACATTGTTACATCGTTACATTGTTACACTGTTACACTGTCACATTGTTACATTGTTACACTGTTACACTGTTACATTGTTACATTGTTACATTGTTACATTGTTACACTGTCACATTGTTACACTGTCACATTGTTACATCGTTACATTGTTACACTGTTACATTGTCACATTGTTACATCGTTACACTGTCACATCGTTACATTGTTACATTGTTACATTGTCACATTGTTACATCGTTACATTGTTACATTGTTACATTGTCACATCGTTACATCGTTACACTGTTACATTGTTACATTGTCACATCGTTACATTGTTACATTGTTACATTGTTACATTGTCACATTGTTACATCGTTACATTGTTACATTGTTACATTGTTACATCGTTACATTGTTACATTGTTACATTGTCACATCGTTACATTGTTACATTGTTACATTGTCACATTGTTACATCGTTACATTGTTACATCGTTACACTGTCACATCGTTACATTGTTACATTGTTACATTGTCACATTGTTACATCGTTACATTGTTACATTGTTACATTGTCACATCGTTACATTGTTACATTGTTACATTGTCACATTGTTACATCGTTACATTGTTACATCGTTACACTGTCACATCGTTACATTGTTACACTGTTACATTGTCACATTGTTACATCGTTACATTGTCACATTGTTACATTGTCACATCGTTACATTGTCACATCGTTACATTGTTACATTGTCACATCGTTACATTGTCACATCGTTACATTGTCACATCGTTACATTGTTACATTGTCACATCGTTACATTGTCACATCGTTACATTGTCACATCGTTACATTGTCACATTGTTACATTGTTACACTGTCACATCGTTACATTGTCACATCGTTACATTGTCACATCGTTACATTGTTACATTGTCACATCGTTACATTGTCACATCGTTACATTGTCACATCGTTACATTGTCACATCGTTACATTGTCACATCGTTACACTGTCACATCGTTACATTGTCACATCGTTACATCGTTACACTGTTACACTGTCACATTGTTACACTGTTACACTGTTACATTGTTACATTGTTACATTGTTACACTGTTACACTGTCACATTGTTACATCGTTACATTGTTACACTGTTACACTGTTACATTGTCACATTGTTACATCGTTACATTGTTACATTGTTACACTGTCACATTGTTACATCGTTACACTGTTACACTGTCACATTGTCACATCGTTACATTGTTACACTGTCACATTGTTACACTGTCACATCGTTACATTGTCACATTGTTACATTGTCACATTGTTACATCGTCACATTGTTACATTGTTACACTGTCACATTGTTACATCGTTACACTGTTACACTGTCACATTGTCACATCGTTACATTGTTACACTGTCACATTGTTACACTGTCACATCGTTACATTGTCACATTGTTACATTGTCACATCGTTACATTGTTACATTGTCACATCGTTACATTGTCACATCGTTACATTGTTACATCGTTACATTGTCACATCGTTACATTGTTACATTGTCACATCGTTACATTGTTACATTGTTACACTGTCACATTGTTACACTGTCACATTGTTACACTGTCACATCGTTACACTGTCACATTGTTACACTGTCACATTGTTACATTGTCACATCGTTACATTGTTACATTGTCACATCGTCACATTGTTACACTGTCACATTGTTACACTGTCACATTGTTACACTGTCACATCGTTAC
>CM028931.1:18035940-18060598 GCA_016801845.1 Polydactylus sextarius
TTGTTACGGTGAATAGGCTGATACAACTTTAACCTTCATGTTCAGCTGCAACCCTAGCGCCACAAAACAATACAACTAAATATAAGAACATGATTCAAAGTGTCAGTAGGAAACTTTCATCTCTGATACGTCCAAGTCCAGTTTCAGTGTCAGTCAGTCTCTGGTTCAGGACGACAAGCTCAGTTAATGAAGGTGACGGGGGTGTGTCGTCGGACCCTGGCAGCTCCAAACAGGAGCATTTGTACAATGTGTGGATAATAAAATCCAGTTATTTAATATCCTAGTTAATTATTGTAGGAGTCAATAACGCAGCAGTGCTACTGTCTGAGGGACAGTCAGCTCCACTGTGTCACTGGCAACGTGCGGTTTGAGGAGATCACAGATATATAAGTGACGCTCCAATAAATAATGATGTGAAAGACCAGAGGGTTCTGGTCTCTAAAAACCCCGGTCCTCCTCAGAGACCCTCTCTCAATCCGACACCGAGCTCCACGGATCTTCAATAAAAGGACCAGACATTTTCTAGAGAACTGATTGGTCGGAGGGCGGAGCTATGTTGGATTTTTATAGGCTCCGCCCTCTGATCTGGAACATGACCTGGTCCGGAGCAGGTTAGTTCAGCATCGGTTACCATGGAGACGGAGCCCGGTGAGAAGTGAACCACCTTCGTAGGACGGAGACCAGAGTTAACCCTGAAGTTACCGTGGTAACAACTAGTCCTGCTTCCTGGTCCAGGACTCTGGTCTCAGGAATACCTCCAGATCCCCGTCGTTACCAGAGCTTACACGACCGCCTGCGTCCTCACCACCGCCGCCGTGGTAAGACCGACTCTCCCCGGCCTGGTCTCAGTAGAGACGGCGTCGGGTCCGGCTCAGGGTCCGGGGTAGCGTCAGGGTTAGCTTTAGCATCAGGGTCACAGCTGCCAGCTCGGTTTATCTCTGAGGAGACGAGTCTGAACCTGAGGATGAAACTGAGACGCAGTTTTAACTCGAAGCAGCGGCAACTTTAACTGTCTGTGCTAACGGCTAACAGCTAACGGCTAACAGCTAGCTAATAACAGCTAACAGCTAACTAATAACTGCTAACAGCTAACGGCTAACAGCTAACAGCTAGCTAATAACAGCTAACAGCTAGCTAATAACAGCTAACGGCTAACAGCTAGCTAATAACAGCTAACAGCTAGCTAATAACAGCTAACGGCTAACAGCTAGCTGCTAACAGCTAACAGCTAGCCGCTGGCTGCTAACAGCTGGAAGGTTGTGTTTGTAAAAAAGATGAAGTTTCTTTGTAAACTGAGTTTTAAACGTTTTATTGTGTCGAATCGTGTTTTATAAAAGTTCACAGACGAGATGAAACATGATGAACAACAGATGTGAATCACGTTTTATAAAAATCATGTAAATTAAACTAGTAACATATTTAATTAGAACCGGGTTTATACGCTGTTACATATCCTGTCGTTCATTGATCGTAGATCGATACTTTATTTATCAGATAACAGATACTTCGACAGACACTTCAATCAATGACGAGCGACTGGTTCAGTTTAGTGTCAAAATCAATAACGAGGTGATTTTGTTTGATCTCTGTCGTCACAGCAACTAGAGATCATCACACCGTTCCAGCTCTACTTCAACCCAGACCTGATCCTCAAGAACTACCAGGTGAGTGGTCGCTCTTCATCATCCTCATCTTCATCATCCTCATCCTCATCCTCATCATCATCTTCATCATCTTCATCATGAGACATAAACATGACGTGTTCGTCTTCATCATGTGAAATATCATCATCGTTGTTTATTTACTGCTTCATTAGACAGTTAAAGTGTTAAAAGTTGTGAAACAGGTAAAAGGTTTAATATCAGTGATGTTTTTAACGTCATGTTTCTTTTCTAATCTGCTGTGTGATGCTTCTGTATCTATACCATCGACCTGTGATCTGTTTTAAATATAACGTTTCATGTTGTATAACTTGTCTCTTCCACGTCTCCGTGTCCCAGGTATGGAGACTCATAACCAACTTCCTGTTCTTCGGTCCGGTCGGCTTCAACTTCCTGTTCAATATGATTTTTCTGTATCTTTTCTCAGTTTCAAGTTTCAGTTCATGTATTTCGTGAAGTGATTTCCATAGTTTCAGTTTCCGTGGAGACCAGAACATTGAACGGTGACGGTTTCCTTAGCGACGGTTTCCAGGTACAGATACTGTCGTATGCTGGAGGAGGGATCGTTCAGGGGACGCACGGCTGACTTCGTCTTCATGTTCCTCTTCGGTGGACTCCTCATGACTGTATCCTTCATCAGCTGGATATTGATCATCACATCACATATCGTAGATATTGATCTCTCTGAAATCATTATTGATTAGTCGAGGGCCTCAGATCGTCAAACCGTGAACCGATACGACACAAGAAGATTTTATCTCCAACAGCTCCAGATACAGTCAGTGGTGATGATCAATAATAATGTGTTTTTGTCTTATTGTTCGGTCGTCTGAGGTGGTGACGTTTTATTAAACAGAACTGAACTGTTAATACAGTGGAAAAGTTTCAGGTCTTAATAAGAAGTTCTGCTCTCGATGGTCCTGAACCTGGTTCCTGATCTGGTCTGGGACCTTGTTACCCACAATCCTCTGCAGTTTTAACAGTTAATGTGTGTGTTTCAACACGCAGTCGTCAGTTTATTTCAGATCATGAAACAACTGTTAAAAATTAAATGTTGCTGTTTTCGTTCTGTTGGTTCAATTCAATTCAATTTATTTTATTTATATAGCGCCAGGTCATAAAAACATTTATCTCAAGTCTCTTTACATAGAGAAACCAACATTTCCACAATGAGCAGCGCTTGGCAACAATGGAGGAAAAACTCCCTTTTAACAGGAAGAAACCTCCATCAGAACCAGACTCAGAGTGGACGTCATCTGCCTCGACCGGTTGGAGAGAAATGAAGACAGAGAAAAGAGAAAGAGAAGAGACAGAGGAAAAAGAGGGAGGAGGACGGGGAGGTGGGGGGAGGAAGAAAAGAGGGAGACCAGGAAGAGACAGTAGAGAGTAGATGGTTACAAGTAGTTGTTAAAGTAAAATTATCATTACAATTAATATTACAACAATAATAATAATAATGATGAAGATGAAAGTGATGATGTCGTCAAAGAATTGGAGTCCAACAGCTCTGGAGTCAAAACTTCCTGTAAAAGAGAAAGAGGTAGGAGGAGACACAACTGAGAGAGAGAACAGATGATGTTAATAACATGTAATATATTGATATAAAGACATGAAGTGTGAGGGAGAGACAGAGACTAGAGGAGTGAGGGACAGAGAGAAGAGGAGCAGTGTATTGTTAGAGTCCCCCAGCAGTCTAATCCTATAGCAGCTTAACTAAAGGATGGTTCAGGCAGGCCCGTGTCCTGCCTGGACCATACTTAACTATAGGCTTTATCATAAAGGAAAGTTTTTAGTCTAACCTTAAAGGTAGAAACGGTGTCTGCCTCCCGGACCCAAACTGGATCTGGTTCCATATGGTTTAGGACGGGAATCGAACCGTCAACCCTCCAGTTGGCGGTCAGGTCGGGTTGTTGTGTTTTTTTTGCTTTTTTCTTTAACGAGGTCTCAGATATTTGGCACCTTCGTGAGTCTGGTGTTTCTGGGTCAAGCTTTTACCATCATGCTGGTTTATGTTTGGAGTCGACGAAACCCGAACGTCCGCATGAATTTCTTCGGCCTGTTGAACTTCCAGGCGCCGTTTCTTCCCTGGGTGCTGATGGGTTTCTCTCTTCTTCTGGGCAACTCCATCATCGTGGATCTTTTAGGTTTGTGTTGGATACCGAAGAGAACCAATAATCGACCGATGTGATCGATCAATGATTTCTGTTCAATGTTTCAGGTATCGCTGTCGGTCACGTCTACTTCTTCCTGGAGGACGTTTTCCCCAACCAGCCGGGAGGTGGACGGTGGCTCCGGACCCCGTCCATCATGTGAGTGTGTCGTCAAAGCAGAAGATCAACTAGTGTGATAACATCCAGTACTGATTGATAATCAATATACTTTATTAATCCGAAGGGAAATGAAGGATAACTCTGGTTCCCTGGTTTGACACAGTGGGTTGATGTTGGTGTCGGATTGTGACTGAGCTAATCAACCGTCCGGTTCCTCTGAAGCTGTGATGTTGTTGTTGTTGTTGTTGTTGTTGTTGTTGTTTTTGTTGTCGTTGTCGCAGCAGCTGCAGTAACTAACGTAGAGATGACGCGTCTGAAGCTTTAAAAGTAGTCGATCATCTGAGAGCTGCCGCCGCCTTTATCTGTATCTTCAGATCGGTTTCTCTGTATCAACAGAAAGATGCTGTTCGACACCCCAGAGGAAGACGCCAACTACAACCCTCTCCCCGAGGAGCGTCCCGGGGGCTTCGACTGGGGCGAGGGCCAGCGTCTCGGAGGTTAAACGTGTCCCACGTCGGCCCTGAGTGTCGGGTCACGTCGAGGACGTTCCCTCAGAGCTGATGTGAAGGAACGAGTCTTGGTTTCGACTGGATTGTTTAGTTCTGAATGAAGAAGCCAAACAACCAGAAGAGGTTTGGAGAAACTGTGTCGTCTTTGTATTTGGGCTCAAATCATCCTCAGAAACTCTTGTTGACGCCAGATGGTCGAGACTATCTGAGGAAACGCTTCGGACGGACCCGTGGACAGTGAGACTTTGTGCTCGGGTGATGTTTGTCTTCATCTCAGAAAAAACATTGTTACACAACAACTGTCATGTGAAAGAGGAAGAAATGGCAGAAAATATCATCCAGATCAGTTCAGATGACAAGTGCATTTTTTTCATTTCACTTTTTTAAAGAATAAATGTCTGTGGCAAATGAAGCTTTGGTTTCATCTCTGGATGTTACCGGAACCAAAGATCAATGACGACGACACAGTTAGATCATGTGATCAATAATCATGTGATCAGTAATCATGTGATCAGTAATCGTGTGATCAGTAATGATGCAGTTACATCATGTGATCAGTAATCATGTGATCAATAATCATGTGATCAGTAACAATGCAGTTACATCATGTGATCAATAATCATGTGATCAGTAATCATGTGATCAATAATCATGTGATCAGTAATCGTGATCAGTAATCGTGATCAATAACGATGCCGTTGGATCATGTGATCAGTAACGATGCAGTTAGATCATGTGATCAATAATCATGTGATCAATAACGATACAATATTAACGTCTCATATCAACGTTGACGCTCCATGTGTTGTATTGTCACGTCGCCTGTGGCCGCCAGGGGGCGGTAGCGCTCTGCTCCACTCGTTGTTTCACATTTAAACCAACGGAGAGTGAGTCTGATGACGCGTTCACGTTCGTAGAAAAGCAACGGAAAGAAGATTAATCAACGTTTTTAAACGTGTCTTTTAAACAAAACGTGCGAATAGACGAACATTAACCAGCGGTGTAGTTTTATTGTAGTTCGTTTTCGTTGAAGAGACGAGCCCCTGGTTCGTTGTTTAAAAACAGTTCGTTAAATTAACGTTTTTCCTACAAACACCAAACACACCGGCGGTGAGGAGCTAACGTTAGCCGCTAGCCGTTAGCCCGTAACGACGAGACGGAAACATGCAGCTGGCGCTCAGTAAAACGTTTGGTCAGAAACCGGTGAAGTTTCAGTTGGAGCAGGATGGAGACTTTTACATGGTCGGATCAGAGGTTTGTGACCGGTTCTTTATCCACTTTCACACGTTAGTTCGTCCATGTTAGCGGCAGTTATCTGTTGTTCTGGCAAGCTAATGCTAATGCTAACACAACGGGACCCATTGATTGAGTTGATCAACAAAGAAAAACATGAAACCCACGAGACGAGAGAAGAGTTGATCAATTTATTAAACATTAATCATTAAACGTTAAACTAACAAACTGTAACAACTGATGGTTGAGATTTAATATCGATTTATAGGAATAAAAATGGACAAGTAGAGTGTTTTATTAATAAAACTGTTTTATTTAATGAAACTGTTTCAACTAAGAATCAGTTTTATTGATCATATAGTTTTCAGTTATTATTGTTACTAGTTATGGTTCTAACTATAACTACAGTTATTTTCAGTTTGAGAAACATGACGATGAATTTACTGATGTTTGTGACATTTGAACATTTAAACCTTTATCGGTCTGTTTGTCACAAACACTGAAGATTCAACAGAAACATCTTCACATCTGCAGTTTAATCCAGATGTGTAGTCATGTTAGATTGAGACTGAAGTTTGTTTTCATGAATTATTGTTATGAACCCATTAACTCTCACACGTCAACACGTCAACACACCAACACGTCAACACGCCAACACGCCAACACGCCAACACGCCAACACGTCAACACGCCAACACGCCAACACGTCAACACGTCAACACGCCAACACGCCAACACGCCAACACGTCAACACGCCAACACGCCAACACGCCAACACGTCAACACGCCAACACGCCAACACGTCAACACGCCAACACGCCAACACGCCAACACGTCAACACGTCAACACGCCAACACGCCAACACGTCAACACGTCAACACATGGATCCATCTGAGGATAAACGTGTCAACGTTGGACTTGATCAGATCAAAGTGATGAATCAATCACTTTGATTGAAAATGTTATGACTGATGTTTGATGAGGATCAACTCAGACGATCAGTGATAAGTCACCGGTGACGTGACGCCACCTTCAGGCCTCAGGAGTCACTGCAGGTTAAACGTGACCAATCAGCTGTTTTCCTCAACGACGGACGTCTTCTTTCCAGGTGGGAAACTATTTACGAATGTTCAGAGGCTCTTTGTACAAACGGTACCCGTCGCTGTGGAGGAGACTGGCCTCGGTGGACGAGAGGAAGAAGATCGTAGCCTCGTCACATGGTGAGTGGGTCGTTTCACCCTGGAGGTGTAACTGCTACTGTCGCCTGTTAGTTACGCTGAACGTCTGATGCTGAACGTCTGATGTTGAACGTCTGATGCTGAACGTCTGATGTTGAACGTCTGATGTTGAACGTCTGATGCTGAACGTCTGATGCTGAACGTCTGATGCTGAACGTCTGATGTTGAACGTCTGATGCTGAACGTCTGATGTTGAACGTCTGATGCTGAACGTCTGATGCTGAACGTCTGATGCTGAACGTCTGATGCTGAACGTCTGATGCTGAACGTCTGATGCTGAACGTCTGATGCTGAACGTCTGATGTTGAACGTCTGTGATGTCATAGCCACCAGCGTCACGCTGCTGAAGGCGTCGGAGTGTGAAGAAATCTTTGAGGGAAACGATGAGAAGTACAAGGCGGTTTCCATCAGCACCGAGCCGCCAGCGTACCTCCGGTACGTTCACTGACTGTATTGATTAATGATAGTTGATAGACTGTATTTATTAATTATAGCTGATAGTCGTATCTCTGGTACGTTCACTGACTATTGATTAATAGTAATTGTTTGGATCAAATCTGTTTGAACGAAAACAAACAAAAACGTTTTCTAACTTGTGTTTAATCGTCAGCGATGTGAATGTTTGTGTGTGAAACTTTCCTCCGATCAGACTCGTGACTCAGGTTTGTGTCGTCGTGTTTCCAGGGAGCAGAAAGGGAAGAGGAGCAGTCAGTGGGTTCCCACGCTGCCCAACAGTTCCCACCACCTGGACGCCGTGCCTTGTTCCACCACCATCAACCGGAACAGGATGGGCCGCGACAAGAAGAGGACCTTCCCCCTGTGGTGAGTGAAACCAGTATGATCAGTGTAAAACACGAAACTTTTCATTAAAGCGGCAATAATCCAACACCTCGTCCTGCTCAGCTTCGATGACCACGACCCCGCCGTGATCCACGAGAACGCGGCTCAGCTGGAGGCTCTGGTTCCCATCCGCCTGGACATGGAGATCGACGGTCAGAAGCTACGCGACGCCTTCACGTGGAACATGAACGGTAGCGACCGTCAGCGACGCGCAGCGGTGCAGCCGGACCGGTCGTCCCGGTCGTCCCGTGTAACGTCCTTGTCTTCTAACCTCCTCAGAGAAACTCATGACCCCAGAGATGTTTGCCGAGATTCTGTGTGACGACCTGGACCTGAACCCTTTGGCCTTCGTCCCTGCGATCGCCTCGGCCATCCGCCAGCAGATCGAGTCGTACCCGACCGACAGCATCTTGGAGGAGCAGGCGGACCAGAGGGTCATCATCAAGGTCGGTGCTGACGGGTCGTCACATATCAGGGAGACGGCGTTTTCCTCTAGAAACTATGAAACAAAACAAAACCGAGTCGCTCAGGAGCTGAAACGTTAGAAATAAAAAAAGTTGTTAATGTGACGACGTCGCAGCGTTCGGGTTAAGATGCTTCGACTCGTTGATCACGTGTGTTTGTGTCAACACGACGTGGATCAATAAACAGCATCTTTCTGTTATTTCTAATGTTTCTGTGTTGACGAGGTGAAACCTACACTACACAACAACACAACAACAGAAAAGCAACAGAACATTTATTATCGTCCGGCCGCCTCTTTTATGTGAACGCTCACATCTAGACTGGAAACACCTGGTTGACTGATGAGTTGATGAGCAGCTTCGTAGGAGCTGAGAGAGACTGAGACTGTTAGTTAGTGAAGCAGAGAACTGGACCAGATCCTGGTCTGTTGGACTCACTGACTAGTACAGGACTCTGGTGTGTGACACTGGTTGTGTGTAAACACCGGTTGTGTGTAAACACCGGTCGTGTGTAAACACCGGTTGTGTGTAAACACCGGTTGTGTGTAAACACCGGTTGTGTGTAAACACCGGTTGTGTGTAAACACCGGTCGTGTGTAAACACCGGTTGTGTGTAATGTGTCCTCAGTTGAACATCCACGTTGGGAACATTTCTCTGGTCGACCAGTTCGAGTGGGACATGTCAGAGAAGGAAAACTCTCCAGAGTCGTTTGCGTTGAAGTTGTGTTCGGAGCTCGGTCTCGGTGGAGAGTTCGTCACCACCATCGCCTACAGCATCAGAGGTCAGCTGAGCTGGCACCAGAGGACCTACGCCTTCAGGTAACACACACTGGCTGCGGTCAGTCGACACATTAGAGTTAAGTTGGAAAGACGAGGAGTTTTGTTAGAAAAGACACGTTTTATTAATTGATCTGTTGGTGAACTGATCGTCTCTGTCGTGTCTGTGACCGGTTCAGTGAAAACCCTCTTCCCACGGTGGAGATCGCCATCCGTAACACGGGAGACGCCGACCAGTGGTGCCCCCTGCTGGAGACTCTGACGGACGCCGAGATGGAGAAGAAGATCAGAGACCAGGACAGAAACACCAGGTGAGACAGGATCCGTAGATGAAGGTGTTTACGTCGGTTTTATTGTTACATACGTGGTTTGTTATTTTAGTCCGACATTGAAATAAAAAACAGAAGAGTAGAGCAGCTGGTGTCATGTGACACAGACCATGTGACGCACACCACATGTCACTAAACATGGCGGCTATAGTCGCCGAATGTGTTGACATTGGACTGATGCGAACACGTTAAAAAACGTAACATATCGGCTGCTAATATATGTCGCTAGTTTACAATATTTACTTTTATACTGTGTAGCCACGTGATATTAACGTGACGTTAACGTGATATTAACGTGATATTAACGTGACATTAACGTGACGTTAACGTGATGTTAACGTGTCGTTAACGTGATATTAACGTGACGTTAACGTGATGTTAACGTGATATTAACGCGATGTTAACGTGTCGTTAACGTGATATTAACGTGATGTTAACGTGTCGTTAACGTGATATTAACGCGATGTTAACGTGTCGTTAACGTGATATTAACGTGATATTAACGTGTCGTTAACGTGATATTAACGTGTCGTTAACGTGATATTAACGTGTCGTTAACGTGATATTAACGTGACGTTAACGTGATATTAACGTGATGTTAACGTGATATTAACGTGACGTTAACGTGATATTAACGTGATATTAACGTGACGTTAACGTGATATTAACGTGACGTTAACGTGATATTAACGTGATATTAACGTGACGTTAACGTGATATTAGCGATGATAACGCGCGCGTGATATTAACGTGCCGTTAACGTGATATTAACGTGACGTTAACGTGATGTTAACGTGTCGTTAACGTGATATTAACGTGATGTTAACGTGTCGTTAACGTGATATTAACGCGTGTCGTTAACGTGATATTACGTGTCGTTAACGTGATATTAAGCGTGCGTTAAGCGTGATATTAACGCGTGACGTTAACGTGATATTAACGTGACGTTAACGTGATATTAACGTGACGTTAACGTGATATTAGCGTGATGTTAGCGTGATATTAGCGTGACGTTAGCGTGACGCGTGATATTAACGTGACGTTAACGTGATATTAACGTGACGTTAACGTGACGTTAACGTGATATTAACGTGACGTTAACGTGATATTAACGTGACGTTAACATGATGTTAACGTGACGTTAACGTGATATTAACGTGATATTAACGCGATGTTAACGCGATGTTAACGTGTCGTTAACGTGATATTAACGTGACGTTAACGTGATGTTAACGTGATGTTAACGTGATGTTAACGCGTCACTAACGCGTCACTAACGCGTCACTAACGCGTCACTAACGCGTCACTAACGCGTCGTTAACGCGTCGTTAACGCGTCACTAACGCGTCACTAACGCGTCACTAACGTGTCACTAACGTGTCACTAACGTGTCACTAACGTGTCATTGTGATGTTAATGTTAACGCGTCACTAACGTGTCACTAACACGTCACTAACGCGTCACTAACGCGTCACTAACGCGTCACTAACGCGTCACTAACGCGTCACTAACGTGTCATTGTGATGTTAACGTGTCGTTAACGTGCCGCTAACGTGTCACTAACGCGTCACTAACGTGTCGTTAACGTGTCACTTTGATCTATAACTTTTGTTCTCCCGTCGTTCCTTGTTTTCATCGACATCATGTGACTCAAAGTGATGAACTGTGTTTTTCAGACGTATGCGGAGGTTGGCCAACACTGCTCCGTCCTGGTAGAAACTGAAGCCTTGTCAACTGTAAACACACACACACACACACACACACACACGTTCATTGTGTGTGTGACCTGCATGAGCATGAACACAGACGAGGTCATTTTCCACGGAGTCAAAAGAGTCTGTTGATCCGACGTCTGTTACTGATGAAACACGACTGATCTGGACGCCGTCATCGCCATGGCAACTGTCTCTGTTTACTGAGGTCAGCTGGTAAATGATAAACGATTGATAATTGTTCCAATCGATCAACATCTGTTACTGTATCACTTCATTTTCACGTCTGAACAAAGATGAAACAGAAACAATGTCCCTCCAACATTTAATTATGTTAATGAAACATTGTTTCTGTTGTCGATGTTTTAGAGACAGAATTAATCAATGAATCGATCACTAATTGAGTCATAATGAAGCTTATTGAATGATGTTTAACAACTGATGTGAACACGTGTTTATTGATCAAACACTGATCAGTTAACGATGACTCTGTTACTGTTTGTGATGCGTCGACTCAACGTGACCAAAATAAACTCGTTGAGTCGTTGAACCACGAATAAAACTGTCGTTCGTTCATCATTAGGATCAAAGAGAGTTTGGTCCATTTATGACGACGCGGCTCAGTTTCTTCTTCACTGGATGTAAAAGACTCGAAGTCTCGTTGACCTGAACTTCATCGATCATTCGGGACACGAGACTCATCCGTCGTTAGTTTTTAAATCACAGAAAACAGTAAAGTCAGCGAAGATTCAGGAAACGTTCGATCAGCTTCCGATGAGTTTTTACCTTCTAGAAACGACCGCGCGTCAAAGAAAAGGTAGTTTCCTCCGTCCAGACTCGACCTCGGACTAAGAGTTGGTTTGATTTTAACGTAGACGTGATCTGACTCACCTCCTCTGATCTCATGTGCACCGGTGTTCATCTGCATGCTAAACATATGACATAGGTAGTTGATACTGAACGTTACGTGGGACCGATTACTGTCCCTGTTACTTCTCACTGTGCCTCACGTTGCATCGTGTCGGACTGAGCTGTTACTGGAACCAGCCGTGTCTTTTAAAGGTTTCATGTCTCTTCTGTTCTGTTCTTTTGTAAAAGTGCTTCACCTTTATAGTGGACTTGTTTTTATATGAAAAATAAAGAAAACTTGTTGAAAATATGTGTGTTAACTTGTGAATGAGTTGAACTGAGATATTGTATTTTTATTGGATCTAGTATTTTTTTATAAATAAACTCGATTTAAGATGAGAACTTGTTACATAAGAAGAGTAGTAGTAACTTAGTAACGTTAGTGTAAGTTAACAAATACGTAAAGTTTTACAAGTCGTATTTCTATTGAAACGATAGAAATACGTAAAGTTTGGTAGAAACATCCTGAACCGTCGTTTTAAAAAGCAGTTTTCCAGTTGATCAACGCCAACGTTTCTGGTTCAGGTTGTTTCTCTCAACTCAGATGTTTGTTTCATTCAACAGCAAAAAACCAGAAGAGGAAGTTAAACTTAACCACCAATCAATAGATTAGATTTAGGTTATATATAATATATATTGTGAATTTATATATTGTAAAGTTTAGCTTTGCAACTGAAAACATATATATAATATATATATATATACTGTATATATACACATATATGTATATATATGTGTATATATATATATATATATGTGTGTGTGTGTGTGTGTGTGTGTGTGTGTGTGTGTGTGTGTGTATATATATATATATATATACACATATATGTATATATATTCACACACGTGTGTGTATCAGATATCTTTGCATCAATATGAAGTGAATTTGAGACGATCACGTTAATAAAATACATAATATTATAACTTTAATAACTGTGATATTTTTAATAACACTTCATTAAATAAATCAATGAAGTGTTCAGTCCTCAACTCTGGGTTTGATCCTGGTCCAGGTCCAGATGTGAGGAGGGTCAGAGTTTAACTCCACTTCTTCTCCAATGTCTAAGTTGTGAATTTATGGACAAACATGGACGACGTCTTCTGAGGAGCAGGACCGGACTCTGGACCACGTTCAAGTTTGGATTTAACTGGGAAATCAGAGCTGTGTGGAGTCTGAACCCAGACCTGAGTCCTGGACCAGGAAGCAGGACTAGTTGTTACCACGGTAACTTCAGGGTTAACTCTGGTCTCCGTCCTACGAAGGTGGTTCACTTCTCACCGGGCTACGTCTCCATGGTAACTGATGCTGAACTAACCTGCTCCGGACCAGGTCATGTTCCAGATCAGAGGGCGGAGCCTATAAAAGCTCCGCCCTCCGACCAATCAGTTCTCTAGAAAATGTCTGGTCCTTTTATTGAAGATCCGTGGAGCTCGGTGTCGGATTGAGAGAGGGTCTCTGAGGAGGACCGGGGTTTTTAGAGACCAGAACCCTCTGGTCTTTCACATCATTATTTATTGAGCGTCACTTATATATCTGTGATCTCCTCAAACCCCACGCGTTGCCAGTGACACAGTGGAGCTGACTGTCCCTCAGACAGTAGCACTGCTGCGTTATTGACTCCTACAATAATTAACTAGGATATTAAATAACTGGATTTTATTATCCACACATTGTACAAATGCTCCTGTTTGAGCTGCCAGGGTCCAAACGACACCCCCCGCCACCTTCATTAACTGAGCTTGTCGTCCTGAACCAGAGACTGACTGACACTGAAACTGGACTTGGACGTATCAGAGATGAAAGTTTCCTACTGACACTTTGAATCATGTTCTTATATTTAGTTGTATTGTTTTGTGGCGCTAGGGTTGCAGCTGAACATGAAGGTTAAAGTTGTATCAGCCTATTCACCGTAACAACAGTCTAGATTTCAGCATCATTCATTTGATTTTAATTTAATTCCAGTCACATCTACTCGTCTCTGTGTTGCTGTGAAACTACAACAACTTTTACGTCGACACAATCGATCTTTTACCAGCTTCTGTTCAGTTTCTAGCAGCTGCCACCGTGTTGCTTTTTCCTGGATTATCGGCCGGTTTTCCTCATGTTGTTGTAAAATCATCGTCTGCTCTTGGGCTGTGAAGTCTCCGCTCGGCCGCTGCTCGTGTCCATGTTTGTGATTGGACAACTGTCATAAAAACGCCGCCTCTTTTTATATAAACGCTCACATCTAGACTGGAAACACCTGGTTGACTAATCAAGTTGATAACCAGCTTCGTGGCACCGCTCAGCCAGACTGAGATTGTTAGAGTTAGTGAAGCTGAATAACTGAAAGAGATCCTGGGTAAGTTGGACTTGCTTCGTAGTCCAGGACTCAGGTCTAGGACCAGGATCTGCCACATTAAACAGAAACCTTGATGTCATCTGTAATAATACATTTTAATTGTTGCAATAATCTAATTTAACGGTTTGAGCTCATGTTGTTAATGTCTGAAGACAAGTGAAGAATTATTTAATTGATGAACTTCCATCCATCCATTTTCTACCCCTGTTTCCCGTACTCGGGTCGGGGCGGACCGGATCCTATCCAACAGGTGAAGGCAGTGTCCACCCTGGACGGTCGCCAGCTCGTCACAGGACCACATATAAAAAACACACATCCACACCTACGGGCAGTTTAGTCTGCTCAGGTCACCTGTTCCCAACGCTGCCGATAAACATTTGTAGACAAAATAAAAAAAAAAAGGGTCAATGTGTTAATTAGAGTTTGAGTCAGTTTGTGGACAAATAAATAATAAAATACACAATTTTTTTTTTTTTTACTGAGGAACAAAAAGTTACAATTGAAACATTACAACGTGCAGGAGAACACTTTGTGTGTGTTCATGCTGTTTTAATTAGTCCACACAATGTGTTTTAAAATTATCTCCAGAGAAGTCATTTCAGGACAGCAGTCTGCCATCTTCACGCTCTTATTTTGGTATTTATTTCCTGTTTTACTTTGAAGGTGATTTTCCTTGAGTATTGTTGTGTGAGTTACTTCCTGTCTGTTTGATCACCTGACTCTGCCCTGGTGTGTTTCACCTGAGTGTCGTGTTTCCTCCTCAGGTGAATATGAACCTTCAGTCTTCAGTTCTCTGTCTCCTGCTTCAGTAACTTCTCTGTGTTTGTCCTTTTGAATTTTTTTATATATGTTGTTTCTCTTCATCCTCAGTATCTTTAGGTTTTGAGTTTTTGAATCCATTTTGTTTTTCTTAGGCAACAGATTCTCAGGTGAGTTTCATTAATTTCCCAGTGTTTTGAGCTTTTTTTTTTTCCCCAGTGGATCCTCTTTGTTTTTCCTCCAGCTTCATGTGTATTTCAGCAGGTTCATACCAGTGTCTCAGCTCAACTGAATCAGGTAAAGATGTGAAATCAGCAGTGGTGCAGGTTTTTAAACATGGTGACCGCTGAGGGAGCTGAACCTTCAATGACTGATTGTTCTAATTGTTTTAAACCCTTTGTCTCAGACTTGTCCTCAGGTTCATGTGATCTGGGGGTTTTGGAGAGATCTGAATGTTAAGGTGAAGTTTTAACCAAACTTGGAACCATTGTATGTTAAATCCATGAAAATAACCTTGCAAACTTGTTTTTTTTGCATTTTCTTCCATGTTTAACAGCTTCATGAACCTGAAGCTCCTTCTGCTCCAGACCTGTGACGACAAAAAAAATTAAACAAAATACTCTGGCTGACTACTTCAAGGTGTAGGTGGACACAGGTCTTCAGGCTAGCATTAGCTTAGCATGGAGTTTAAGGAAGACCAAGATGGCAGTGCCAGATTTGCATTGGAGGGGTTAAAAAAAAAAAAAAGGATTTTTGACTGTGTTACAGTTGGTCAGCAGTTCTCATTAAGGCCCTGTGGTGTGGTAGTCCCTAGTTTATGGATCCAGATACGTTCTGCCCTCTTTCTTTGTCCAGTGGTCCAGCGATCATTATTTTCCAAACCGGAAATAATCAAGTGAGTAACTGGGTGAATTTGGAAATGCTGGACCAGTGGAGTGCCAAGCCGACCCCTCCCAATGTTATATAAATGTTGTGATAGGCGGGTGTGGATAGAAATTTGTCTTTCTCCTATATAATGTATGTGACAGACTGTGCAGGTGATGATATAGACTAGATTTGTGGTGGTTATTGAAAATGTGCCGAGTGTGGGGAAGCCCAGTTTGTTGAGAGAGTCATGGATGAACTTACGGTTCCTAAAGTGGTGGCTGTGTTCTGGTGTAACTAATGGTCTATGGTCTGTATATTGTGATGTAGTCAGTAATGATTGTAAATTTCTATGTTTCCTGTAGGCTGAGAGTATTCTGTAGTTCTGGAAAAGTGGATATTTAGCCTGTAAAAGAGAATTTTTTTTTTTTTTTTAATAATCCTATGGAAGGTTTTAGTCTGGTGTGAAAAGGTGGAGATGAAGGGTAAGAGATGTGCTGGTGAGGAGGAAGTGTGTTGTGTACGTGTGTGTATCTGGACCGTGTCTGGGTCGTCTCCATCCTGTGGGTTGAAACTAGGGGAAGAGAAGAGGTTAGGGGGAAAGGGGAGGGGGTTGAGGTTAGGGGTGGGGAAGGGAGTAGGAACTAGAGGGGGTCGGAAATTGGAAACTGTGAGAGGCTGAGGGTTAGGGTTGGGGTTGGGGTTAGAGGGTTAGGGTTAGAGGGTTAGGGTTAGGGTTAGGGTTGGGTTGGGGTTAGGTTAGGGTTAGGGTTAGGGCAGGGTTAGGGTTGGGTTAGGGTTCCCTGCTCCTTTTAAACCCTCCCCTTCGTAAGCAGCTGCCAAATGTAAAAGGCGCTGGTTTTAAGATTAACCCCATAAATGCTGGATCTTTTTTAATTATTATTTTGAATGAATTTTAGTATATTTTTAATGAAATTATGAAATTAAATTATATTTTATGAAATAATTGTTTTGATTGCTTTTTAATTGTTTATTAGTATTTATGAATTCAAAATTAAATTAATTAGGGTTTAGAAAAATAATTATAGAAATTAAATTGGGGTTAAAATTAGGATTAGGGGTTGGGTTTAGGGATCAAATTTAGAATTGAAAATTAGGTTAAATTGGGATTAGGGTTCAAATCTAATTTAAATTTAGGGTTAGTTTCCAATTAGGTTAATTTAGGTTAGATTAGGCAGGGTTCAAATTTAGGTTAAGATTTAGGTTGGGATTTGGGATTAGGCGAGATTGGGGTTCAAATTTTAGGGTTAAGTTAGGTTAAGGGATTAGGTTAGGGTTTAGGGGTTGGGTTTCAAATTAGGTTAAGTTTAGGGCTAGGGTTCAAATTTAGGTTAAGATTAGGGGTTGGGATTGGGGTTGGGGTTCAAATTTAGATTAAATTTAGACTGGGTTAGTTCCAATTAGGGTTAAGGTTAGAAATAGGGTTCAAATTTAGGTTAAGATTAGGTTTGGAATGTCAATTAAAGTTAAATTTAGATGATTAGGGATTGGGGCTAAAAATAAGATTAAAATTAAATTCTATATCAATTAGAATTGAAATAAGAATTAATTTAGACTCAAATCATTCATTGGGTTGAAATAACATTAAAAATAACATTAATTATTTTTTATGTTTAAACCATAAGGTTCTTTAGTTTTTTAATCGATAAATCCAAATTCTTTCCCATTTTTTCCTATCTTTGGTCGACCAGAAAAAATATTTTTTGTATTCCTGCAACTTTAAAATTCTGCCAGCCATGAAAAATAAAATGTTGAACTAAAGGAGTCATAACATGTTTTTTTTCTTTTTAATATTATAACGATGTTGAGTCATTCTCTCGAAATTGAATTCTTTGTTTCTCCAATATATTGTATTTTACATAAAGAACAAAAAATCATATAAATACAATTTTAGATTTTGTACTAAATCCTTGTTCAATTGGAAATATTCTTTTATCTTTCTGTTTTGTACATATTTTAATGTACAAAACAAGTTTTTAAGATATTTTCTTTAGGAGGATAAATTGGTTTTAATTTTGCATGAACTAATAAATCTTTTTAAATTTTTATTTCTTCTATATGCAGATACTATTTTGTGTTCTTTAATAATTCCTGAATTTTCAATGAGATTTTCATAATTATTTTTTAATTTATGATGTATTATTTTACTAATTGTGGAATACGTTGTTATTAGTGGTATTTTCTGTTTTTTATCTTGTTGTTTTTGAATATGAAATGTTTTAAAACAATTTCTTAAAAATGATCTTGTGTATCCTCTTTTTCGTAAAACTTTAAATAAAGTTCTGACTGCTTCAAAAAAGTCTTCTTTTTGTGTACAAATACGTTTAAATCTGATTAACTGGGATTTTATTAAACCTTTATAAGTATGTGGGGGGTGAAAACTTGTTTTAAATAATAATGCGTGTGTATCAGTTTCCTTGAAATAAACTTTTGTATCTAATTTATGTGTTAAATGAAAATTTTGGACCTTTGTAAGTTGTTGTATCTAAGAAATCAATTTTATCCCAATCTACTGTACATTTTAATTTTATTGATGGATCATGTGAATTTAAAATATTAAACCAATTATCAAAGTTTTGTTTTGTGTCAGTCCAAATACCCCAGATGTCGCCAAGGTAACTAAAATAATATAAAGGTTTTTCTGGGCATTTAATCAAAACTTCTTCTTCCCAGTTCGCCATAAAAATATTGGCATAAGCTGGTGCGAATTTTTTGCCCATTGCTGTACCCTTGATTTGGAGATAAAATTCATTATTAAATTCAAAATCATTTTTGTAAGATTTATTTCTAATAATTGTAATATTGCCCAATCTGGCCTCGCTCTGTCAGGATATTTATCAAAGAATTTTTTAACAGCTGTCAATCCTGCTGGGGTGTCAATGTTCGTATATAAACTGTCTACGTCGATTGAGAAAAAGAAAAATCATCATCTGGAATATGTAGATTTTTAACAATGTCAATAAAATGATAAGTGTCTTTAATGTATGAAGGATGTCTTATTGATAGGGGATTTAAATAATAATCTATGAATTCAGCAGTTTCATAGGTTTCACTCCCCACAGTCAGAGACTATAGGTCTTCCAGGTGGGATTTTAAAAGGCAATGTCCATTTATTAGATCTTTTATGAACTTTTGGAAGAATGTAAAATCTTCGAGGTCTTGGTTCTGTTTTACCTTTTTAAATATTGTTTTTGTTTTGCATTTATGAATTTTTCAGTCCATAATTTATTTAATATTTCATTAACTATAGGAATAGTTTTTAAGTAAATGGGTTCATCTAATTTTTTATAATATTTCTTGTCATTCAATTGTCTTTCAACTTCATAAATGTATTGTTCTCTTCCCATTATTACTATTGAACTTCCTTTATCTGCTGGTTTTATCACTACATTCTTTTTTATTCATTAATTGTCTAAGTGCCTTAACTTCATCTAATGATAAATTATGTTTTTCTCTGTAACTTTTAAAATATCTGTCAAAATCTTGTTTGTCTTTTTGTATTAATAAATTAATTTCTGATGGTAATTTGTTTTCAGGTGGTGTCCAAATTGAACTCGGCATGAATGGTTTGTATTCCTGATGAATTGGGTTATTAAAATACGCTATTAATTTAATTTTCCTGTGATAATTTTGTATATCAAATTTTAATTGTATTTTTTGTTGTTTGTGTAAATTAACTGTTGGTATGAATGTTAATCCCCTATTTAATAAATTCTCCTCTGCTGTTGTTAATTTAAAATCTGGTGCTAAAATAATAATATTTCTGGATATCAGGGATTGTAATTTCATCCCTTCCCCACTATGACTTACTGGGGATTCAAGTTTAATGCCGACATCCAATGTTGTAACATGGATCGTGCTGTATCACGAGTCCAATGTATGTTATCATTCTCGGTGCTGAACTGCCATATTGGTAACGCTGGAATGAATGGCATGTTGTTTGTTATGTGTGTTTAGTTGTGTCAGGGTTGTTTGTTCCCCTTGTGGCAGTTCTGTGGAAAAGTTAATCAATGGGACCCAAATTTCCGTAAAATGGAAATTTTTTGTTTTGTAACTTTTTACTGCTGCCTGCATTTGTTTAATAGCAGTTTGTTTTGCTTTTTTGTTGTCTGCTATTAAGACCAAATGCCAAGATGACTTTTTCCACTGAAACATGTTTGGTTGCCTTGGCAACCACTGCCTGAGCATGTCTAAAATTGGCTCCAGGGTAACTCTCAATCTGGATGTCAGGGTTAGAGAAAGGTGGGATTCTGGCCAAATTGGAATCACCAATTATCAACCACTTCTTCCTGACATCAAGACCCCACTCCACCAATTTTCGGTCTGTACTGACATGTTTCCTCACTTTTAAATTGAGGGTTTGGGGGTGGAAGTTAGACCCAAGACGGAGTCACTTCCACTCTTCAGACTCCCCCGCTTTGGGAGGACTGATTATGATGTACATCCACCACAACGTGATGTACATTTGAATGAGTTCCGGAGTTGGGACACTCATATTCGGTGTCATTGCCGGAAATGGGTCAGAGTTAGTCCCTCCCCAAAGTCCAACAATGACACCTCCCGAGACGAACTGCGTCTGGGTTGTTGTTGTGATTCCTGCTGAGTCTCTCCTGCTAAATCTTCTAGGATCTCCAAAACATCTTCATCCGTAAAACAGCCCACAGATTTAGGTTTTTCTCTCTCGTGGTGTTCTCACGTTCTTTTAGGAGTTTTTGGCAAGATTGAACCATCTCCTGTTCTTCCTGAATCTGGCCTGGAATCTCATCAGGCACTTTTCTGTCATTGTGCCCACTGCACACATCTTAGGTCTTGATGGACTTGTAGTCCTTGTCATTGTGTTGGTCTGTTGTCTTTGTGTGAGCATCTGTGTTGTTGTTGTTTGTGTCATCTGTGTGACCTGTGTTTGTTGAGGTCTCGGGTCCTGCTGCTGTTCAGCAGTTGACCCCACCCTTCCCTCATTACACACAGAAATCAATGCCTCTGCATGTCTCAATAACCTGATCTTTAATGCGCAGGCAAGTTTCGACGGGCCCATCTGGTCGCCACCAGGAAGGCTGGTTTCAATCAGGAACCATGTATTTGGCCACGTTCTCCAATAAGACCTCTAACTCTTTCTTGTAGTGGTCCTCCAGAATCATCAAGGTAGTGTGACCTCAATTTTAGCATTGCCCACTATCAAATCTCTCGCCTGAGTGGTCGGTACTGCTATTTTATGAAATTTGCTGGCGTGTCCACCATTCGGGCAATCGTCACGTGGTCCCCTCCTTGTTTGGTGCAAAAGTCACATTTTGCAAATGATGCACTGTTTTAATCACAGTGTGCATCTTCCGACCAACTGACCAAACTCTGGGTCAGCTGGTCTGTCTCCAGGGCTGACTCTCTACCCTTGACTGTCTGAGTGGTTTGATCCACACGACATAGTTCTGTCCGAAACCACCGAGGCGTAAGAACGCCGACAGGGACCTAGGTAACGGGCTTGGCCTTCTGGAAGGAGGCACTGGCCAGTTAGGTGCTGGGACTTTAGCCCGCCCCCGGATTGGGGGACAGGAAATGCTCGGGCCGTCCTTCCGGTCGGCCTGCGCGCCTGTTCCCTCCTCCGCCCACGGGACCTCCACGTTTTCGTCCGTGAGCGGGCGACGGTCCATCCTCGGCCCCACTGGGCAACCATCATCAAGGTAAGTGGTTTTTTTATTTTTTAATAATTTTTTAATATATGTAAATAAAATTTTTTTAAATGAAAATAAAATGATTTCTAAAATGAACTTGTCCTTGTTTTTTTAAAAATAAAAATATTTAAATGAAATTGTTGTCTTTGTTTAATGTTGTTTTTTAATGAAAAATAAAATATTTTTAATTGAAATTGTTGTCTTTGTTTTTATTTTGTTTTTAACAAAAAACAGTAAAAAAATAATGAACTTTTATATTTTTGTTCAAAAAAAAATTTTTTTTATATTTTTTTAAAATTTTTAATTCAAATTATAAACAAAAAACTAAATTTCCAAAATGGAAATCCGAGCAGTGCCTATATAGCAACGCTTTCGACCCTGGTCTGGGTCTTCTTCAGGCTTTAGGCAGAGAAAAAAATATCAAAAAATGTAAAATAATTAAAATCTGGCTGTCAAAATTGCTGCAGAGGTGTTGAACAGGTCAACTGTCTGAGCTGGAGTGAGAGCTCTCTCTCAGTTTCTCCGCTCCTTTTATAAGCTCCCTTTGAGTGGCACTTGCCAATTGTAAAAGGCCCTGGTTTTAACATTAACCCCATAAGTGCTGGATGATTTTTAATTTTTATTTTAATGAATTCTAAGTATATTTTTTAATTAAACTATGAACTTAAAATATTTTTTAATTAATTTTAAATTGTTTTTAATTATTTATAACTAATTTATTAATTGATTTTTTAATTAATTAATTTTTTTTAATTTTTTTAAAAAAAATTAGAATTTAAAATAATAAAATTAAGATTGAATTTTTAAATGAGGTTGGGTTTGGAATCAAATTTAGAATAAAAATTAGGGTTAAATTTAGAATTTAGATTAGGGTTAGGGTTACTATTTCAATTAGGGTTAAGATTAGAATTTAGGTTAGGGTTAGGGCTAGTATATCAATTAGGGTTAAGATTAGAATTTAGGTTAGGGTTAGGGCTAGTATATCAATTAGGGTTAAGATTAGGATTTAGGTTAGGGTTAGGGCTAGTATATCAATTAGGGTTAAGATTAGGATTTAGGTTAGGGTTAGGGCTAGTATATCAATTAGGGTTAAGATTAGAATTTAGGTTAGGGTTAGGGCTAGTATATCAATTAGGGTTAAGATTAGAATTTAGGTTAGGGTTAGGGCTAGTATGTCAATTAGGGTTAAGATTAGAATTTAGGTTAGGGTTAGGGCTAGTATGTCAATTAGGGTTAAGATTAGGATTTAGGTTAGGGTTAGGGTTAATGTTTGAATTAGGGTTAGATTTAGGATAAATGGATTTAGGGCTAAAATTAATCTACGATTGAAATGAGATTAATATGGGTTAGGGTTAGGGTTAGGGTTGGGTTAGGGTTGGGGTTGGGGTATCAGGGTTATGTTAATTTGCACTGGCCTGTCAATCCGCTGGAGTCTGAAAAGAAAAACTGATTTTTTTAGGGGGGAGGAAGTGGAAGGGAGAATTTTTGTTTTCGGGGGGAGGGGTGTCGGGTCCAGGTGTGCCCCGATCGGCTGTCAACAAGGACTGGTCCGGGTTAAGCGTTAGGTCTCTGCCCCCAACCCGGAGTCCGGGTCCAGGGTTAGGGTTAGGGTTAGGGTTAGGGGTTAGGGTTAGGGTTAGGGTTAGGGGGTTAGGGTTAGGTTAGGGTTAGGGTTAGGGTTGGGTTGGGGTTGGGGTTGGGGTATCAGGGTTATGTTTTTTGCACTGGCCTGTCAATCTGCTGGGGTCTGAAATGGAAGACTGATTTTTTTAGGGGGAGGAAGAGGAAAGGAAAATTGTATTCTCGGAGGGAGGGGTGTCGGGTCCAGGTGTGCCTCGATCGGCTGTTAACCCGGATCGGATGTGGCGAGGCGCAGATCCATGTCCCCCAACCCGAGCCCTGGGTTCGATAACAGGACAGAGGAGGAGAGCAGCTCCCGTCAGCCCCGGGAGCCAAGGGCCAGCCGGACTCCATTGTCCATGCCACCTGTTTATTAAAACATAAATGAATAAATAAATAATAAATAATAAAATAAGTAGAATAATTTAAATTAAAATTAAATTAAATGGTGAAAATAAGAGGTTATCCAGAGTGCAGATAAAAACAATAAGAAGCTGATAGTTGGATAAGTGCTTGTAATACATAAGTGCATAATAAAAGTATATATAAAAAATAAAGATAAAAATTATAAATGAATAAGAAACATATATATACACATAGATGAATAAAAGTGCCCTAAGAATGGGCCATTAAAAAGGTAAGTGCTGAGTCAATAATAATAAAACGTGCAATAAATTAAATAACCAGTAAAGGATAATAAAATCTACATAAACCAAGCTATCAGAAAGAGTAAAAATCTGCACTAGGTTCTTAAAAAGACTTAGGTTTAAAAGGGTGGCATAGTCCGGCAGGCTCCCACGCTCGGCCCGGGATGGCGGGTTCGATTCCCGTGTGCCACCACCGGTGCTGTTAGCGGGGGACAAAAAGAACAGGTTAGTTTTTGTTGCTTTTTATTTGTCATTTAACCCCTTGGGGTTGTTGTATCGAGTTTGATTATCCATATTTTTCTGCTTTCCTCCTCTGTCCCGTGGTCCAGCGGTCATTTGCCTCCAGCCCTGAAACAATCAGATGGTTAATGGAATGTTTTTGGAAGTGTTGTGCTAGTGGGGGTGTTTGATTTACCTTCTCTGATATTGTACAGGTGCTGTTTGAGTCTGGTGGCTTATGCTGTGTCTGGTTTCTCCTATGTAGTGTTTATTGCAAGTGGTGCAGGTGATAATGTATATTGTATTTGTGGTGTCCATAGTGAAAGAGCCCAGGGCAGGATGGGAGGCTCCGCTGTGTATGTTGGATATGAATTTTCTATTTCTATAATGTGTGTTATGTTTCGGAGGTGGGTGTGGTCTGTGGTCTGTAAACTTAGAGTGAACTAAAATGTCTTTTGAGATTCTTATTTTTCCTGTATGCGGAAATAGTCCTGTGGTTTTGAAAAGCTGGGTGTTGTGACTGTAAGTGGGTGAAACTAACTTTAATAGACGGTGTAAACTGGTAATCTGTTGTGAA
>CM028931.1:18061098-18068598 GCA_016801845.1 Polydactylus sextarius
CGTTAGTGACCTGGCGACATCACGACACGTTAGTGACCTGGCGACGTTGGTGACCTGGCGACATACGACGTTGGTGACCTGGCGACGACGTTAGTGACCTGGCGACATCACGACGCGTTAGTGACCTGGCGACATACGACGCGTTGGTGACCTGGCGACGTTGGTGACCTGGCGACATACGTTAGTGACGACACGTTAGTGACCTGACGACATACGACACGTTAGTGACCTGACGACATACGACACGTTAGTGACCTGACGACATACGACACGTTAGTGACCTGACGACATACGACACGTTAGTGACCTGACGACATACGACGACACGTTAGTGACCTGGCGACATCACGACGTTGGTGACATCACGACACGTTAGTGACCTGGCGACGTTGGTGACCTGGCGACATACGACCGTTGGTGACCTGGCGACATCGACGACCTGGCGTTAGTGACCTGACATACGCGACACATCACGACACGTTAGTGACCTGACGACATACGACACGTTAGTGACCTGACGACAACGACACGTTAGTGACCTGACGACATAAGATATGTTTAACATTTACATTGTTACAAACCTCATTTATTATCTGACAGAGAATCAATAATAGAACAACTGGAGAATGACCATCTGAACCTGGACCTAGATCTAAACCTGGACCTGAGTCTAGATCTGAACCTGGACCTAGATCTAAACCTGGACCTGAGTCTAGATCTGAACCTGGACCTAGATCTAAACCTGGACCTGAGTCTAGATCTGAACCTGGACCTAGATCTAAACCTGAACCTGGACCTAGATCTAAACCTGGACCTGAGTCTAGATCTGAACCTGGACCTGAGTCTAGATCTAAACCTGGACCTGAGTCTAGATCTGAACCTGGACCTGAGTCTAGATCTGAACCTGGACTTGTGTGAACTAGTGACCTGATCTTCTGTGAATCCTCCGTCTGTTCTGAGGACACATCAATTCACCTGAATCTCACTGTGTCAACTAACCAGTTAATGTGACTGTAAAATCACCATACAAGTGTTTATATCAGTCGATATCGATTTCATTTTAACTGTAACTTTCGTTACTCGTCGACTCTCTTTGTTACTCGTTTTTACCTTCAGGTGTCTCTGGATGTGACTCGTTATCTCCAACAGGTCTTCAGACTGAACGGCTTCGATCTCCAGCCTCAGCAGCGACAGAGCGAGGACGGACGGCTGCAGACGACACCGACACGTTAGCGTCAAAGTAACCAAGATGTTTCTAAACCGTCGACCGTCGACCGTCGACCTACCTTGGCTTTAGAGAAGGAGATTCGACACAAACAGGCTTTGAGTTGAGCCTCCAGCTTCTCCAGACTCAGAGTCTGTTTCTGTAAAAGACAAAACATCAACATTTCAACAATGAAGTTTCCACTAAGACCTCCGACGGTCGATGAACCTGTTTCCTGTCGCCGTGGTAACGTGTCTCTCACCCGTCGGTGGCGTGCGTCAGGGCGATGCGGTGGTAAAGGTGCAGAAACGTCAAAGCGGTGACGGCGTTGGACTTGAAGTCGAGCTTCTCTGAGACGATCTTCTCCATGCGGCCGAGGTCGGACACCGTGAACCTGCACTGTCCGATGCGGATCAGCTCGTCGCTCGGCGTCAGGTCGCACTCCTCCTCCGTCACCTTGGCCGCCATGTTGAGGCAGCTGAGGCTGACGCACGACAGGTGTTTGGGCTGAATCTGGTTCAGGACACAAAACAACGAGGTGATGAATTCAAACGAGACACGTGATGATGATAAATATTGTAAAGATCAACTTCAGCGTGAACTCACTCTCATCATGGCCAAGAACCGGTCCAGCAGGTTCACGGCCAGGACGAAGGTCTGGGTGCTGTAACCGAAGAAGCTGGTCAGACTCCACAGATCCTCCACCTTGTTGTCTCTGCACTTGGCCGAGATGCGACCGTCGTCCTGAAAACAACGCGTGGAAACATTTAATAACCGGTTTCTCATCGTTAATGAACGTGCAGCTTCGCGGCGGCTGCGGCGTCTCACCCGCCTGGTGGATTCGATCAGGCTCAGTCCCGTCTCCCTCGGCAGATAAAACACCTCCTGCTCATAATTGACTCTCAGCTCCTTCAGCAGCTTGTAGGCGTCCATGTCTGATTCAGTCTGAAACAACGGATCGATCATTATGACGTTATCATATGTTCCTGTTCACTACTATTGTAATTGATCACACGACCACCGTTGTTATTATATTATAATGTTTTGATCCACAACTGTTACAATGTTTGTTTTAACAAGAAAGAAATCAGTTGTATTCAGCTGTTGTCGTTTATTATTATTGCATTAATGTTTATTGTTGACGTCATCATGTTGTTTATTGATCCTCAGTTAAACAGCTGATCGCTGGCCCCGCCCCCCCAAAGCCCCGCCCCCGTCCGTCGGTGTCAGGTTACCTCCGGTTGACGCCTTCGTCTCCGGTTAAAACCTGATGTTTTCTGAACCTTTGATCATTTAAGTTAAAAATAAAAACACGATGAAACGTTAAAAACCTTCGTTTAAGTGTTTAAACGTCCGGTTTGATGATTTAACGAGAAGCGACGTTAGCATCGACGTTAGCATCGAGCTAACGTTTAAATCCTTTGACGGCAGCGGGGGAGGGGCCGTCTATTAACTGGATATAAAACACTTTATTTTCATCTCTTACATCAGATATATTTGTTACTTGATCATAAACGTCACCGACGACACGTTAAACACCGAATAAACCACGTCCGAGCCGGTTATTGATCGATTTCATTAAAAAAGACGAAGAGACGAAAAACAACAAGAGAAAAGACACAAAACAGAAAATAAACCTGAGATTTATTAAAAAAAACCTCAATAAAACTGATCAAACCTCAACAAAACTGATCAAACCTCAACAAAACTGATCAAACCTCAATAAAACTGATCAAACCTCAACAAAACTGATCAAACCGCAGGTTATTTGTTAAACTGGTGTTTTTACACATAAACCGCCGATTATAAACGAAACGTTGTAGATTATTGATCAGTAGTAGTTGATAATCCTGTCTCAATGTTAAATATCGACACAGATTGAAACTAATAATCACAGATCAATGTAATGTATCGATAACGGGTCGTTTTAAACCAACAATATCAATAATAAAATGGATCTTTCTCGGTTTTGTCGTTTAAAGTCTCGACGTTTGTTCTTGAGCCGCGGATCAGAAACATGAAGCGACCGTTTATTTACCGGTTGGTGAAGTTAAATCCTCATCTCCGTCGGTGAATCTGCTGTTTAATCCACTTTCTTCTTCTTCTTCTTTCTCTTTTCTCTCTTTTGTTGATGTTCGCGACGCCCCCGCCCCCTCGTGACGTCACCGCCCAGCAGCCAATCGCAGCCGCGGGTCCGCAGCGTCGTTTAAACACATAGAATGGCGCCGTGTTCGTGTCCGGTGTCGGTGTCCGGTTGTCGCCGCGACTCCGGTGACGAACACGATAAAACTTCACGTTGAAACGTTTTTTTATTCAACCGAAACCGTCGTCTGGACTCTGTCACGTGACACGGCTCCTCCGTGATTGACGTCTATGTCAACCAATCGGCGCGCTGCGCTGTGGAACGTTCAAATAGTCCGCCCAAAATGAAACGCGCTGATTGGCTGATGGATGCGCCGGTCCTGACGTCATCTGAGCGTTACGTGATGCCTTTAAACCACAGCAATGAAAAATAAAATTAAATAAAAAGTAAAAAAACAAAATTACAACAATGTAAAATAAATATAATAAAATAAATAAGTAATAAAACACAACAATGTAAAATATAAATAAATTAAAAAAAAAGATACAAGATACAACAATGTATAAAAATAAAATAAAAAGCACAATAATATTAGAAAATTTTTATAAATTAAAAACCAACAACAATGTAGTTGAAGCAACAAACTTCATCATATTCAACATGATCACACACACACACACACACACACACACACACACTGATACACACACACACACACACACACACTGATACACACACACACTGATACACACACACACACTGACACACACACACACACACTGATACACACACTGATACACACACTGACACACACACTGATACACACACTGACACACACACACACACACACTGATACACACACTGATACACACACACTGATACACACACTGACACACACACTGACACACACACACACACACACTGATACACACTGATACACACACACACACACACACACACTGATACACACACACTGATACACACACACACACACTGATACACACACACACACACTGATACACACACTGACACACACATAGACAACAATGATTATTCACACATTCATCAAAATAATAATTATTGTTGTCTGTCAGTGTGTGTGTATCAGTGTGTGTGTATCAGTGTGTGTGTGTGTGTGTCAGTGTGTGTATCAGTGTGTGTATCAGTGTGTGTGAGTGTGTGTGTCAGTGTGTGTGTCAGTGTGTGTATCAGTGTGTGTGTCAGTGTGTGTGTGTATCAGTGTGTGTCAGTGTGTGTATATATGTGCTGCCTCGGTGGGCGGAGCCTCCCTCCTCCCCCCTCCTCCCCCTCCTCCCTCCTCCCCCCTCCTCCCCCTCCTCCCTCCTCCCCCCTCCTCCCCCTCCTCCTCCTCCTCCTCCTCCTCCTCCCTCCTCCTCCTCCTCCTCCTCCTCCCTCCTCCTCCTCCTCCTCCCCCTCCTCCTCCTCCTCCTCCTCCTCCCTCTCCCCTCCCTCCTCCTCCCCCCTCCTCCCTCCTCCTCCTCCTCCCTCCTCCCTCCTCCTCCTCCCCTCCCTCCTCCTCCTCCTCCCTCCTCCTCCTCCTCCTCCCTCTCCTCCTCCCCTCCCTCCCTCCCCTCCCTCCCTCCTCCTCCCTCCCCTCCTCCCTCCCCTCCTCCTCCCTCCCTCCTCCTCCCTCCTCCCCTCCTCCCCCCCTCCCTCCCTCCCTCCTCCCTCCCTCCCTCCTCCTCCCCTCCCCTCCCTCCTCTCCTCCTCCTCCCCTCCCCTCCCCTCCCTCCCCTCCCCCTCCTCCTCCCTCCCCTCCCCCCTCCTCCCTCCTCCTCCCCTCCCCCTCCTCCCCTCCTCCTCCTCCTCCCCCCTCCTCCCCTCCCCTCCCTCCCTCCTCCCCTCCCCTCCCCTCCCTCCCCCCCTCCCTCTCTCCCTCCCCCCTCCTCCCCCCTCCCCCTCCCTCCCCTCCCCTCCTCCTCCTCCTCCTCCTCCTCCCTCCTCCTCCCCCCCAGTCCCTGAGCGGAAGTAGACGTCCGTGTCTATTCCGTATTTTTATTTTCCTCTTTTTCTTCGTCTCCGCCGTCAAACCGCCACCATGGACGACTGAGGAGCCGCTCCCGCTTCTCTGGACCGAGGGACCGGATGAAATCCAACTGTTGTCGCCGCTTCGCCGGGGAGGTAAGTCTGCGGCTCCGTCTACTTCCTGGCGGTGAGTCGGCCATTTAAATGGCCGGTCTACGTCCTGGACGGCGTCGTTACCGGGTTTATGTCTCTGTCCAGGACGTAGACGGGCCTCAGTCCCGTTAACGACTTGAAGGTGAACGCGATGAGACCCGGTCTGGAGGTCGTCACCATGGAGACGACGGACCGCCACAGTTTATATGATCCAGGGAGTAGACGGGCCCGGGTACCGCTAAATGAGGTTTCTGTGAGACCACCGGCGCAGTCTAACTCCTGGTGTATTTAGGTTTTACATCTGGTGTCATGTATCAATAGAACTTATTGATTAATTATTGACAGGTTCCAGTCAGAGAATCTCTGAGAGTGTGAAGATTAAACAGATGTTTGTGTTAAAGACTTGATGAGTCCAGGATGTAAAGTGTCTGTGATACAGACATAAAGTCTTAAAACCTCAGACGGACCAGGATGTAGACGAGTCCATCACACGATGGATCCAGTCTAAGTCTCTGATGGACTGTGGTGGACTGTGATCCAGGTCGCTGTACCCAGTGGGGACGGAGGCTCCAGGGGACATGAGGTCCACTGAGCCGTGGGGAGGGCGGAGGCTGGAGCTGCTCCTGGAGAGAGCAGCCGCTCAGGAGGCCGAGATGTGGAAGGTGTTTGTGCCAAAGAAGACGCCGTCACAGGTGAGGTCGTCTTCATCTTCACCGTCATCATCAGTCCAATCAGTAGATCAGTTCAGTCATTAGTCAGTTCAGTCATTAGTCAGTTCAGTCATTAGATCACAGACCCAGTGTCTCTCAGTCATTGACCAACACACGTCGAGTCGCCACAGAATCAAAACAAACAACAATAAAAACAAACATATGTTTCGGTTCATTTGTTGCCCAGAGCAGGTGGAAGGTTGACACAGTCAGGACGGATAGTTAAGATAGTTTAGATACTATACCTAGTGAATATATATATATATATATACTATAGCTAGTCCAGATAGTTTATATAGCAGATTCACTCACAGACATGACCCAACCTTATTAGTCACAAACACAGATGTGGCCTTTATCCAGCGTCACGTGTCTCAGTTGTTTGTTGTCAACAGTTAAACTGGTTAGTGTTAGACTGGTCACACTGGTTTAGTTTCACTGATTCAATCAAACTAAACTAACCTGAAGGTTAACCAGTTGCACTGGTAGATGACAGGTAACCATGACGATGACAGGTAACCATGACGATGACAGGTAACCATGACGATGACAGGTAACCATGACGCAGCTGTAAGTCACAGGGCGAGACTCAACTGATGCAACGTTTCAACACAGTTTCAGTTTCTGTCCAATCTCTTCAGTTGTTTTATTTCTTTAATATGAGACAACAACAGTGACTCCAGCACTCACATGATGTCACATTGTTACATCGTTACACTGTCACATCGTTACACTGTTACATCGTTACATTGTCACATCGTTACATTGTTACACTGTCACATCGTTACACTGTTACATCGTTACATCGTTACACTGTCACATCGTTACACTGTCACATCGTTACATCGTTACACTGTTACATTGTTACACGGTTACATTGTTACACTGTCACATCGTTACATTGTCACATCGTTACATTGTTACACTGTCACATCGTTACACTGTTACACTGTCACATCGTTACATTGTTACACTGTCACATCGTTACGTCGTTAGCGCTGCCGGGACAGTAAAGTTGCGCTGTGTTTCAGTTTGTCGTGTGGACTTTCAGGACGCAGACATCTCCCCGGCGCAGCGAGACGAAGCCGTGCGATGGTTGATCGACGTCCACAGACGCTCGCAGCTACACCCGGAGACGCTGGTGTTGGCCGTTAACATCCTGGACCGATTCCTGGCTCCCATCAAGGTGAACACAGTCCGGTAGTGGTCCAGCGGGAGCTGACCTCTGACCTTTGACCTCTCAACTCTGACCTCTGAGTGTTGCAGGTTAAAGTTTCAGCTTTGTTCATTAATCATGAACAAAGTTGAATTTTCTCCTGCAACACTTTTATAAAAGTAACAACATTTAACACCATGTGAGATCG
>CM028931.1:18073598-18128598 GCA_016801845.1 Polydactylus sextarius
ACAACTAAATATAAGAACATGATTCAAAAATATAATACGTCCAACATGATTCAAAGTGTCAGCTCCAAACAGGAGCAACAATGTGTGGATAATAAAATCCAGTTATTTAATATCCTAGTTAATTATTGTAGGAGCTCCAATGAGGGACAGTCAATAATGATGTTTGAAAGACCAATAAATAATGATGTGAAAGACCAGAGGGTTCTGGTCTCTAAAAACCCCGGTCCTCCTCAGAGACCCTCTCTCAATCCGACACCGAGCTCCACGGATCTTCAATAAAAGGACCAGACATTTTCTAGAGAACTGATTGGTTGGAGGGCGGAGCTTTTATAGGCTCCGCCCTCTGATCTGGAACATGACCTGCTCCGGAGCAGGTTAGTTCAGCATCAGTTACCATGGAGACGGAGCCCGGTGAGAAGTGAACCACCTTCGAGTTAACCCTGAAGTTACCGTGGTAACAACTAGTCCTGCTTCCTGGTCCAGGACTCTGGTCTCTGTCAGAAGAAGAAAGTTGTTCTATGTTGGATTTGTTACTTTAAAACTATTTACTACCAGTTACTGATCATATTAATACAATTATTATTATTACTAATTATTAATTCTCCATAAAAGTAACTGAGTTGTAACATTAACTAGTTTCCAGTGATAAAACATTTTATTTTAACATTGAAACACATCAACCTCCTTCTTTGTTAGCCTAGCTTAGCTCCTGTTATCTTAGCTTAGCTCCTGTTATCTTAGCTTAGCTCCTGTTATCTTAGCTTAGCTCCTGTTAGCATTAAAAACTTTAAATAAACAATATAACAATATGTGTGTGTGTGTAAATGTTACTCTTCCTCAACCAATCACAGCTCGACCCAGCACGTGTCTCTTGGCTCCGCCTCCACAGACCAATCACATTCCGTCTGATCAATGATCCGTCTGGCCAATCAGGACCACACAGCTGGAATAAGCCCCGCCCCGGTTACCAAGAATCGACCAATCAGCGACGAGCACACCGGCAAACTGATGCTGCGTTCAGGGTCGTCGGGTTTCTGGGTTATTGATCATTGACGTTACCGATCAATAGTCAATAGAAACTGTATCAGAGAACAACGGTTTGTTTTAATAAAATCATCTTTATTCACCAGTTCAGACATTAAAGTGTCATTGATTATGACCATGAACCATCCTGGACGATTAATAATCAATAATGACGATAATTTCCAGTTATGATCAATAAGAATCCGTCATCAGTTCACATGTGGCCCCGGGACCGGGGGACTTTTACATTTTACTTCCGGTCCGTGAAGGTGTCAGCTGTTCTCTGCGATGACGTGTCAAAGATCCCGGAAGCGTTGAGTTGATCCAAGATGGCGTACCAGACCCTCCAGCAGGAATACCTCCAGATCCCCGTCGTTACCAGAGCTTACACGACCGCCTGCGTCCTCACCACCGCCGCCGTGGTAAGACCGACTCTCCCCGGCCTGGTCTCAGTAGAGACGGCGTCGGGTCCGGCTCAGGGTCCGGGGTAGCGTCAGGGTTAGCTTTAGCATCAGGGTCACAGCTGCCAGCTCGGTTTATCTCTGAGGAGACGAGTCTGAACCTGAGGATGAAACTGAGACGCAGTTTTAACTCGAAGCAGCGGCAACTTTAACTGTCTGTGCTAACGGCTAACAGCTAACAGCTAACGGCTAACAGCTAGCTAATAACAGCTAACAGCTAACTAATAACTGCTAACAGCTAACGGCTAACAGCTAACAGCTAGCTAATAACAGCTAACAGCTAGCTAATAACAGCTAACGGCTAACAGCTAGCTAATAACAGCTAACAGCTAGCTAATAACAGCTAACGGCTAACAGCTAGCTAATAACAGCTAACAGCTAGCTAATAACAGCTAACGGCTAACAGCTAGCTGCTAACAGCTAACAGCTAGCCGCTGGCTGCTAACAGCTGGAAGGTTGTGTTTGTAAAAAAGATGAAGTTTCTTTGTAAACTGAGTTTTAAACGTTTTATTGTGTCGAATCGTGTTTTATAAAAGTTCACAGACGAGATGAAACATGATGAACAACAGATGTGAATCACGTTTTATAAAAATCATGTAAATTAAACTAGTAACATATTTAATTAGAACCGGGTTTATACGCTGTTACATATCCTGTCGTTCATTGATCGTAGATCGATACTTTATTTATCAGATAACAGATACTTCGACAGACACTTCAATCAATGACGAGCGACTGGTTCAGTTTAGTGTCAAAATCAATAACGAGGTGATTTTGTTTGATCTCTGTCGTCACAGCAACTAGAGATCATCACACCGTTCCAGCTCTACTTCAACCCAGACCTGATCCTCAAGAACTACCAGGTGAGTGGTCGCTCTTCATCATCCTCATCTTCATCATCCTCATCATCTTCATCATCCTCATCATCTTCATCATCATCATCTTCATCATGAGACATAAACATGACGTGTTCGTCTTCATCATGTGAAATATCATCATCGTTGTTTATTTACTGCTTCATTAGACAGTTAAAGTGTTAAAAGTTGTGAAACAGGTAAAAGGTTTAATATCAGTGATGTTTTTAACGTCATGTTTCTTTTCTAATCTGCTGTGTGATGCTTCTGTATCTATACCATCGACCTGTGATCTGTTTTAAATATAACGTTTCATGTTGTATAACTTGTCTCTTCCACGTCTCCGTGTCCCAGGTATGGAGACTCATAACCAACTTCCTGTTCTTGGTCCGGTCGGCTTCAACTTCCTGTTCAATATGATTTTTCTGTATCTTTTCTCAGTTTCAAGTTTCAGTTCATGTATTTCGTGAAGTGATTTCCATAGTTTCAGTTTCCGTGGAGACCAGAACATTGAACGGTGACGGTTTCCTTAGCGACGGTTTCCAGGTACAGATACTGTCGTATGCTGGAGGAGGGATCGTTCAGGGGACGACGGCTGACTTCGTCTTCATGTTCCTCTTCGGTGGACTCCTCATGACTGTATCCTTCATCAGCTGGATATTGATCATCACATCACATATCGTAGATATTGATCTCTCTGAAATCATTATTGATTAGTCGAGGGCCTCAGATCGTCAAACCGTGAACCGTCGACACAAGAAGATTTTATCTCCAACAGCTCCAGATACAGTCAGTGGTGATGATCAATAATAATGTGTTTTTGTCTTATTGTTCGGTCGTCTGAGGTGGTGACGTTTTATTAAACAGAACTGAACTGTTAATACAGTGGAAAAGTTTCAGGTCTTAATAAGAAGTTCTGCTCTCGATGGTCCTGAACCTGGTTCCTGATCTGGTCTGGGACCTTGTTACCCACAATCCTCTGCAGTTTTAACAGTTAATGTGTGTGTTTCAACACGCAGTCGTCAGTTTATTTCAGATCATGAAACAACTGTTAAAAATTAAATGTTGCTGTTTTCGTTCTGTTGGTTCAATTCAATTCAATTTATTTTATTTATATAGCGCCAGGTCATAAAAACATTTATCTCAAGTCTCTTTACATAGAGAAACCAACATTTCCACAATGAGCAGCGCTTGGCAACAATGGAGGAAAAACTCCCTTTTAACAGGAAGAAACCTCCAGCAGAACCAGACTCAGAGTGGACGTCATCTGCCTCGACCGGTTGGAGAGAAATGAAGACAGAGAAAAGGAAAGAGAAGAGACAGAGGAAAAAAGAGGGAGGAGGAGGGGGGGGGGGGAGGAAGAAAAGTGGGAGACCAGGAAGAGACAGTACAGACTAGATGGTTACAAGTAGTTGTTAAAGTAAAATTATCATTACAATTAATATTACAACAATAATAATAATAATGATGAAGATGAAAGTGATGATGTCGTCAAAGAATTGGAGTCCAACAGCTCTGGAGTCAAAACTTCCTGTAAAAAGAGAAAGAGGTAGGAGGAGACACAACTGAGAGAGAGAACAGATGATGTTAATAACATGTAATATTTATTGATATAAAGACATGAAGTGTGAGGGAGAGAAGAGAGACGAGAGGAGTGAGGGAGAGAGAGAAGCAGTGTATTGTCAGAGTCCCCCAGCAGTCTAATCCTATAGCAGCTTAACTAAAGGATGGTTCAGGCAGGCCCGTGTCCTGCCTGGACCATCCTTAACTATAGGCTTCATCATAAAGGAAAGTTTTTAGTCTAACCTTAAAGGTAGAAACGGTGTCTGCCTCCTGGACCCAAACTGGATCTGGTTCCATATGGTTTAGGACGGGAATCGAACCGTCAACCCTCCAGTTGGCGGTCAGGTCGGGTTGTTGTGTTTTTTTTGCTTTTTTCTTTAACGAGGTCTCAGATATTTGGCACCTTCGTGAGTCTGGTGTTTCTGGGTCAAGCTTTTACCATCATGCTGGTTTATGTTTGGAGTCGACGAAACCCGAACGTCCGCATGAATTTCTTCGGCCTGTTGAACTTCCAGGCGCCGTTTCTTCCCTGGGTGCTGATGGGTTTCTCTCTTCTTCTGGGCAACTCCATCATCGTGGATCTTTTAGGTTTGTGTTGGATACCGAAGAGAACCAATAATCGACCGATGTGATCGATCAATGATTTCTGTTCAATGTTTCAGGTATCGCTGTCGGTCACGTCTACTTCTTCCTGGAGGACGTTTTCCCCAACCAGCCGGGAGGTGGACGGTGGCTCCGGACCCCGTCCATCATGTGAGTGTGTCGTCAAAGCAGAAGATCAACTAGTGTGATAACATCCAGTACTGATTGATAATCAATATACTTTATTAATCCGAAGGGAAATGAAGGATAACTCTGGTTCCCTGGTTTGACACAGTGGGTTGATGTTGGTGTCGGATTGTGACTGAGCTAATCAACCGTCCGGTTCCTCTGAAGCTGTGATGTTGTTGTTGTTGTTGTTGTTTTTGTTGTCGTTGTCGCAGCAGCTGCAGTAACTAACGTAGAGATGATGCGTCTGAAGCTTTAAAAGTAGTCGATCATCTGAGAGCTGCCGCTTCCTTTATCTGTATCTTCAGATCGGTTTCTCTGTATCAACAGAAAGATGCTGTTCGACACCCCAGAGGAAGACGCCAACTACAACCCTCTCCCCGAGGAGCGTCCCGGGGGCTTCGACTGGGGCGAGGGCCAGCGTCTCGGAGGTTAAACGTGTCCCACGTCGGCCCTGAGTGTCGGGTCACGTCGAGGACGTTCCCTCAGAGCTGATGTGAAGGAACGAGTCTTGGTTTCGACTGGATTGTTTAGTTCTGAATGAAGAAGCCAAACAACCAGAAGAGGTTTGGAGAAACTGTGTCGTCTTTGTATTTGGGCTCAAATCATCCTCAGAAACTCTTGTTGACGCCAGATGGTCGAGACTATCTGAGGAAACGCTTCGGACGGACCCGTGGACAGTGAGACTTTGTGCTCGGGTGATGTTTGTCTTCATCTCAGAAAAAACATTGTTACACAACAACTGTCATGTGAAAGAGGAAGAAATGGCAGAAAATATCATCCAGATCAGTTCAGATGACAAGTGCATTTTTTTCATTTCACTTTTTTAAAGAATAAATGTCTGTGGCAAATGAAGCTTTGGTTTCATCTCTGGATGTTACCGGAACCAAAGATCAATGACGACACAGTTACACAGTTAGATCATGTGATCAATAATCATGTGATCAGTAATCATGTGATCAGTAATCGTGTGATCAGTAATGATGCAGTTACATCATGTGATCAGTAATCATGTGATCAATAATCATGTGATCAGTAACAATGCAGTTACATCATGTGATCAATAATCATGTGATCAGTAATCATGTGATCAATAATCATGTGATCAGTAATCGTGATCAGTAATCGTGATCAATAACGATGCCGTTGGATCATGTGATCAGTAATCATGTGATCAGTAATCGTAGCGATGCAGTTAGATCATGTGATCAATAATCATGTGATCAATAATCATGTGATCAATAATCATGTGATCAATAATCATGTGATCAATAACGATACAATATTAACGTCTCATATCAACGTTGACGCTCCATGTGTTGTATTGTCACGTCGCCTGTGGCCGCCAGGGGGCGGTAGCGCTCTGCTCCACTCGTTGTTTCACATTTAAACCAACGGAGAGTGAGTCTGATGACGCGTTCACGTTCGTAGAAAAGCAACGGAAAGAAGATTAATCAACGTTTTTAAACGTGTCTTTTAAACAAAACGTGCGAATAGACGAACATTAACCAGCGGTGTAGTTTTATTGTAGTTCGTTTTCGTTGAAGAGACGAGCCCCTGGTTCGTTGTTTAAAAACAGTTCGTTAAATTAACGTCTTTCCTACAAACACCAAACACACCGGCGGTGAGGAGCTAACGTTAGCCGCTAGCCGTTAGCCCGTAACGACGAGACGGAAACATGCAGCTGGCGCTGAGTAAAACGTTTGGTCAGAAACCGGTGAAGTTTCAGTTGGAGCAGGATGGAGACTTTTACATGGTCGGATCAGAGGTTTGTGACCGGTTCTTTATCCACTTTCACACGTTAGTTCGTCCATGTTAGCGGCAGTTATCTGTTGTTCTGGCAAGCTAATGCTAATGCTAACACAACGGGACCCATTGATTGAGTTGATCAACAAAGAAAAACATGAAACCCACGAGACGAGAGAAGAGTTGATCAATTTATTAAACATTAATCATTAAACGTTAAACTAACAAACTGTAACAACTGATGGTTGAGATTTAATATCGATTTATAGGAATAAAAATGGACAAGTAGAGTGTTTTATTAATAAAACTGTTTTATTTAATGAAACTGTTTCAACTAAGAATCAGTTTTATTGATCATATAGTTTTCAGTTATTATTGTTACTAGTTATGGTTCTAACTATAACTACAGTTATTTTCAGTTTGAGAAACATGACGATGAATTTACTGATGTTTGTGACATTTGAACATTTAAACCTTTATCGGTCTGTTTGTCACAAACACTGAAGATTCAACAGAAACATCTTCACATCTGCAGTTTAATCCAGATGTGTAGTCATGTTAGATTGAGACTGAAGTTTGTTTTCATGAATTATTGTTATGAACCCATTAACTCTCACACGTCAACACGTCAACACACCAACACGTCAACACGCCAACACGCCAACACGCCAACACGTCAACACGCCAACACGTCAACACGCCAACACGTCAACACGTCAACACGCCAACACGTCAACGCCAACACGCCAACACAACACGTCAACACGCCAACACGCCAACACGCCAACACGCCAACACGCCAACACGTCAACACGCCAACACGTCAACACGCCAACACGCCAACACGTCAACACGCCAACACGCCAACACGTCAACACGCCAACACGTCAACACGCCAACACGCCAACACGTCAACACGCCAACACGCCAACACGCCAACACGTCAACACGTCAACACATGGATCCATCTGAGGATAAACGTGTCAACGTTGGACTTGATCAGATCAAAGTGATGAATCAATCACTTTGATTGAAAATGTTATGACTGATGTTTGATGAGGATCAACTCAGACGATCAGTGATAAGTCACCGGTGACGTGACGCCACCTTCAGGCCTCAGGAGTCACTGCAGGTTAAACGTGACCAATCAGCTGTTTTCCTCAACGACGGACGTCTTCTTTCCAGGTGGGAAACTATTTACGAATGTTCAGAGGCTCTTTGTACAAACGGTACCCGTCGCTGTGGAGGAGACTGGCCTCGGTGGACGAGAGGAAGAAGATCGTAGCCTCGTCACATGGTGAGTGGGTCGTTTCACCCTGGAGGTGTAACTGCTACTGTCGCCTGTTAGTTACGCTGAACGTCTGATGCTGAACGTCTGATGCTGAACGTCTGATGTTGAACGTCTGATGCTGAACGTCTGATGGTGAACGTCTGATGTTGAACGTCTGATGCTGAACGTCTGATGCTGAACGTCTGATGTTGTCGTCTGATGCTGAACCTGATGTTGCGTCTGATGCTGAACGCTGATGCTGAAGGCTGATGCTGAAGCGTCTGATGCTGAAATCTGATGCTGAACGTCTGATGGTGAACGTCTGATGTTGAACGTCTGATGCTGAACGTCTGTGATGTCGTAGCCACCAGCGTCACGCTGCTGAAGGCGTCGGAGTGTGAAGAAATCTTTGAGGGAAACCTGAGAAGTACAAGGCGTTTCCATCAGCACCGAAGCCGCCAGCGACCTCCGTATTCACTGAATGATTAATGATAGTTGATAGACTGTATTTATTAATTATAGCTGATAGTCGTATCTCTGGTACGTTCACTGACTATTGATTAATAGTAATTGTTTGGATTAAATCTGTTTGAACGAAAACAAACAAAAACGTTTTCTAACTTGTGTTTAATCGTCAGCGATGTGAATGTTTGTGTGTGAAACTTTCCTCCGATCAGACTCGTGACTCAGGTTTGTGTCGTCGTGTTTCCAGGGAGCAGAAAGGGAAGAGGAGCAGTCAGTGGGTTCCCACGCTGCCCAACAGTTCCCACCACCTGGACGCCGTGCCTTGTTCCACCACCATCAACCGGAACAGGATGGGCCGCGACAAGAAGAGGACCTTCCCCCTGTGGTGAGTGAAACCAGTATGATCAGTGTAAAACACGAAACTTTTCATTAAAGCGGCAATAATCCAACACCTCGTCCTGCTCAGCTTCGATGACCACGACCCCGCCGTGATCCACGAGAACGCGGCTCAGCTGGAGGCTCTGGTTCCCATCCGCCTGGACATGGAGATCGACGGTCAGAAGCTACGCGACGCCTTCACGTGGAACATGAACGGTAGCGACCGTCAGCGACGCGCAGCGGTGCAGCCGGACCGGTCGTCCCGGTCGTCCCGTGTAACGTCCTTGTCTTCTAACCTCCTCAGAGAAACTCATGACCCCAGAGATGTTTGCCGAGATTCTGTGTGACGACCTGGACCTGAACCCTTTGGCCTTCGTTCCTGCGATCGCCTCGGCCATCCGCCAGCAGATCGAGTCGTACCCGACCGACAGCATCCTGGAGGAGCAGGCGGACCAGAGGGTCATCATCAAGGTCGGTGCTGACGGGTCGTCACATATCAGGGAGACGGCGTTTTCCTCTAGAAACTATGAAACAAAACAAAACCGAGTCGCTCAGGAGCTGAAACGTTAGAAATAAAAAAAGTTGTTAATGTGACGACGTCGCAGCGTTCGGGTTAAGATGCTTCGACTCGTTGATCACGTGTGTTTGTGTCAACACGACGTGGATCAATAAACAGCATCTTTCTGTTATTTCTAATGTTTCTGTGTTGACGAGGTGAAACCCACACTACACAACAACACAACAACAGAAAAGCAACAGAACATTTATTATCGTCCGGCCGCCTCTTTTATGTGAACGCTCACATCTAGACTGGAAACACCTGGTTGACTGATGAGTTGATGAGCAGCTTCGTAGGAGCTGAGACAGACTGAGACTGTTAGTTAGTGAAGCAGAGAACTGGACCAGATCCTGGTCTGTTGGACTCACTGACTAGTACAGGACTCTGGTGTGTACAGGACTCTGTTGTGTGTAAACACTGGTTGTTGTGTGTAAACACGGTTGTGTGTAAACACGGTTGTGTGTAAACACCGGTTGTGTGTGTGTGTAAACAATGTAATGTGTCCTCAGTTGAACATCCACGTTGGGAACATTTCTCTGGTCGACCAGTTCGAGTGGGACATGTCAGAGAAGGAAAACTCTCCAGAGTCGTTTGCGTTGAAGTTGTGTTAGGAGCTCGGTCTCGGTGGAGAGTTCGTCACCACCATCGCCTACAGCATCAGAGGTCAGCTGAGCTGGCACCAGAGGACCTACGCCTTCAGGTAACACACACTGGCTGCGGTCAGTCGACACATTAGAGTTAAGTTGGAAAGACGAGGAGTTTTGTTAGAAAAGACACGTTTTATTAATTGATCTGTTGGTGAACTGATCGTCTCTGTCGTGTCTGTGACCGGTTCAGTGAAAACCCTCTTCCCACGGTGGAGATCGCCATCCGTAACACGGGAGACGCCGACCAGTGGTGCCCCCTGCTGGAGACTCTGACGGACGCCGAGATGGAGAAGAAGATCAGAGACCAGGACAGAAACACCAGGTGAGACAGGATCCGTAGATGAAGGTGTTTACGTCGGTTTTATTGTTACATACGTGGTTTGTTATTTTAGTCCGACATTGAAATAAAAAACAGAAGAGTAGAGCAGCTGGTGTCATGTGACACAGACCATGTGACGCACACCACATGTCACTAAACATGGCGGCTATAGTCGCCGAATGTGTTGACATTGGACTGATGCGAACACGTTAAAAAACGTAACATATCGGCTGCTAATATATCGTGTGTCGCTAGTTTACAATATTTACTTTTATACTGTGTAGCCACGTGATATTAACGTGACGTTAACGTGATATTAACGTGATATTAACGTGACGTTAACGTGACGTTAGCGTGATGTTAACGTTCGTGTTAGCGTGATATTAGCGTGATGATATTAACGTGGACGTTAGCGTGATATTAACGTGGCGTTAGCGATGTTAGCGTGATGTTAACGTGTCGTTAGCGTGATATTAGCGTGGCGTTAGCGTGATGTTAGCGTGATATTAACGCGATGTTAACGCGTGTCGTTAACGTGATATTAACGTGATGTTAGCGTGTCGTTAGCGTGATATTAACGTGATATTAACGCGTTGCGTTAACGTGATATTAACGTGATATTAACGCACGTCGTTAACGTGATATTAACGTGTCGTTAAGCGTGATATTAGCGTGACGTTAGCGTGATATTAGCGTGATGTTAGCGTGATATTAACGTGGCGTTAACGTGATATTAGCGTGATATTAGCGTGGCGTTAGCGTGATATTAACGTGGCGTTAGCGTGATGTTACTAACGCGTCACTAACGCGTCACGTGCGTTAACGCGTGATAACGCGCGTGTCGTTAACGTGTTAAGCGTGTCGTTAACGTGTCGTTAACGTGTCACTAACGTGTCACTAACGTGTCACTAACGTGTCACTAACGTGTCACTAACGTGTCACTAACGTGTCATTGTGATGTTAACGTGTCGTTAACGGTGTCATTAACGCGTCACTAACGTGTCACTAACGTGTCACTAACGCGTCACTAACGTGTCACTAACGTGTCACTACGTGTCACTACGTGTCACTTAACGTGTCACTAAACACTAGCGTGTCATTAACGTGTCACTAACGTGTCACTAACGTGTCACGCGTCACTAACGTGTCACTTAACGCGTCACTAACGCGTCACACGCGTCATTAACGTCGTTAACGTGTCATTAACGCGTCACTAACGCGTGTCACTAACGTGTCACTAACGTGTCACTAACGTGTCACTAACGTGTCACGCGTGTCACTAACGTGTCACTAACGTGTCATTAACGTGTCACTAACGTCACTAGCGTCACTAACGTGTCACTAACGTGTCACTAACGTGTCACTAACGTGTCACTAACGCGTCACTAACGTGTCACGCGTCACTAACGTGTCACGCGTGTCACTAACGTCACGTGTCATTAACGTGTCACTAACGCGTCACTAACGTGTCACTAACGTGTCATTAACGTGTCACTAACGTGTCACTAACGTGTCACTAACGTGTCACTAACGTGTCACTAAACGTCATTAACGTCATTCGTGTCACTAACGCGTCACTAACGTGTCATTAACGTGTCATTAACGCGTCACTAACGCGTCATTAACGTGTCACTAACGCGTCACTAACGCGTCACTAACGCGTCATTAACGTGTCACTAACGTGTCACTAACGTGTCACTAACGTGTCACTAACGTGTCACTAACGCGTCACTAACGTGTCACTAACAACGTCACGCGTCACTAACGCGTCACTAACGTGTCACTAACGTGTCACTAACGTGTCACTAACGTGTCACTAACGTGTCACTAACGTGTCACTAACGTGTCACTAACGTGTCACTAACGTGTCATTAACGTGTCACTAACGTCGTAACGCGTTAACGTGTCACTAACGCGTCATTAACGCGTCACTAACGTGTCACTAACGTGTCACTACGTGTCATTAACGCGTCACTAACGCGTCACTAACGTGTCACTAACGCGTCACTAACGTGTCATTAACGTGTCACTAACGTGTCATTAACGTGTCACTAACGTGTCACTAACGTGTCACTAACGTGTCACTAACGTGTCACTAACGTGTCACTAACGTGTCATTAACGTGTCACTAACGTGTCACTAACGTGTCACTAACGTGTCACTAACGTGTCACTAACGTGTCACTAACGTGTCATTAACGTGTCACGTAACGTGTCACTAACGTGTCACTAACGTGTCACTAACAACGTCACTAACGTGTCATTAACGTGTCACTAACGTGTCACTAACGTGTCACTAACGTGTCACTAACGTGTCATTAACGTGTCACTAACGTGTCACTAACGTGTCACTAACGTGTCACTAACGTGTCACTAACGTGTCACTAACGTGTCACTAACGTAACGTGTCACGTGTTAGCGTGTCACTAACGCGTCACTAACGTGTCATTAACGTCACTAACGCGTGTCACTAACGTGTCATTAACGTGTCACTAACGTGTCACTAACGTGTCACTAACGTGTCACTAACGTGTCACTAACGTGTCATTAACGTGTCACTAACGTGTCACTAACGTGTCACTAACGTGTCACTAACGTGTCACTAACGTGTCACTAACGTGTCACTAACGTGTCACTAACGTGTCACTAACGTGTCATTAACGTGTCACTAACGTGTCATTAACGTGTCACTAACGTGTCACTAACGTGTCACTAACGTGTCACTAACGTGTCACTAACGTGTCACTAACGTGTCACTAACGTGTCACTAACGTGTCACTAACGTGTCATTAACGTGTCACTAACGCGTCACTAACGTGTCACTAACGCGTCACTAACGTGTCACTAACGTGTCACTAACGTGTCACTAACGTGTCACTAACGTGTCACTAACGTGTCACTAACGTGTCATTAACGTGTCACTAACGTGTCAACGTGTCATTAACGTGTCACTAACGTGTCACTAACGCGTCACTAACGTGTCACTAACGTGTCACTAACGTGTCATTAACGTGTCACTAACGTGTCATTAACGTGTCATTAACGTGTCACTAACGTGTCACTAACGTGTCACTAACGTGTCACTAACGTGTCATTAACGTGTCGCGTGTCACTAACGTGTCACTAACGTGTCATTAACGTGTCACGCGTGTCACTAACGTGTCACTAACGTGTCACTAACGTGTCACTAACGTGTCACTAACGTGTCATTAACGTGTCACGTGTCACTAACGTGTCATTAACGTGTCACTCGTCACATTAACGCGTCACTAACGTGTCATTAACGTGTCACTAACGCGTGTCAACTGCGTCACTAACGTGTCACTAACGTGTGTCACTAACGCGTCACTAACGTGTCACTAACGTGTCACTAACGTGTCACTAACGTGTCACTAACGTGTCACTAACGTGTCACTAACGTGTCACTAACGTGTCACTAACGTGTCACTAACGTGTCATTAACGTGTCATTAACGTGTCACTAACGTGTCACTAACGTGTCACTAACGTGTCATTAACGTGTCATTAACGTGTCACTAACGTGTCACTAACGTGTCACTAACGTGTCACTAACGCGTCACTAACGTGTCATTAACGTGTCACTAACGTGTCACTAACGCGTGTCACTAGCGTGTCACTAACGTGTCATTAACGTGTCACTAACGTGTCATTAACGTGTCACTAGCGTGTCAACATTTAACGTGTCACTAACACTAACGTGTCATTAACGGACACGCGGCTCAGTTTCTTCTTCACTGGATGTAAAAGACTCAAGTCTCGTTGACCTGAACTTCATCGATCATTCGGGACACGAGACTCATCCGTCGTTAGTTTTTAAATCACAGAAAACAGTAAAGTCAGTGAAGACTCAGGAAACGTTCGATCGGCTTCCGATGAGTTTTTACCTTCTAGAAACGACCGCGCGTCAAAGAAAAGGTAGTTTCCTCCGTCCAGACTCGACCTCGGACTAAGAGTTGGTTTGATTTTAACGTAGACGTGATCTGACTCACCTCCTCTGATCTCATGTGCACCGGTGTTCATCTGCATGCTAAACATATGACATAGGTAGTTGATACTGAACGTTACGTGGGACCGATTACTGTCCCTGTTACTTCTCACTGTGCCTCACGTTGCATCGTGTCGGACTGAGCTGTTACTGGAACCAGCCGTGTCTTTTAAAGGTTTCATGTCTCTTCTGTTCTGTTCTTTTGTAAAAGTGCTTCACCTTTATAGTGGACTTGTTTTTATATGAAAAATAAAGAAAACTTGTTGAAAATATGTGTGTTAACTTGTGAATGAGTTGAACTGAGATATTGTATTTTTATTGGATCTAGTATTTTTTTTATAAATAAACTCGATTTAAGATGAGAACTTGTTACATAAGAAGAGTAGTAGTAACTTAGTAACGTTAGTGTAAGTTAACAAATACGTAAAGTTTTACAAGTCGTATTTCTATTGAAACGATAGAAATACGTAAAGTTTGGTAGAAACATCCTGAACCGTCGTTTTAAAAAGCAGTTTTCCAGTTGATCAACGCCAACGCGTTTCTGGTTCAGGTTGTTTCTCTCAACTCAGATGTTTGTTTCATTCAACAGCAAAAAACCAGAAGAGGAAGTTAAACTTAACCACCAATCAATAGATTAGATTTAGGTTATATATAATATATATTGTGAATTTATATATTGTAAAGTTTAGCTTTGCAACTGAAAACAGATATATATAATATATATATATATATATATATATATATATATATACTGTATATATACACATATATGTATATATATGTGTATATATATATATATATATATATATATGTGTGTGTGTGTGTGTGTGTGTGTGTGTGTGTGTGTGTGTGTATATATATATATATATATATACACATATATGTATATATATTCACACACGTGTGTGTATCAGATATCTTTGCATCAATATGAAGTGAATTTGAGACGATCACGTTAATAAAATACATAATATTATAACTTTAATAACTGTGATATTTTTAATAACACTTCATTAAATAAATCAATGAAGTGTTCAGTCCTCAGCTCTGGGTTTGATCCTGGTCCAGGTCCAGATGTGAGGAGGGTCAGAGTTTAACTCCACTTCTTCTCCAATGTCTAAGTTGTGAATTTATGGACAAACATGGACGACGTCTTCTGAGGAGCAGGACCGGACTCTGGACCACGTTCAAGTTTGGATTTAACTGGGAAATCAGAGCTGTGTGGAGTCTGAACCCAGACCTGAGTCCTGGACTACGAAGCAGGATTTGTTCTTATCACGGTAACTTCAGGGTTAACTCTGGTCTCCGTCCTACGAAGGTGGTTCACTTCTCACCGGGCTCCGTCTCCATGGTAACTGATGCTGAACTAACCTGCTCCGGACCAGGTCATGTTCCAGATCAGAGGGCGGAGCCTATAAAAGCTCCGCCCTCCGACCAATCAGTTCTCTAGAAAATGTCTGGTCCTTTTATTGAAGATCCGTGGAGCTCGGTGTCGGATTGAGAGAGGGTCTCTGAGGAGGACCGGGGTTTTTAGAGACCAGAACCCTCTGGTCTTTCACATCATTATTTATTGGAGCGTCACTTATATATCTGTGATCTCCTCAAACCGCACGTTGCCAGTGACACAGTGGAGCTGACTGTCCCTCAGACAGTAGCACTGCTGCGTTATTGACTCCTACAATAATTAACTAGGATATTAAATAACTGGATTTTATTATCCACACATTGTACAAATGCTCCTGTTTGGAGCTGCCAGGGTCCAACGACACACCCCGCCACCTTCATTAACTGAGCTTGTCGCCCTAAACCAGAGACTGACTGACACTGAAACTGGACTTGGACGTATCAGAGATGAAAGTTTCCTACTGACACTTTGAATCATGTTCTTATATTTAGTTGTATTGTTTTGTGGCGCTAGGGTTGCAGCTGAACATGAAGGTTAAAGTTGTATCAGCCTATTCACCGTAACAACAGTCTAGATTTCAGCATCATTCATTTGATTTTAATTTAATTCCAGTCACATCTACTCGTCTCTGTGTTGCTGTGAAACTACAACAACTTTACGTCGACACAATCGATCTTTTACCAGCTTCTGTTCAGTTTCTAGCAGCTGCCACCGTGTTGTTTTTTCCTGGATTATCGGCCGGTTTTCCTCATGTTGTTGTAAAATCTTCGTCTGCTCTTGGGCTGTGAAGTCTCCGCTCGGCCGCTGCTCGTGTCCATGTTTGTGATTGGACAACTGTCGCAAACGCCGCCTCTTTTATATAAACGCTCACATCTAGACTGGAAACACCTGGTTGACTAATCAAGTTGATAACCAGCTTCGTGGCACCGCTCAGCCAGACTGAGATTGTTAGAGTTAGTGAAGCTGAATAACTGAAAGAGATCCTGGGTAAGTTGGACTTGCTTCGTAGTCCAGGACTCAGGTCTAGGACCAGGATCTGCCACATTAAACAGAAACCTTGATGTCATCTGTAATAATACATTTTAATTGTTGCAATAATCTAATTTAACGGTTTGAGCTCATGTTGTTAATGTCTGAAGACAAGTGAAGAATTATTTAATTGATGAACTTCCATCCATCCATTTTCTACCTGTTTCCCGTACTCGGGTCGGGGCGGACCGGATCCTATCCAACAGGTGAAGGCAGTGTCCAGCTCGTCACAGGGCCACATATAAAAAACACACATCCACACCTACGGGCAGTTTAGTCTGCTCAGGTCACCTGTTCCCAACGCTGCCGATAAACATTTGTAGACAAAATAAAAAAAAAAAGGGTCAATGTGTTAATTAGAGTTTGAGTCAGTTTGTGGACAAATAAATAATAAAATACACAATTTTTTTTTTTTTACTGAGGAACAAAAAGTTACAATTGAAACATTACAACGTGCAGGAGAACACTTTGTGTGTGTTCATGCTGTTTTAATTAGTCCACACAATGTGTTTTTCAACTTTAAAATTATCTCCAGAGAAGTCATTTCAGGACAGCAGTCTGCCGTCTTCACGCTCTTATTTTGGTATTTATTTCCTGTTTTACTTTGAAGGTGATTTTCCTTGAGTATTGTTGTGTGAGTTACTTCCTGTCTGGTTGATCACCTGACTCTGCCCTGGTGTGTTTCACCTGAGTGTCGTTGTGTTTCCTCCTCAGGTGAATATGAACCTTCAGTCTTCAGTTCTCTGTCTCCTGCTTCAGTAACTTCTCTGTGTTTGTCCTTTTGATTTTTTTTATATATGTTGTTTCTCTTCATCCTCAGTATCTTTAGGTTTTGAGTTTTTGAATCTATTTTGTTTTTCTTAGGCAACAGATTCTCAGGTGAGTTTCATTAATTTCCCAGTGTTTTGAGCTTTTTTTTTTTTTTTCCCCAGTGGATCCTCTTTGTTTTTCCTCCAGCTTCATGTGTATTTCAGCAGGTTCATACCAGTGTCTCAGCTCAACTGAATCAGGTAAAGATGTGAAATCAGCAGTGGTGCAGGTTTTTAAACATGGTGACCGCTGAGGGAGCTGAACCTTCAATGACTGATTGTTCTAATTGTTTTAAACCCTTTGTCTCAGACTTGTCCTCAGGCTCATGTGATCTGGAGGTTTTGGAGAGATCTGAATGTTAAGGTGAAGTTTTAACCAAACTTGGAACCATTGTATGTTAAATCCATGAAAATAACCTTGCAAACTTGTTTTTTTTGCATTTTCTTCCATGTTTAACAGCTTCATGAACCTGAAGCTCCTTCTGCTCCAGACCTGTGACGACAAAAAAAATTAAACAAAATACTCTGGCTGACTACTTCAAGGTGTAGGTGGACACAGGTCTTCAGGCTAGCATTAGCTTAGCATGGAGTTTAAGGAAGACCAAGATGGCAGTGCCAGATTTGCATTGGAGGGTTAAAAAAAAAAAAAAAAAGGATTTTTGACTGTGTTACAGTTGGTCAGCAGTTCTCATTAAGGCCCTGTGGTGTGGTAGTCCCTAGTTTATGGATCCAGATACGTTCTGCCCTCTTTCTTTGTCCAGTGGTCCAGCGATCATTATTTTCCAAACCGGAAATAATCAAGTGAGTAACTGGGTGAATTTGGAAATGCTGGACCAGTGGAGTGCCAAGCCGACCCCTCCCAATGTTATATAAATGTTGTGATAGGCGGGTGTGGATAGAAATTTGTCTTTCTCCTATATAATGTATGTGACAGACTGTGCAGGTGATGATATAGACTAGATTTGTGGTGGTTATTGAAAATGTGCCGAGTGTGGGGAAGCCCAGTTTGTTGAGAGAGTCATGGATGAACTTACGGTTCCTAAAGTGGTGGCTGTGTTCTGGTGTAACTAATGGTCTATGGTCTGTATATTGTGATGTAGTCAGTAATGATTGTAAATTTCTATGTTTCCTGTAGGCTGAGAGTATTCTGTAGTTCTGGAAAAGTGGATATTTAGCCTGTAAAAGAGAATTTTTTTTTTTTTTTTAATAATCCTATGGAAGGTTTTAGTCTGGTGTGAAAAGGTGGAGATGAAGGGTAAGAGATGTGCTGGTGAGGAAGAAGTGTGTTGTGTACGTTGTGTGTGTATCTGGACCGTGTCTGGGTCGTCTCCATCCTGTGGGTTGAAACTAGGGGAAGAGAAGAGGTTAGGGGGAAAGGGGAGGGGGTTGAGGTTAGGGGTGGGGAAGGGAGTAGGAACTAGAGGGGGTCGGAAATTGGAAACTGTGAGAGGCTGAGGGTTAGGGTTGGGGTTGGGGTTAGAGGGTTAGGGTTAGAGGGTTAGAGGGTTAGAGGGTTAGAGGGTTAGGGTTAGGGTTAGGGCAGGGTTAGGGCAGGGTTAGGGTTAGGGTTAGGGTTAGGGTTAGGGTTAGGGGTGAAATTATTAGCCCGCCTCCCAAGGTTGGGGGTTGGGGTTAGGTGCTGGGACTTTAGCCCGTCCCCTGGATTGGGGGAAGGGTTAGGGTTAGGGTTAGGGTTAGGGTTAGGGTTAGGGTTAGGTGCCGGAAATTGAACCCGTCCCCTGGATTGGGGGACAGGAAATGCTCGGGCCGTCCGTCCGGTCGGCCTGCGCCCCTGTTCCCCTCCCCGTCTACGGGACCCTCCACGATTTCTTCCGTAGCGGGCGACGGTCCATCCCTCGTTGCCCCACTGGGCAACCATCATGAGGTAAGTGGTTTTAAATGTCTTTTTAAAATATTTATTGTTTTTAATATATGTAAATAAAATGTTTTTTAATGTAAATAAAATATTTCTTCAAAATAAAATTGTCTGTTTTTAATAAAATAAAATTTATTCTTAATAAAATGAAATTGTTGTCCGTGTCTTTGTTGTATTTTTTTTAATAAAATGAATTTTTTGTAAATGAAATTGTTTTTTGTATTTATTTATTTTTGATAAAAATGAAAAAATAATTCTAAATGAAATTGTGTTTTGTTTTTTATTTTGTTAATCAAAAAAAAATAAACTATTTTTTATTTATTTGTTTTTTTAAATTAAAATTATTAACAAAAAACGAAATTTCCAAAATGGAAATTCGACTGTGCCCACAGCAACGTTTCGACCCTGGTCTGGGTCTTCTTCAGGCTTAGGCACAAAAAAAACTATTAAAAAGAATATAAAACAATTCAAATGGCGGCTCTTAAAAGTGCTGCAGAGGTGTTGTCAGGTCGACGGTCTGAGCAGGAGTGAGTCTCTCTCTCCTCTGCTCCTTTTATACCCTCCCCTTCTGTGGCAGCTGCCAAATATAAAAGGCGCTGGTTTTTAGATTAACCCCATAAACGCTGGATCTTTTTTAATTATTATTTTGAATGAATTTTAGTATATTTTTTAATGAAATTATGAAATTAAATTATATTTTATGAAATAATTTTGATTGTTTTTAATTTTTTATTAGTATTTATGAATTAAAATTAAATTAATTAGGGTTTAGAAAAATAATTATAGAAATTAAATTGGGGTTAAAATTAGGATTAGGGTTGGGTTTAGGATCAGATTTAGAATGAAAATAGGGTTGGGATTGGGTTCAAATCTAGATTAAATTTGGTTAAGGGTTAGTTTCCAATTGGGGTTAAGTTTAGGGCTAGGGTTCAAATTTGGTTAAGATTAGGGTTGGGATTGGGGTTGGGGTTCAAATTTAGGGTTAGTTTCCAATTAGGGTTAAGATTAGGGGGTTGGGGTTCAAATTTAGGTTAAGATTAGGGCTGGGGTTCAAATTTAGGTTAAGATTAGGGTTGGGATTGGGGTTGGGGTTCAAATTTAGATTAAATTTAGGGTTGGGGTTCCAATTAGGGTTAAGTTTAGGGCCAGGGTTCAAATTTAGGTTAAGATTAGGGCTGGAATTTCAATTAAAGTTAAATTTATGATGATTTAGGATTGGGGCTAAAAAATAAGATTAAAATTAAATTCATATCAAAATTAGAATTGAATATAAGAATTAATTTAGACTCAAATCATTCATCGGGTTGAAATAACATTAAAATTAATATTAATTATTTTTTACGTTTAGACCATAAGGTTCTTTAGTTTTTAATCGATAAATCCAAATTCTTTCCCATTTTTTCCTATCTTTGGTCGACCATAAAATATTTTTTTGTATTCCTGCAACTTTAAAATTCTGCCAGCCATGAAAAATAAAATGTTGAACTAAAGGAGTCATAAACATTTTTTATTTTTAATATTGTAACGATGTTGAGTCATTCTCATCGAAATTGAATTCCTTGTTTCTCCAATATATTGTATTTTACATAAAGAACAAAAAATCATATAAATACAATTTTTAGATTTTGTACTAAATCCTTGTTCAATTGGAAATATTCTTTTATCTTCTCTGTTTTGTACATATTTTAATGTACAAAAACAATTTTTTAAGATATTTTCTTTAGGAGGATGAATTGGTTTTAATTTTGCATGAACTAATAAATCTTTTAAATTTTTATTTCTTCTATATGCAGATACTATTTTGTGTTCTTTAATAATTCCTGAATTTTCAATGAGATTTTCATAATTATTTTTTAATTTGTGATGTATTATTTTACTAATTGTGGAATAAGTTGTTATTAGTGGTATTTTCTGTTTTTTATCTTGTTGTTTTTGAATATGAAATGTTTTAAAACAATTTCTTAAAAATGATCTTGTGTATCCTCTTTTTCGTAAAACTTTAAATAAAGTTCTGACTGCTTCAAAAAAGTCTTCTTTTTGTGTACAAATACGTTTAAATCTGATTAACTGGGATTTTATTAAACCTTTATAAGTATGTGGGGGGTGAAAACTTGTTTTAAATAATAATGCGTGTGTATCAGTTTCCTTAAAATAAACTTTTGTATCTAATTTATGTGTTAAATGAAAATTTAAACCTTTATAAGTTGTTGTATCTAAGAAATCAATTTTATCCGAATCTACTGTACATTTTAATTTTATTGATGGATCATGTGAATTTAAAATATTAAACCAATTATCAAAGTTTTGTTTTGTGTCAGTCCAAATTCCCCAGATGTCGTCAAGGTAACGAAAATAATATAAAGGTTTTTCTGGGCATTTAATCAAAACTTCTTCTTCCCAGTTTGCCATAAAAATATTGGCATAAGCTGGTGCGAATTTTTTGCCCATTGCTGTACCCTTGATTTGGAGATAAAATTCATTATTAAATTCAAAATCATTTTTTGTAAGATTTATTTCTAATAATTGTAATATTGCCCAATCTGGCCTCGTTCTGTCAGGATATTTATCAAAGAATTTTTTAACAGCTGTCAATCCTGCTGGGGTATCAATGTTCGTATATAAACTGTCTACGTCGATTGAGAAAAAGAAAAAATCATCATCTGGAATATGTAAATTTTTAACAATGTCAATAAAATGATAAGTGTCTTTAATGTATGAAGGATGTCTTATTGATAGGGGATTTAAATAATAATCTATGAATTCAGCAGTTTCATAGGTTTCACTCCCACAGTCAGAGACTATAGGTCTTCCAGGTGGGATTTTAAAAGGCACTGTCCATTTATTAGGATCTTTATGAACTTTTGGAAGAATGTAAAATCTTCGAGGTCTTGGTTCTGTTTTACCTTTTAAATATTGTTTTTGTTTTGCATTTATGAATTTTTCTGTCCATAATTTATTTAATATTTCATTAACTATAGGAATAGTTTTTAAGTAAATGGGTTCGTCCAATTTTTTATAATATTTCTTGTCATTCAATTGTCTTTCAACTTCATAAATGTATTGTTCTCTTCCCATTATTACTATTGAACTTCCTTTATCTGCTGGTTTTATCACTACATTCTTTTTATTCATTAATTGTCTAAGTGCCTTAACTTCATCTAATGATAAATTATGTTTTTCTCTGTAACTTCTAAAATATTTGTCAAAATCTTGTTTGTCTTTTTGTATTAATAAATTAATTTCTGATGGTAATTTGTTTTCAGGTGGTGTCCAAATTGAATTCGGCATGAATGGTTTGTATTCCTGATGAATTGGATTATTAAAATATGCTATTAATTTAATTTTCCTATGATAATTTTGTATATCAAACTTTAATTGTATTTTTTGTTGTTTGTGTAAATTAACTGTTGGTATGAATGTTAATCCCCTATTTAATAAATTCTCCTCTGCTGTTGTTAGTTTAAAGTCTGGTGCTAAAATAATAATATTTTTGGATATCAGGGATTGTACCCCTCTATCCCCTTCCCCACTATGACTTACTGGGGATTCAAGTTTAACGCCGACATCCAATGTTGTAACATGGATCGTGCTGTATCACGAGTCCAATGTACGTTATCATTCTCGGTGCTGAACTGCCATATTGGTAAAGCTGGAATGAATGGCATGTTGTTTGTTATGTGTGTGTTTAGTTGTGTCAGGGTTGTTTGTTCCCCTTGTGGCAGTTCTGTGGAAAAGTTAATCAATGGGACCCAAATTTCCGAAAATGGAAATTTTTGTTTTGTAACTTTTACTGCTGCCTGCATTTGTTTAATAGCAGTTTGTTTTGCTTTTTGTTGTCTGCTATTAAGACCAAATGCTAAGATGACTTTTTCCACTGAAACATGTTTGGTTGCCTTAGCAACCACTGCCTGAGCATGTCTGAAATTGGCTCCAGGGTAACTCTCAATCTGGATGTCAGGGTTAGAGAAAGGTGGGATTCTGGCCAAATTGGAATCACCAATTATCAACCACTTCTTCCTGACATCAAGACCCCACTCCACCAATTTTCGGTCTGTACTGATATGTTTCCTCACTTTAAATTGAGGTTTAGGGGTGGAAGTTAGACCCAAGATGGCGTCACTTCCACTCTTCAGACTCCCGTTTTGGGAGGACTGATTGTGATGTACATCCACCACAACGTGATGTACATTTGAATGAGTTCCCGGAGTTGGGACACTCATATTCGGTGTCATTGCTGGAGATGGGTCAGAGTTAGTCTCCTCCCCAAAATCCAACAATGACACCTCCCGAGACGAACTGCGTCTGGGTTGTTGTTGTGATTCCTGCTGAGTCTCTCCTGCTAAGTCTTCCAGGATCTCCAAAACATCTTCATCCGTAAAACAGCCCACAGATTTGGTTTTTCTCTCTCGTGGTGTTCTACGTTCTTTAGGAGTTTTTTGTGAAGATTGAACAACCTCCTGTTCTTCCTGAATCTGGCCTGGAATCTCATCAGGAACTTTTTCTGTCATCGTGCTCACTGTACACATTTTAGGTCTTGATGGACTTGTAGTCCTTGTCATTGTGTTTGTCTGTTGTCTTTGTGTGAGCATCTGTGTTGTTGTTGTTTGTGTCATCTGTGTGACCTGTGTTTGTTGAGGTCTCGGGTCCTGCTGCTGTTCAGCAGTTGACCCCACCCTTCCCTCATTACACACAGAGATCAGTGCCTCCGCATGATCAATAACCTGATCTTTGATACGAGGCAAGTTTCGACGGGCCCATCTGGTCGCCACCAGGAAAGCTGGTTTCCAATCAGGAACCATGTATTTGGCCACGTTCTCCAATAAGACCTCTAACTCTTTCTTGTAGTGGTCTTCCAAAATCATCAAGGTAGTGTGACCCCAATTTTTAGCATTGCCCACTATCAAATCCCTCGTCTGAGTGGTCGGTACTGCTGGCTTTATGAAATTTGCCAGCGTGTCCACCATTCGGGCAATCGTACGGGGTCCCTCCTTGTTTGGTACAAAGGTCACATTTTGCAAATGATGTACTGTTTTAATCACAGTGTGCATCTTCCGGACCAACTGACCAAACTCTGGGTCAGCTGGTCTTCTTTCTCCAGGGCTGACTCCTCTACCCTGGACTGTCTGAGTGGTTTGATCCACACGGACATAGTTCTGTCCGGAAACCACCGAGGCGTAAGAACGCGATTGTGGACCTAGGTAACGGGCCGGCCTTCTGGAAGGAGGCACTGGCCAGTTAGGTGCCGGAAATTGAACCCGTCCCCTGGATTGGGGGACAGGAAATGCTCGGGCCGTCCGTCCGGTCGGCCTGCGCCCCTGTTCCCCTCCCCGTCTACGGGACCCTCCACGATTTCTTCCGTAGCGGGCGACGGTCCATCCCTCGTTGCCCCACTGGGCAACCATCATAATGTAAGTGTAAGTTTTTTAAATTATTTTAAATGTTTTTTTTAAAATATTTATTGTTTTTAATGTAAATAAAATTTTTATGTAAATAAAATTTTTTTTAATGTAAATAAAATATTTCTTGAAAAATAAAATTGTCTTTATTTTTCTTTAAAATGAATTTCTTGTAAATAAAAATTTATTCAAATGAAATTAAATTGTGTCCTTGTATTTCTTTTGTTGTTTTTTTAAAAAAATGAATTTTTTTGTAAATGAAATTGTTTTTGTATTTATTTATTTTAATGATAAAAATAAAATAATTCTAAATAAAATTGTTCTTCTTGTTTTTATTTTGTTTTAATCAAACATAAAATATTTATTTTTTTATTAAACTGTCTTTTATTTATTTTAAATTAAAATTATTAACAAAAAACAAAATTTCCAAAATGGAAATTCGACTGTGTGCTTACAACGCGTTTCGACCCTGGTCTGGGTCTTCTTCAGGCTTAGCACAAAAAAATGAATATAAAAAATATAAAACAATTCAAATGGCGGCTCTTAAAATTGCTGCAGAGGTGTTGTCAGGTCGATGGTCTGAGCAGGAGTGAGTCTCTCTCTCTCCTCTGCTCCTTTTATACCCTCCCCTTCTGTGGCAGCTGCCAAATATAAAAGGCGCTGGTTTTAGATTAACCCCAAAAATGCTGGATCTTTTTAATTATTATTTTGAATGAATTTTAATATATTTTTTAATGAAATTATGAAATAGGGTTAGGGTTAGGGTTAGGGTTGGGGTTAGGGTTAGGGTTAGGGTTAGGGTTAGGGTTGGGTTGGGGTTGGGGTTGGGGTGTCAGGGTTATGTTAATTTGCACTGGCCTGTCAATCCGCTGGAGTCTGAAATGAAAAATGTATTTTTTTTAGGGGGAGGGAAGTGGAAAGGAAAATTGTTGTTTCTGGGGGAGGGGTGTCGGATCCAGGGTGTGCCTCAGTCGGTTGACAACAAGGACCGGATCTGGCGAGGCGCAAAGATCCATGTCCCCAACCCGGAGCCCAGGGTTCGATACCAGGACAGAGGAGGAGAGCAGTCTCCGTCAGCCCGGGGAGCGAGGAGCCAGCCCACGGACGCCCTGTTTGTGCCACCTACTTGTTATTAAAACATAGAAAAATATCATAAAATATGTAATAAAATAATAAATAGATTGAATAAATTATATCATAGAAAATAAAAAATAAACCAGGGTGCAGATTAGAACAATAAAATGCCGATAGTTGGGTAAGTGCTTAAATCCATAAGTGCATAGTAAAGGTGTAAAACAACGTAAAATAATGAATAAATGATAAATAATAAGCATACATGAATAAAAGTGCTCAAAAAAAAAAAAAAGGCTAAAAAAAAAAATTTTTAAGTAAGTGCTGAGTCAATAAAAAAACGTGCAATAAGTTTAATAAACAATAAAAGATAATAAAATATATATAAACCAAGCTATCAGCAAGAGTAAAAATCTGCCCTAGGTTCTTGAAGAGACCTAGATTTAAAAAGGTGGCATAGTCCGGCAGGTAGGCCCCACGCTCCCGGCCCGGGGATGGCGGGTTCGAATCCCCTGTACCACCCCCGGGTGCTGTCAGCGGGGGGACAAAAAGAACACGTTAGTTTTTGTTGTTGTTATTTGTCATTTAACCCCTTGGGGTTGTTGTATCAAGTTTGATTATCCATATTTTTCTGCTCTCCTCCTCTGTCCCGTAGTCCAGCGGTCATTTGATTCCAAACCTGAAATGATAAGGTGGTTAGCGGAATGTTGTTGAAAATGTTGTACTAATGGGGTGTTTAAATTACCTTCTCTCTGATATTGTACAGGTGCTGTTTGAGTCTGGTGGCGATGGTGTGTCTGGTCTCTCCTACGTAATGTTTATTGCAAGTGGTGCATGTGATAATATATACTGTATTTGTGGTGTCTGGAGTGAAGGAGCCCAAGGCAGGATGGGAGGCTCTGCTGTGTGTGTTGGATATAAATTTTCTATTTCTATAGTGTGTATTATGTTCCGGATGTGGGTGTGGTCTGTGGTCTGTGAATTTGGAGTGTACTAATATGTCCTTTAGATTCTTATTTTTTCTGTATGCAGAGATGGTCCTGTGATTGTGAAAAACTGGGTGTTGTGACTGTAAGTGAGTGAATTTGTCCTTAATTATTTGATGTAATCTGGTGATTTGTTGTGAAAATGTGGAAATAAAAGGTAGGATGTGTGTGGGGTGTCTCGGGTCGGGGTGGGGTCGTAGTCCAAGTCCAGGAGTGTGAGGGTCCAGTTGGGGTTGGGGGTGAGGTCTTGTCTGTGGTCAGGGAGAGAGGGCGAGTTAAGTTGGGGGGGGGGGTAGTAGGATGGGAGAGGGGTTGGGGTAACTGTCCTGTTCCGGGTGGGGGGAGGTGGGTTGGGGTTAGGGTCAGGAGGGGTGGGTTAAGGTTAGGGTTAGGGCAGGGAAGGGGTTGGGATACAGACCCTGTTTAGGGTAGGGGGAAGAAGGGTTAGGGTTAGGGCAAGGGGGGGGATTGGTTAAGATTAGGGTTGGGGCAGGGAGGAGGGGGTTGGGATACAAACCCTGTTTAGGGTAGGGGTTAGGGTTAGGGCAAGGGGGGGTGAGGAAGGGGGGGGGTTTACAAACCCTGTTAGGGTATGGGGGGGAGGGTTAAAGTTAGGGGGGGGGGGTTGGTTAAGGTTAGGGTTGGGGCAGGGGGGGGTGGGATACAAACCCTGTTTAGGGTGGGGGAAGGAGGGTTAAGGTTAGGGAAGGAGGGGGGGGGTTGGTTATGGTAAGGGGTGGGGTAGGGAAGGGGTCCGGAATCAGGGGCTGTGTGGGGTAGGAAGAGGCTGGGCTAGGGTAGGTGCACAGTGGGGGAGGGAAAAAAACGGAGCTGGATTTGGTGGGGTTGGAGTGGTGTGGGAAATTGTTGTCTGGAAAACCCGAGGTGGAGCCATCGAGCGAGTGGGAGCGAGAACGGCCAAGGTTGTGTTTTTGACTGTGCGGAGAAAGCGTTTGGAATAGCCTCTTTTCCGGAGGGCTTGAAAGAGTGTTGTGACTGCATCGTTGAAATCTGACTGTTGTGAGGAGATACGGAAAAAACGGATGATTTGTGATTTGATAATGCTTTTAAAGGTGTGTTTAGGGTGGTAGCTTTTCTTGTGTAATAGAGAGTGAGTGTCTGTTGCCTTAAAATAAACTCTGGTGAGTAGATTAGTCTGAGATGTGGTGGATGGATGAAAGAATACGGTTGTGTCCAGAAAATTTACCTGTTTTTGGTCGATAGTGTGTTTAACTTTAATAGCTGGATGATGATTATTTAGAGTTCTAATGAATATTTCGAAATGAGTAATGTCGTGGGTCCAAATGCCGAAGATATCGTCTAAGAAGCGGAGGTAGATGAGTGGTTTGTATGTGCATTTTGCCAGGGCTTCTCGCTCCCACTCGCTCATGTAGATATTTGCGTATGATGGTGCGAAGCGCTGACCCATGGCTGTCCCGTGTATCTGGAGGTAGGTTTTATTGTTGAATTCAAAATCATTGTTATTTAAACAGATTGTTAGAAGTTCAATTAATTCTTGATCCGGTCTATTGTTATCTGGGTATTTATGGAAAATGGAAGTTACTGCTTGTAAGCCTGCTTTTGTGTCGATGTTAGTATATAAGCTGTCTATGTCAATAGTAAAGAGATATGAGTTTGTAGGGACAACCATGGGTCTGATGATGTCCAGGAAATGGTAGGTATCTTTGATATAGCTGGGGTGTTTAGTTGAGAGGGGGCCGAGGAAATGTTCGATGTATTCGGAGATTTTGTAGGTGGCGCTGTTACAGTCAGATACGATTGGTCGACCAGGAGGAACTTCAAACGGGATGGTCCAGGTATGGGGTTCTTTGTGGATTTTGGCAGCAGATAAAATTGTCTGGAGCGGGGTTGTCCGGGCCGTACAGGTAATCTTTCTGTTTAGATGTGATGATTTTCTTGGAGTAAAGTGATTCTAAGATTTTGCGAACTGCCTGTTGTGATTGAGTCTGTATGCTTTGTTTCTATTGTTTTGTAGTGCATGGTATTGGAAAGTTGACGGTTGGCTTCTGTTGTATACTGGTGTCTGTCCATAATTACTACTTTAGAGCCTTTGTCTGCGGTTTTATGATTATGTTGGGATTTTTGGTTAATGAAGCTAGGCCCTTACGTTCTGCTTTTGACAGGTTATCGGGAGTGTCTGCTGTAAAATGGTAGGTATGTAAGATTTTTTTGTTATTCTTAAGGTGGTTGCGGATTAATGGAGACAGTTGTTCTATGGCGGGTTCCCAATGCGAGGGATGTACAAATGGTTTCTGATTACGGTTGGGTTGGTTATGGAAGTATTCAGTTAATTTTAGTCGCCGGTGATAATGATGGAGATCCCTGTGAAGTTCCTCCTGGTCGAATTTTGTCGGACGTGGGATGAATGAGAGACCCTTTTCTAGTAGATTTATTTGATCGGTTGAGGGTCTGAAAAGTTGGGATAGATTGAGGATATTTGATGATGAGCTCCACCCCAGGTCTAGGTCTGTAGTGCTGGGTGTGATTGATGCCGTGTTAGGTTTATTTGTATTTATAAATTTAGTTGAGCGCACCAGTTATCGAATATCTGTTTGGCTGTATCTGCTTTCCAGTGGATGTTGTCCTGCTCCGTCCTGAAGGTGTCATGGGGGATTTCTGCTAGAAAGGGAAAAAGGGTCGCGATGGTGTTGTTGATCAGTTTAAGGTTGTTCTGCTGTTTGGGTGTCAGGTAGGGGGAGTAATTCATGATGGGGAAGTAGATGTCGGCGTTTGGGAAGGTGACTGTGGCTTGTTTGTATAATGCTTTCAGTTGTTTGCAGGAAGTGAGTTTGGGGTCTTGGTCTCTGTTGTTGATTCCGATGGACAGTACAACTATTTTTATGGTCGGGTTGGGTGTGGTCTTTTCGCAGGTTTTCAGGAAATGATAGATGTTTGCTCCGGGATAGCTGTCGAGTTGAATTTGTGGGTTGTTGTGTGGTGGGATCCTGTTGATGTTTGAATCCCCCAGTACCAGGACTGGTTTGCGGCCTCTAAAGAACCAGTCCTGTAGCTTATGTTGGGTCTGGCGATGTGGTAGGTGGGTTTAAAACTGCCTGGGAGGATGGGTGTGGAGATCCGTTGTCGGGGGGTGTGTCTAGATTTGGTTCGGGATGCTCTGCTCCAAAACAGAGGTGGCCTCGGTCCCGGGACGGTGCGGTCACAAGCCCCAGTCCCGATAGGTTGTTTAGAGGAGGGTTCAGAAGTCGGACTTGTATCGGCTAGTTTAGCCTTAGCTGTCCCATTCATCATGGTTGTATTACCCTCCTCCGTTTGGGTTGTTGGGGCCTGCATTAAGATCGCACCAGTCCCGGGTCCCGCGCCACCTGTAGGTGCAGAGCAGAAGGATGAGATGGTGTCTGTTATGTTAACTGAAACATTGGAGTTACTGTGGGTGGTGAGTGAGACTGATTGGAGATCCGCAGTGCTATCCTGATGACTAACCGGTCCGTGGATTTGGGCCTGGGTCTGGATTCTGCGGGTTATGGTGTGAGGTGATGAGGTCGAGTTTGGTGGTGCAGGGAGAGTTAAAGGGGATGGTGTTTGGGATGGGATGTTTCTCTTTCTATCAGAAGGAATGGGGGAAAGTTGTGATAATCCTCCTCCTCCCTTGGGCTGTTGTTTTGAATGGGCCGGGGATTCTGTTCTGTCTCTGAGGCTGGGGGGTCGAGGTCTGTGGTTCTCCGGTAGTTTGTTTGGGTTCTCTGGGTGGTGAGGGGATAGTCGGGGTCCGGGGAGGGGGGGTCCATAGTTGTGGCTTAGGTGCCGTCGGGGGAATGAGTGGTCCGGTTCTGGGTTTAAAGAGGGGGAAAGTGGTCAGTCTGTTAGTCTTGTAGATGGGGTACTTGTTAAGTTGTGTAGGTGGGTCGGGTCGGTGTGTCTGGTTGGGTGGTTGAGTCGGAGTGGGTAAAAGAGGTGTCCTGGTGTGGTGCTGTTGATCGTGTTTGGCTATGTGTTCTACTAGCGATGTTCGTGGTCCTAGAGAGAGGTGTGGTCTGGTCGGTGGTTTGAGAGGAGGAAATTCCTCCTCATCTGAGAGCTCCGGGATGGGGGAGAGGGAGCCAGCGGCCCCCCGTCCGGTCCTTGGGAGAACTGGAGGTTGAAGGTGAGTAGTGGTTGTGGTGGTGGTGGTGTGTGTGTGTGAGTGTATGAGATGTTGTGTTGTTTGTAATGTTTCTGCCCTCAACCTTTGCCCGAAACGTTTCCTGGCCCAACCAGTGGCTATCTGGAGGGCCAGGACGTTGAAGGGCAGGTTGTTGAGGGAGTGTATGGTGTGTGTGTAATGTTGGTGTAATATGTCCATGTTTGCTTCCATCCATTGTGTTGTGTTGTTTTGTACTTTTCTACGTGTGGTTTCTGTAGGTGCAGCCGGCTTGATGAAGTCCGTGAGGCGGGTCACCTGTCTCATCATCCCGGGCGGGAAGGCCTTTGTGGCTATTGCATGGCTAATGATGTGTTTGTGGTGGATGGCTTGTATTAACTTAAAATACTGTTTGCTCAGGTTTCTGGTTTCTATGTCCGGTGCTTGATTCAAGGTGAGTGGTGTGTGTCTGTTGGTGTCTATATGTAGTGCTGACTGTATGTAGGTGGGCCTATATGGTTGTGGTGTGGTGCGTGTGTTGGTGTTATGTATGTGTGTGTGTGTGTGGGCCATGGGTTGGACACTCCGCCACTCAAGGATACAGTTTTCACTCGGTTAAAAGGCATTTTTAATCGTCTAATGTGTGGTGTGGTGCTCTTACCCTTGGGTTATGGTGACGTCTCACAGGTAGGTGGTATGGTTTCCTTGATTAGGTTTTTCCAGGTGAGTGTCAGGTGCTGTGGGTGATGTTTCGCAGGTAGGTGGTGTGGTTTTTCCTTTTCAGGTTCTTTCCAGGTGAGTATGATGATTTCTGGTGCAGGATGGTCTGGTGCAGGTAAGTTCAGATGTGTGTTTTTTTTCTCTGTGTGGTGTTGTCTCTTTTTCAGGTCCGGTGGTGCTTTGTTGCTGAGTTATAGAGGGGGTGACACCCGCAAAGGAGTCCTCCCCACTTTCCCGGCTAAAAACAGTCCACTAGATAAAAGAAAACTTGGTCCACTTTGTTAAAAACACAGTCCAGATAAAAAGAGCCCCAGTCCAAAAAGGAGGTAATCCTCACTGTTAAAAACAATTGCCCTCAGGCAGAGCCCCCCCCAGCACTTTAAGACGATTAAAAATACTAACTTTATTCAAAAAACAATGATTAAAAACTAGGAATAAAAAGTGGTAGAGTACTAAAAACGAGTAGAAGGTACTGTACCGTTGAGTGGTTTTTTGTTCTCCTGACGTTTCGCAATATTCTTGCTTCCTCAGAGGAGAAGTGTCCAACCCTGCAGCTAGGCCGGTTATGAATGTTGGAGGAAGGGGTGGTCCCTTCCTCCAAGGTTCATGTCGGCCAATCAGTGTAGAGCTGAGGTGAGTATTGTGTTGTGGTTGGACCAGCCCCACTGCTCAAATTCAAATTTTGGAGGGAAGGTGAATGGGCTCCAGTGATTGGTTGGTCGCTGGGCCAATCAGCCTCGTAGCAGTAGGGCTGGTCCGTGTTGGTGTGCAGGTGTTGTGAGTGTGTGTGGTGTAAAAAACTGGTGGCTTAACAGGTTAGGAGGGGGGATCCCGCCCGGGAGAGCGGGGTTCAAAACCCCGTCTCTCCCATTAGCAGGATACCCCCTCCTTTCCTTTTCGGTGTTGGGTATATGTTAGGTTTAAATGAAACTGAATGAATTTATGTTGTATGGAGGTGACTCACTAGGTGGTGTTAGGCCTTCCCGTCCGGGAGGGAGGGACCCGAGACCCCTCCCAGTGGTTCCTGGCAAGAATGCCTGTTGTATATTGGTTGTATTATGTTGTGGAGTTATGATTGTTGTTGTGTAAAGGATAATTTAAGTGGCTCCAGCAGATTGACGGCACGGGCAGGGTTAGGGTTGGGTTGGGGTTGGGGTTGGGGTATCAGGGTTATGTTGATTTGCACTGGCCTGTCAATCCGCTGGAGTCTGAAATGAAAAATTTATTTTTTAGGGGGGGAGGGAAGTGGAAAGGAAAATTGTTGTTTCTGGGGGGAGGGGTGTCGGATCCAGGTGTGCCTCAGTCGGCTGGCAACAAGGACCGGATCTGGCGAGGCGCAAAGATCCATGTCCCCCAACCCGGAGCCCAGGGTTCGATACCAGGACAGAGGAGGAGAGCAGTCCCCCGTCAGCCCCGGGAGCGAGGAGCCAGCACACGGACGTCCTGTTTGTGCCACCTACTTGTTATTAAAACATAGAAAAATAACATAAAATATATAATAAAATAATAAATAGATTGAATAAATTATATCATGGAAAATAAGAAATAAACCAGGGTGCAGATTAGAACAATAAAATGCCGATAGTTGGGTAAGTGCTTAAATACATAAGTGCATAAAAAAAGGTGTAAAACAACGTAAAATAATGAATAAAAATGATAAATAATAAGCATACATGAATAAAAGTGCTCCAAAAAAAAAAAAGGCTAAAAAAAAAATTTTTTAAGTAAGTGCTGAGTCAATAAAAAAACGTGCAATAAGTTTAATAAACAATAAAAAGATAATAAAATTTATATAAACCAAGCTATCAGCAAGAGTAAAAATCTGCACTAGGTTCTTGAAGAGACCTAGATTTAAAAAGGTGGCATAGTCCGGCAGGTAGGTAGGCCCCACGCCCCGGCCCGGGATGGCGGGTTCGAATCCCTGTGCCACCCCGGGTGCTGTCAGCGGGGGACAAAAAGAACACGTTAGTTTTTTTGTTGTTATTTGTCATTCAACCCCCTTGGGGTTGTTGTATCAAGTTTGATTATCCATATTTTTCTGCTCTCCTCCTCTGCCCCGTGGTCCAGCGGTCATTTGATTCCAAACCTGAAATGATAAGTTGGTTATGGAATGTTGTTGAAAATGTTGTACTAATGGCGTGTTTAATTTACTTTCTCTGATATTGTATAGGTGTTGTTTGAGTCTGGTGGCGATGCTGTGTCTGGTCTCTCCTACGTAATGTTTGTTGCAAGTGGTGCAGGTGATGATATATACTGTATTTGTGGTGTCCAGAGTGAAGGAGCCCAAGGCAGGATGGGAGGCTCTGCTGTGTGTGTTCAATATGAATTTTCTATTTCTGTAGTGTGTGGTATGTTCCGGATGTGGGTGTGGTCTGTGGTCTGTGAATTTGGAGTGTACTAATATGTCCTTCAGATTCTTATTTTTTCTGTATGCAGAGATGGTCCTGTGATTGTGAAAAACTGGGTGTTGTGACTGTAAGTGAGTGAAGTTAGCTTTAATTATTTGATGTAAAGTGGTGATTTGTTGTGAAAATGTGGAGATAAATGGCAGGATGTGTGTGGGGGTGTCCAGGTCGGTCGGGGTGGGGTCCAGGTCCAGGTCTAGGGAAATTAGGGTCCAGTTGAGGTTGGGGTCCAAGTCTTGTCCCAAGTCCGGGGAGAGGTGTTCAAGGTAAAGTCGAGGGGAAGTTGACGTCCGGGTTAGGATGGGAGGGTAGGGGTGACTGTCCGGGTTAGGGGGGAAAGGGGTTGGGGGACTGTCCTGTTCTGTGGGAGGTTGGGGGAGAAGAGGGGGGGGTTTAGGGTTAGGGCAAGGGAGGGGGGGGTAGGTTAAGGCCAGGGCCAGGGCAGGGAGGGGGTTGGGATACAGACCCTGTTTAGGGTGGGGGGGAGGTGGGTTGGGGTTAGGGTTAGGGTCAGGGGGGGGGTGGTTAAGGTTAGGGCCAGGGCAGGGGGGGGGGTTGGGATACAGACCCTGTTTAGGGTAGGGGGAAGAAGGGTTAAGGGTTAGGGCAAGGGGGGGGTGGTTAAGGTTAGGGCCAGGGCAGGGAGGGGGGTTGGGATACAAACCCTGATTAGGGTATGGGGAGGAAGGGTTAAAGTTAGAGCGAGGGGGGGGTTGGTTAAGGTTAGGGTTGGGGCAGGGAGGGGGGGTGGGATACAAACCCTGTTTAGGGTGGGGGGGAAGGAGGGTTAAGGTTAGGGAAGGAGGGGGTAGGTTATGGTTAGGGGTGGGGTAGGGAAGGGGTCCGGAGCAGAGAGCTGTTTGGGGTAGGGGCAGGATGGGCTAGGTGTAGGGGCACAGTGGGGGAGGGGAAAAAATGGAGCTGGATTTGGTGGAGTCGGAGTGGTGTGGGAAATTGTTGTCTGGAAGACCGGGGTGGAGCCATCGAGCGAGTGGGAGCGAGAACGGCCAAGGTTGTGTTTTTAATCGTACGGAGGAAGCGTTTGGAATAGCCTCTTTTCCGGAGGGCTTGAAAGAGTATTGTGACTGCATCGTTGAAATCTGACTGTTGTGAGGAGATACGGAAAAAACGGATGATTTGTGATTTGATAATGCCTTTAAAGGTGTGTTTAGGGTGGTAGCTTTTCTTGTGTAATAGAGAGTGGGTGTCTGTTGCCTTAAAATAAACTCTGGTGAGTAGATTAGTCTGAGATGTGGTGGATGGATGAAAGAATACGGTTGTGTCCAGAAAATTTACCTGTTTTTGGTCGATAGTGTGTTTAACTTTAATAGCTGGATGATGATTATTTAGAGTTCTAATGAATATTTCGAAATGAGTAATGTCGTGGGTCCAAATGCCGAAGATATCGTCTAAGAAGCGGAGGTAGATGAGTGGTTTGTATGTGCATTTTGTCAGGGCTTCTCGCTCCCACTCACTCATGTAGATATTTGCGTATGATGGTGCGAAGCGCTGACCCATGGCTGTCCCGTGTATCTGGAGGTAGGTTTTATTGTTGAATTCAAAATCATTGTTATTTAAACAGATTGTTAGAAGTTCAATTAATTCTTGATCCGGTCTATTGTTATCTGGGTATTTATGGAAAATGGAAGTTACTGCTTGTAAGCCTGCTTTTGTGTCGATGTTAGTATATAAGCTGTCTATGTCAATAGTAAAGAGATATGAGTTTGTAGGGACAACCATGGGTCTGATGATGTCCAGGAAATGGTAGGTATCTTTGATATAGCTGGGGTGTTTAGTTGAGAGGGGGCCAAGAAAATGTTCAATGTATTCCGAGATTTTGTAGGTGGCGCTGTTACAGTCCGATACGATTGGTCGACCAGGAGGAACTTCAAAGGGGATGGTCCAGGTATGGGGTTCTTTGTGGATTTTTGGCAGCAGATAGAACTGTCGTGAGCGGGGGTTGTCCGGGCCGTATAGATAATCTTTCTGTTTGGATGTGATGATTTTTTTGGAGTAAAGTGATTCCAGGATCTTCCGGATTGCCTGTTGAGATTGAGTTTGTATACTTGCTTCTATTGGTTTGTAGTGGATGGTATTGTTAAGTTGACGGTTGGCTTCTATTGTATATTGATGTCTGTCCATAATTACTACTTTAGAGCCTTTGTCTGCCGGTTTTATGATTATGTTGGGATTTTTGGTTAATGAAGATAGGCCCTTGCGTTCCGCTTTTGACAGGTTGTCCTGAGTATCTGCTGTGAACCGGTATGTCTGTAGGATTTTTCTATTGATTTTAAGGTGATTCCGAATTAGTGGAGACAGTTGTTCTATTGCAGGTTCCCAATGTGAGGGATGTACAAATGGTTTCTGATTATGGTTTGGTTGGTTATGGAAATATTCAGTTAATTTTAATCGTCGGTGATATTGATGGAGATCCCTGTGAAGTTCCTCCTGGTCGAATTTTGTCGGACGTGGGATGAATGATAGACCCTTTTCCAGTAGATGTATTTGGTCGGTTGAGGGTCTGAAAAGTTGGGACAGATTGAGGATATTTGATGATGAGCTCCACCCCAGGTCCAGGTCTGTTGTGCTGGATGTGATTGATGCCGTGTTAGGTTTATTTGTATTTATAAATTTAGTTGAGCGCACCAGTTATCGAATATATGTTTTGCTGTGTCTGCTTTCCAGTGGATGTTGTCCTGTTCCGTCCTGAAGGTGTCGTGAGGGATTTCTGCTAGGAAGGGAAACAGGGTCGCGATGGTGTTATTGATCAGTTTGAGGTTGTTCTGTTGTTTGGGTGTCAGATAGGGGGAGTAATTCATGATTGGGAAGTAGATGTCGGCGTTTGGGAAAGTGACTGTGGCTTGTTTGTATAATGCTTTCAGTTGCTTGCAGGATGTGAGTTTGGGGTCTTGGTCTCTGTTGTTGATCCCGACGGACAGTACGACTATTTTTATGGTTGGATTGGGCGTGGTCTTTTCGCAGGTTTTCAGGAAATGATAGATGTTTGCTCCGGGATAGCTGTCAAGTTGAATTTGTGGATTGTTGTGTGGTGGGATTCTGTTGATGTTTGAGTCTCCCAGTATCAGGACTGGTTTGCGGCCTCTAAAGAACCAGTCCTGTAGCTTTGGTTGGGTCTGGCGATGTGGTAGGTGGGTTCTAAACTGCCTGGGAGGATGGGTGTGGAGATCCGTTGTCGGGGGTGTGTCTAGATTTGGTTCTGGGATGCTCTGCTCCAAAACAGAGGTGGCCTCGGTCCCCGGGTCGGTGCGGTCACAAGCCCCAGTCCCGATAGGTTGTTTAGAGGAGGGTTCAGAAGTCGGACTTGTATCGGCTAGTTTAGCCTTAGCTGTCCCATTCATCATGGTTGTATTACCCTCCTCCGTTTGGGTTGTTGGGGCCTGCATTAAGATCGCACCAGTCCCGGGTCCCGCGCCACCTGTAGGTGCAGAGCAGAAGGATGAGATGGTGTCTGTTATGTTAACTGAAACATTGGAGTTACTGTGGGTGGTGAGTGAGACTGATTGGAGATCTGCAGTGCTATCCTGGTGACTAGCCGGTCCGTGGATTTGGGCCTGGGTCTGGATTCTGCGGGTTATGGTGTGAGGTGATGAGGTCGAGTTTGGTGGTGCAGGGAGAGTTAAAGGGGATGGTGTTTGGGATGGGATGTTTCTCTTTCTATCAGAAGGAATGGGGGAAAGTTGTGATAATTCCTCCTCCCCTTGGGCTGTTGTTTTGAATGGGCCGGGGATTCTGTTCTGTCTCTGAGGCTGGGGGGTCGAGGTCTGTGGTTCTCCGGTAGTTTGTTTGGGTTCTCTGGGTGGTGAGGGGATAGTCGGGGTCCGGGGAGGGGGGGTCCATGGTTGTGGCTTAGGTGCCGTCGGGGGAATGAGTGGTCCGGTTCTGGGTTTAAAGAGGGGGAAAGTGGTCAGTCTGTTAGTCTTGTAGATGGGGTACTTGTTAAGTTGTGTAGGTGGGTCGGGTCGGTGTGTCTGGTTGGGTGGTTGAGTCGGAGTGGGTAAAAGAGGTGTCCTGGTGTGGTGCTGTTGATCGTGTTTGGCTATGTGTTCTACTAGCGATGTTCGTGGTCCTAGAGAGAGGTGTGGTCTGGTCGGTGGTTTGAGAGGGGGAAATTCCTCTTCATCTGAGAGCTCCGGGATGGGGGAGAGGGAGCCAGCGGCCCCCCGTCCGGTCCTTGGGAGAACTGGAGGTTGAAGGTGAGTAGTGGTTGTGGTGGTGGTGGTGTGTGTGTGTGAGTGTATGAGATGTTGTGTTGTTTGTAATGTTTCTGCCCTCAACCTTTGCCCATAACGTTTCCTGGCCCAACCAGTGGCTATCTGGAGGGCCAGGGCGTTGAAGGGCAGGTTGTTGAGGGTGTGTATGGTGTGTGTGTAATGTTGGTGTAATATGTCCATGTTGGCTTCCATCCATTGTGTTGTGTTGTTTTGTACTTTTCTACGTGTGGTTTCTGTAGGTGCAGCCGGCTTGATGAAGTCCGTGAGGCGGGTCACCTGTCTCATCATCCCGGGCGGGAAGGCCTTTGTGGCTATTGCATGGCTAATGATGTGTTTGTGGTGGATGGCTTGTATTAACTTAAAATACTGTTTGCTCAGGTTTCTGGTTTCTATGTCCGGTGCTTGATTCAAGGTGAGTGGTGTGTGTCTGTTGGTGTCTGGATGTGGTGCTGACTGTATGTAGGTGGGCCTATATGGTTGTGGTGTGGTGCGTGTGTTGGTGTTATATGTATGTGTGTGTGTGTGGGCTGGGTTGGACACTCCGCCACTCAAGGATACAGTTTTCACTCGGTTAAAAAAAACATTTTAATCGTCTAATGTGTGGTGTGGTGCTCTTACCCCTGGGTTATGGTGACGTCTCACAGGTAGGTGGTATGGTTTCCTTGATTAGGTTTTTCCAGGTGAGTGTCAGGTGCTGTGGGTGATGTCTCGCAGGTAGGTGGTGTGGTTTTTCCTTTTTCCAGGTTCTTTCAGGTGAGTATGATGGTTTACGGTGCAGGATGGTATGGAGCAGGTAAGTTCAGGATGTGTGTTTTTTTCTCTGTGTGGTGTTGTCTCTCTTTCAGGTCCGGAGGTGTTTTGTTGCTAGAGTTCTAGAGGGGTGACACCTGCAAAGGAGTCCTCCCACTTTCCCGGCTAAAAACAGTCCACTAGATAAAAGAAAACTCGGTCCACTTTGTTAAAAACACAGCCCAGATAAAAAGAGCCCCAGTCCAAAAAGGAGGTAATCCTCCCTGTTAAAAACAATTGCCCTTAGGCAGAGCCCCCCCAGCACTTTAAGACGATTAAAAATACTAACTTTATTCAAAACAATGATTAAAAACTAGGAATAAAAAGTGGTAGAGTACTAAAAACGAGTAGAAAGTACTGTACCGTTGAGTGGTTTTCTTGTTCTCCTGACGTTTCGCAATATTCTTGCTTCCTCAGAGGAGAAGTGTCCAACCCTGCAGCTAGGCCGGTTATGAATGTTGGAGGAAGGGGTGGTCCCTTCCTCCAAGGTTCATGTCGGCCAATCAGTGTAGAGCTGAGGTGAGTATTGTGTTGTGGTTGGACCAGCCCCACTGCTCAAATTCAAATTTTGGAGGGAAGGTGAATGGGCTCCAGTGATTGGTTGGTCGCTGGGCCAATCAGCCTCGTAGCAGTAGGGCTGGTCCGTGTTGGTGTGCAGGTGTTGTGAGTGTGTGTGGTGTAAAGAAACTGATGGCTTAACAGGTTAGGAGGGGGGATCCCGCCCGGGAGAGCGGGGTTCAAAACCCCGTCTCTCCCATTAGCAGGATACCCCCTCCTTTCCTTTTCGGTGTTGGGTATATGTTAGGTTTAAATGAAACTGAATGAATTTATGTTGTATGGAGGTGACTCACTAGGTGGTGTTAGGCCTTCCCGTCCGGGAGGGAGGGACCCGAGACCCCTCCCAGTGGTTCCTGGCAAGAATGCCTGTTGTATATTGGTTGTATTATGTTGTGGAGTTATGATTGTTGTTGTGTAAAGGATAATTTAAGTGGCTCCAGCAGATTGACGGCACGGGCAGGGTTAGGGTTGGGTTAGGGTTGGGGTTGGGGTATCAGGGTTATGTTGATTTGCACTGGCCTGTCAATCCGCTGGAGTCTGAAATGAAAAATTTATTTTTTAGGGGGGGTAGGAAGTGGAAAGGAAAATTGTTGTTTCTGGGGGGAGGGGTGTCGGATCCAGGTGTGCCTCAGTCGGCTGGCAACAAGGACCGGATCTGGCGAGGCGCAAAGATCCATGTCCCCCAAACCGGAGCCCAGGGTTCGATACCAGGACAGAGGAGGAGAGCAGTCTCCCGTCAGCCCCGGGAGCGAGGAGCCAGCCCACGGACGTCCTGTTTGTGCCACCTACTTGTTATTAAAACATAGAAAAATATCATAAAATATACAATAAAATAATAAATAGATTGAATAAATTATATCATAGAAAATAAAAAATAAACCAGGGTGCAGATTAGAACAATAAAATGCCGATAGTTGGGTAAGTGCTTAAAACATAAGTGCATAGTAAAGGTGTAAAACAACGTAAAATAATGAATAAATGATGAATAAATAAGCATACATGAATAAAAAGTGCTCAAAAAAAAAAAAGGCTATCAAAAAAAAAAGGTAAGTGCTGAGTCAATAAAAAAACGTGCAATAAGTTTAATAAACAATAAAGGATAATAAAATTTATATAAACCAAGCTATCAGCAAGAGTAAAAATCTGCACTAGGTTCTTGAAGAGAATTAGGTTTAAAAAGGTGGCGTAGTCCGGCAGGTAGGCCCCACGCTCCCGGCCCGGGGATGGCGGGTTCGAATCCCCTGTGCCACCACCGGGTGCTGTTAGCGGGGGGACAAAAAGAACACGTTAGTTTTCTTTGTTATTATTTGTCATTTAACCCCCTTGGGGTTGTTGTATCAAGTTTGATTATCCATATTTTTTCTGCTCTCCTCCTCTGTCCCGTGGTCCAGCGGTCATTTGATTCCAAACCTGAAATAATAAGTTGGTTGATGGAGTGTTGTTGAAAGTGCTGTACTAATGGGGTGTTTAATTTACTTTCTCTGATGTTGTATAGGTGCTGTTTGAGTCTGGTGGCGATGCTGTGTCTGGTTTCTCCTATATAATGTCTGTTGCAGGTGGTGCAGGTGATGATGTATACTGTATTTGTAGTGTCCAGAGTGAAGGAGCCCAAGGCAGGATGGGAGGCTCCGCTGTGTGTGTTCAATATGAATTTTCTGTTCCTGTAGTGTGTGGTATGTTCCGGATGTGGGTGTGGTCTGTGGTCTGTGTATTTGGAGTGTACTAAAATGTCCTTCAGATTCTTATTTTTTCTGTATGCAGAAATGGTCCTGTGGTTGTGAAAAACTGGGTGTTGTGACTGTAAGTGAGTGAAGTTAGCTTTAATTAGTCGATGTAAAGTGGTGATTTGTTGTGAAAAAGTGGAGATAAATGGCAGGATGTGTGGGGGTGTGTCGGGGGGGTGGGGTCCAGGTCCAGGTCAGGAGTGTTAGGGTCCAGTTGGGGGTTGGGGTCCAAGTCTTGTCCCAAGTGGTCAGGAGAAGGTAAAGTCGTGGGGAGGGGGGTTGGACGTCCGGGTTAGGATGGAAAAGAGGGGTTTGGGGTGACTGTCCTGTTTCGGGTGGGGGGAGGTGGGTTGGGGTTATGGTCAGGAGGGGGTGGGTTAAGGTTAGGGCCAGGGTAGGGAGGGGGTTGGGATACAGACCCTGTTTAGGGTAGGGGGAAGAGGGGTTAGGGTTAGGGCAAGGAGGGGATTGGTTAAGATTAGGGCCAGGGCAGGGAGGGGGTTGGGATACAAACCCTGATTAGGGTAGGGGGGAGGAAGGGTTAAGGTTAGGGCAAGGGAGGGGTTGGTTAAGGTTAGGGTTGGGGCAGGGGGGGGGTTGGGATACAAACCCTGTTTAGGGTGGGGGAAGGAGGGTTAAGCATGTAGGTGGCGTGGTTGTGCTTGAGTGAATGGTTGTGTAGTTAGGTGGGTATGGATTATGGTACATGTGAGATGAGTAGATGGAGTGCAATTGTTGTGGAGGGTGTGCTAGTTAGGTTGGAGTCAAAGTGTAGGTTGGTAGAGTTGATATAGGAGTGGTGGGTAGGAGGTTGGCTTAAGTTAGTAGGCTGGTTGAGGTGGGTGTTTGTTGTAAGGTATGATCGGTATAGGGGATGTGGTGGTCGAGTGGTGTAGGGTGGTTTAGTGCCAGGATGTTGAGTGGTGCAGATGAGTGGTGGAATGAGTGACTTGGGTCATGATGAGTATGTGGGGAGCTTGGAGGGGTCTTGTTGGTCAGGTGGGTAGAGAAGTGTGTTGATTATGGAGAGGTGGGTTGGTCAGATGGTGAGTTGTTAGTGGCATGGTTAGTTGAGTGGGAGTTTTAGTTTTAGGGTATGGGTGGGTATTGAGTGCTGAGTGGGTTGTCGGATTATTGGTAGGGTAGTAGGGTTAGGTGCAGGAAGTTTGGAGGATGGGATGATGTGATGTGAGAGTGGGAAGCAGTTGGTTATGGAGTATTGATGACGAGTTGAGGAATGTGGTAGTTGAGTGGTAGGTGGAGATTGATTGATACCTAGGTATGCGTTGAGCGGGATGTGGAGAGTGTCTGTGTTGGGTGTTGAGAGGTGTGAGTTGATTATAGTTGAGTCTGGTTCATTGGTATTAGGGTGTGATGAATGGTTTGTATGAAGGTGTTGTAGGATAGTTTGTGTTAGTGTGAGGTGGTTTGTAGAATCTGGTCTGGACATGGTGATTGTTGTAGGTGTGTGATTGTGTGTGAGTTGAGGTGCAAGTATGTGAAGTAGGTTATGTGAGTGGTGTGAGTATGCGTTATTGGAAATAGTGTATGGGAGAGTAGGGTATGTTGAGGGATGCTGTGGGTGCATGCATGTGGACGAGACTCTGAGATATTTGGGTATGGTCTGAAGTTGCGGTTGCATGGCAGTGTAGTGCTGCTTTTATATGTGTATGAGAGTAGGTTATCTGATTGTTGCATAGCTTAAGTTGCTTTGGCTGGTTATGTGTTGGTTAGCTAGATAGTGGCTGTAGTTAGTGTTGATGTGATCGATAGTTGATATTATGTTTATGTTAGGTTGGGAATGGTGAAGTTGATTATGCTATTATGTGAATGTGTAGATTTACGTGTGATGGTAATGTGTGCAATTATGTAGGTGGTGATCTTGAGGTGTTTGTAGGTAGATTTGGTTCCAGTAGTGAGTGATGTGTGCTTGCTGCTTGGTCGTGAGTAGGTTGGGATTAAGTTGTTGATGGTTTGTGAGTGGTATTGATGGTATTGGTTATCGTGTTTGGTTGGGTTCGATGTTAGGTATGGTTCGTGTGTGCTTTATAGTGTAGGTATGTAATGTGATTGAGTGCGTTGCAGGTTTGGGTCTTTGATGGTTATGGAGATTGGATTAGGATGCTGGAGAGTGTTTGAGTGGATGATGAAGTATGCAAGTTGGTTTGTGTGAGCGTATTGGTCGTGTATGTCGATTTTGTGAAGTCCTGAGGCTTTGGAGTGTGTGTTATGCTGGTCTTGTGTGAGATTGTCGGGAAGGTGTATTGTTGTTGGATGATGGTTGTATATTGTTTGCATTGGGATTTGGTGTTTTCTGAGTGGTGGTTAGGTGGATGTGTATTGTGTGAGGTCTGAGTTGTATTTCATGGTTTGGATGGTGTAGTCGAGTTGTAGTTGCGTGTTAGATTTGGATGTTGTGATGAGACGTCGGTTCGTGTGGAATGTTGGCGTGTGTTGAATTAGTGGTGTTTGTCTAATGTGTTTAGGTCGTGGTGCATGAGTGGATTTGTTGAACCGATGGTTCTGAAGTGATTGGGTGAGTGCTGTTGTATGGGTTATGTGTGATGGTTTGCGATGTGGTATGTTTGTTTGTTAGGTCCGATGTATCAGGAGTATGCTAGTTGGTTAGTTCTGGTTGTAATTGTGTAGTTGTGGTCAATTTTTATGTTCTAGTCGAGTTGGTGATCGTGATTGCGAGTATGGGTGTGCGTTGATTGATGGTGATGGTTATTGAGCTTGATGTGAGTGATTGGGTCTGTTGTTCTGTTGAGGGTTGACAGTCTGTGGTCTGGTGTGTTTTGCTGGTTGGTATGGTGTTTGTGTTGCTCAGTATTGAGGATTGTTTGTGGTAGTTTTTGTTGAGTGTTAGCATTAGGTGATATCTTTTGGGTTTTTGATCGTGGCTTGGGTATGGCTTGCTGATGTGTGGGGTTTGGACTGTGAGGGTGAGCAGATCGTGTATATGGTTTGGGATGTGTATGGTCTGTCTGTGGGTGGTGAGGTAGGTATAGTGTGTTAGAGTATGGGCTTTGAAGGTTTGGCTTTGCCGGATCTGGTTTGTCGTATGGTGTCGATGTGTTGTGGATTGGGTGCTTAGTGGTTCAGGATGGTGAATTGTATGAACGTCGTCTGTTGCTGATTACTGGATTTGTTGTTGGCTTGAAGGTTGGTAGTGGTAGGTGCCTCGGGTAGTTGGTTTGTAGGTGTGTGGGTGTGTCGTTGGTGGTGTGGTGATGGTTGTCTGTACAGTGGTTGCCATGTCATTTCGAGCCGTCCTGTTTAATGGTGGCTCTGATGGTCTTGTGTTTGTGGTGGTTAGTTATGGCCGAGTGGTTGGTTGGATGTGGGCTCAGTTGGGTCATGTCTGCCAGGTTGATGGCTGTGTTGAAGGGGTTGGTCGTAGTTGGACTTATTGTGGTGGTTAAGTGTGGGTTCGAGATTTGTTGGGTCGGTTTTTGGTCCTGGTGGGATTGAGTATGGTAGTGTCTGTTGGGTCGGTGGTGTGGCGAAGTAGGGCGACCCAAAAAGCCCTTTTTTTGTTATTTTTGTTTTTAATTTGGGTTGTTGTTTTTTGTTAATATTTTTTTGCCCCCCTTCCCGGGGGAGGTTGTTTAAAAAAAAAAAAAAAGTTGGTTGATGGGGTTTTCTGGGGGGTTTTAAATTTTTTGGGGAGGAAAGGTGTTGTTTGGGGGTTGGTAGTGTGCTGGTTTTTTAAAAGCGGATGGGAGGGAAGATCTTTTTTAACCTGGGGACCCCAAGGGGGGGGCCCGGGGGTTTTAAATTTTTCGCCCTGAGGGTGGAGGGGGGGGGGTTGTTCTTGTTTTATGAAAAATTTTAAATTTTTTTTAAAAATTCCTGGGGGAAAAACGGGGGGTTTGAAATGAATTTAGCTTAATTATAGTAAATGGTATTTTGAAAAAAAGGGGAATAAATGGAATTTGGGATGCAGGTCCTCTTAAAAAGGGTTAAAAAAAGGTAGTTAGTTTTCCAATTTTTCCCAATAAGGGGGTTTATAAACGGGGGGGGGGGACCCTGTTAGGGGGGGGAAAGGGGGTTAGGGTATTTTTTCCGGGGGGGGGGGTTGGGGGTTAGGGCGGGGGGGGGGGGGCCAGGGTGGGGGGGGGGGAAACCCTTTTTGGGGGGGAAATTTATTACGGGGGGGGGTTAAAGGTTGGAAAATTTTTTCCCCCTTTTTGGGGGGGGGGGAAAGGGAAAAAGGGGGGGGGGGTTAATTTGGGCCGGGAAAGGGGGGGGGTTTTTCCCCCGATGGTATGGGGGGGGAAATTTGGGGGGGGGTTTTTTTAGGGTTGGGGCAGGGGGGGGGGGAAAAATTTTTGGTGGGGAGGGGGGGAAGGGGCAGGGGGGGGGTGGGGTGGGGGGGGAAGGGGCCCCGGGGGAGCTGTTTGGGGGGCGGTGGTGGGGGGAAAATGGGGGGGGGTAAAATCGGGATCGGGGGTCGGGTGGTGTGAAAATTTGTTGTTGGGCCCTGGGGGAGGGGGGGAGGGTAAAGAAGGGGGTTTTTTTAACGACAGGAAGGGGGGGGTGCCCCCCGGGGGGGGGTTAAAAGTTGGATAGTAAATTGTTTTGGGGGGTTTAAAAAACCGGAGAGTGTTTTAAAGTTTTTAAAGGGTTTAGGGGGTTTTTTTTTGGAAAGGGGGGGGGTTTTTTAAAAAAAGGGGTGGTAGTTATTGGAGGGGTGGTGGTGAAAGAAAGGGGGGGTGAAAAACCCTTTTTTGGGGGGTTTTTTTAAATTTTGGGGAAGGGAGTTTTTAAATTTTTAAAGAAAAAAAGAGGTGGGCCAAACCCGTTCGTAAGAAGGGGGGTGGGAAGTGGGTATATTTCGGGGCCCGTTTTAAAATTTTTGGGGTTTGGGGGAAGGAAAATTTGGGGTTTTGGGGGGGGAAGGTTAAAACTTGTTTTTAAAAAGGAGAAGAAATTTAAAGAGGGGTTTTTGTTAGGGTTTTAAAAAAAGGAAAACGGAAACCCTGTTTTGGTTTTGGGAGTTTTAAACGATTTTTGGGGAAAAAATAATTTTGGAAAACCCGGGGTCGAGTAAAAAAATTTTTTTTGATATAGCGGGAGGGGGGGGCCGAAAAGTTTTTTTTTAGTTTTTGAGGTGGGCCTTTCTCCAAAGCAGGTGACCAGGGGAAATTTCGGGGTCCAAGGGGGGGTTTTTTGGGGTTTTTGGAGCTAAAAGGGGGGGGGTTTTCCGGGGTATAGAAATTTTCTTTTTTAATTTTTTTTGGGGAAAAAGTGATTCCAATTTTGTTTGAATTTGGTTTGCCGTTTTTTTTTTGTGGTTTATTTTTTGCGGTTTTTTTATTTGGTTTAAAATTTATCAGAGTTTCGCCTTTTAAAATTTTTTGGGAAAGTAATAAAGTGGTTACCCCCTTTTTCAGGGTCCATACTCGGGAAAGGGTTTTGGGTTTTTTTTTTTTTTTAAGGTGACCTTTGGGACTTTTTTTTTTATTGGGGGTTCAATAGGGTTAAAAGGTTTCATTATTTTGGGCTTTATAAATTTGGGTTTTTTTTAAGGGGATTTGTAGCCCGGGTTTCTGGAAATTTTGTCAGGGGGATGAAATAGGTTTTTAAAAATTTTTTTTGGGGGAAAAAGTTGGGGTGGGTTTTGAGGCCCCAAGCCCGGGTCGTTTTTTGGGGGTTTGGGCCGTTAGGATTTTTTCAAAAAAAAAGGGGGCCCCAGTTAGGGGTTTTTTGTGGTTTTTCCAGGGGATTTTGCCTTTTTCCCCCGGTTTCGGGGGGGAGGGAAAAACTGTGGGGTTTTTGATTTTTTAGGTTTCTTTTTTTTTGGGGTGGATGGGGGTAATTTGATTGGAAAGAGGGGGGTTGGGGAAAGTGACGTGGCTTTTTGTATATTTTCATTCTTAGGTTGGGGTTGGGGTTTTTTGTTGGTTTTGGAATAGATATTTTTAGGGTGTTGGGGGGTTTTTCAAGATTTTGGAAGATGAGTTTTTTGGGTTGAAAGTTAAATTTTGTGGAGTTGTTGGTGGTTCTGTTGAGGAGTTGTTCGGATGGTTTGGGTTAAAAAACCGTTTACTTGGGGGGGGTTGGCGGGGGGGGTTTTTCCCCCTTTGGGGGAGGGTGTGGGAGCCCCTTTTCTGTTTGGGGGGGGGTTTTTTTTTGCCATTGGGGTTCCCCGGTGGGGGGCCCAAAACCCCCCGTGTGGGAGGGGTTAAATGGATTTTTTTCCCATTTTTGCGCCATTCAATGGTTGTTTTTTTCCCGCTTTTTTTGGGGTGCTTGTCGCCTAACCCGGGCCCCTGTAGGAAGGGAAAGGTGGATGGTGTTTTTTATGTTTGTTGGGTTCTGGGGGTGGGGAGTAACTGATTGAAGATTGTTGCTTTGGGGAAGGCCGTGGATTTGGGGGCTTTTCCCCGGGGTTGGGGGGGGGGGGTTTTTGGGGGTTCGGGAAGAAAAGGGATTTTTGGGATGGTTTTTCTTTTCATAAAGGAAGGGGGAAAAGGGGAACCCCCCCTTGGGGTTTTTTGTTTTGTGGGGGGATTCTTTTGTTTGTTTTTTGGGGGGGGGTTGGTTTTGGGCCTTGGGTAGGGGTTGGGGCCCGGGAGGGGGGCCCCTGGGGGGTTTGGGGGGGGGGGAAAATTTGGGTGTTGGGGGTTTGGAGGGGAAAATTGTTGTTTGTTTTTTTGGGAAAAGGGGTGGGGGGTTTTTGGGGGGGGGGAAATGGAAAAGGGTTTTGGGGTTTCGGGGTTTTTTGGTTTTTTCTGGTGTTGGGCCCCAGAAGATTGGGCTTCGGGGTTTGGGGGGGAAACCTTTTCGAGAGGGGGGGGGGGCCCTCCCCCCGTCCTTGGGGGGGGAAAATTTTTGGGGGGGGGGTTTGGGGGTGGGGGTGTTGGGGGGGATGGGGTTTGTTTTTGAGTTGTCAATTTTCCCCCAATTGGGAAATGGTTCTGGGGGGGGGTTTTTTGAAGGGGCGGTTTTTTTGGGTTTGTTGTTGGGAATTCCCCCTTTTGGGTTTTATTTTTTGCTGTTTGTTTGCCTTCTGGGTTTTTTGGGGGCCCGCCGGGGCCAGGGTTTTTTTCCCCCCAAGGGGGCCTTTGGTTTTTGGGGGGAAATTTTTTTGGGTGGTGGTTGTAAATTTGTATTTTTTGGGTTTTGGTTTCTTGCCCCGGTTTTTGGGAAAGTGGTGGGGGGGTTTCGTTTTGGGTTTTGATGTGTGGGTAATGGTTTGGTGGGGGTTTAAAAAGGGGTTTGGTTTGGGGGTCTTAGCCCCCCGGGAAAGGAACGCCCCCCTTTAAAAAAATAAAAAATGGGGGTGGGTGTTTTTTTGGGGGGGGTTTAATTTGGGGGTTGGGTTTCTTATTGTTTTTTCCCAGGGGGTTGGGGGGCCCTTGGGTGTTCTAGGAGGGGGGGGGGTTTTTTTTAGGTTTTAGGTGTTAAGGGTTTTCAGGGGGTTTAAAAAGGGGGGGTTTTTTTTTTTTTTTGGGGTTTTTTAGGTCCGGGGGTTTTGTTTTTAAGTTCGGGGGGCCCAAAAAGGGGTTTTTTTTTAAAAAATTTTACTGTAAAAAAACCTCGGGGGTCCAGGGGAAAAAAAAGGCAAGGGGCTGATTTGGGGCAAAATTTTTTTTTTAAAAAAAAAAAAGGGGGTGGAAAAAAAATTTAGAAGGACTGTACGCTAGTTTTTTTTTCCCCGGCCAAAATTTTTTCCTTCCTGGGGAAGTGTAACCCCAGGGGGGTGTTGGGAAGGTTTTTTTTTTTTCCCCTCGGAAAGGGGGAGGGTTTTTTTTTTTGGGGTTCCAGAAGCAAATTTTTTGGGGGGAAAGGTGAATGGGCCCGTGTTTTGGTCATTGGCCCCTGCGTGGGGGTTGGGTTGGTGGGGGGGAGGGGGTTTAAAAAACCCTTGTAAAGGGGAAAGAGGGGATTGGGAAAAGGGGAAAAACCCCCCCATTAAAAAACCCCCCCCGGGGGAAATTTTTTTAAAAAAAAATTTTGGGGGGGGGTACCGGTGGTTTTTTTAAGGGGGGAAAGAAGTGGTTTCCAAAACCGGAAGGTTGAAATTTGGGGGGTTTTTTTTTGGGTAAAGTTTAGGGGGAATGGCGGGGGGGGGGGGTTTGGGGGGGGGGTTTGGGGGTTTTTGAGGGGAAAAAATGTGGCCCAAAAAAAAAAAAATTTTTTTTTTAGGGGGGGAAGGGAAAGGTTGTTTTTTCGGGGGGAACCAGGGGCTGTCGGGGCAAAAAGGGGTTTGGGGGAAATTCCCCCCCAAGGGAGGGTTCCCCGGGGGGGGGGGGGGAACCCCCTCCCCAGCAGGAACCCCCCCCCTTTTTTTTTTTAAAAAAAAAAAAAAAAAATAGATAAAAAAAAAATGTTAAAAATTTTATTGGAAAAAAGAAAAAAAGGGGAAAGAAAAAAAAAATGGGGTTTAAGGTTAAATAAAGGTGGTAAAAAAATTTAAAAAACGAAAAAAGAGAAAAAATCAAAAATTTTTTTTAAAAATAAAGGCTAAAAAAATGCTAAGTCAAAATAAAAAAAAAAATTTTTTAAAAAAATAAAGGAAATTTTTAAAACCCACAGGGGAAAAATCTCAAAAAGGTTTTGAGAATTATTTTAAAAAGGGGAGCCCAGGGGCACCCCGGCCCGGGGGGGGTTAATCCCCCGCTAACGGTGGGGGGGGGGGAAAAAAATTGTTTTTTTTTTATTTTATTTAATTTTTTTAAATAATGATTATAATTTTTTTTTTTTTTTTGGGGTCCGGAAAAACCCCCGAAAAAATTAATTTTTTTTTGGGGAAAAATTTAAAAAATAAGGAATTTTCCCTTTTTTGAATCCCTTTAAAAGTTTTTGGGGGTTTGGTCTTTTCCCCCCAAAATTTTTAAATAGGGATTTTAATTAAGTTCCAGGAAAGAAGGGGGAGGAAAGGTTTAAAATTTTTTTTTTATTTGGGGGGGGGGGGTTTTGGGTCGGATTTGGGGAAAAAAAAGCCTTATTTTTTTTTTTTTCAAAAACCTGGGTTGAAAAAAATTGTTTTATTTTTTGCTTTTTCGTGTAAATGAAATTTTTAAAAAGGGGAAAAAATGGAGGATGTTTTGGGGAGGTGCCGGCCCCCGGGGGGTTCCTTCCCAGGTTAGGGTTGGGTTTGGGTTGGGGGTTTTTCCCCAAGTCCGGGGGGAGGTGTGAGGTAAACCGGGGGGGGGGCCGAGGAGGGAGGGGAGGGTGAGGCTCCCGGGGGGGGTTTGGGGGGTTTTTTTTGGGGTGGGGTTGGTTGGGGGCCGGTGGGGGGTTGGGAACAATTTTGGGGGGGGGTTTTTTTGGGGGAGAAGGGGGGGGGAAAAGGTTGGGGCCGGGGGGGGGGGGAAAACCCTTTTAGGGGGGGGGGAAAGGAAAAGGGCGGGGGGGGGGTTAAAAGGGGGGGGGGGGTTGGAAAAAATTAGGGGTATGGGGGGAATTTAAAGTTGGGGGGGTTGGTTAATTTGTGGGAGGGGGGGGGGGGGAAAATTTTGGGGTGGGGGAGGGGGGTTAAGGTTGGGAGGAGGGGGGGGGGGTTAGGGGGGGGGGGGGGGGTTTAAGACTGTTTGGGAAGGGGGGAGGGGTAGGGCAGGGGGGGGGGAAAAAAAGGGGGGAGGGGAGTGGGGGGTTTGGAAAATTTTGTCGGAAGAGGGGTGGGGAAAGGGGGGGTAAAGGGGGGGGGAAGGGGGGGGGGTTTTTTTGGGGTTAAAAGGGGCTGCAGTAAATTGGGGTGAGGGGGAAAAATGTTTTTTTTGAAAGTTTTTAAAAGGGGGGGGGTTTTTTTTTGTGGGGGGGGGAAGGGGGCGGTTTTAAAAAAGGTGAGAATTAGGGAAGGGGAGGGAAAAAAAGGTTGGTAAAAAAATTTATTTTTTGGGTCGAAGTGGTTTTTTTAAAGGGAGAAAAGGGTTTTTTAATTTTAAAGAGAAGCGGGGTAAAAGCCTTTTCGTTTAAAAGGGAGGTGATGATGGTTTTTTGGATTTTGGGGTTCCCCCCCCAATTTAGATTTTGCTAAGGGGGGGGTTTGAAGGTGTGTTTGGAGGGGGGGTTTTTTTTAATTTAAAAATTTGTTTTTAAAAACAGATTGTTAAAAGTTAAAAAATTTTGTCCGATTTTACGGGGTTTTTAAAAATGGAATTAGTTTGTAAGTTTTTGGAAAAATTAAGGAAATGTCAATAAAAAGGTAAGTTTTGGGGAAAACAGGTATGAGGGTAAAAAATGGAGGTTTTTTTTAACTGGGGTTTTTTTGAGGGGGCCAAGTGCAATGTTTTCCCTTTTTTGAGGTGGTTTTGTTGCCCTATTTAAAGGAATTAAAATTCCGGTTTTTTTTGGGGTTTTTGGAAAAAAACCAGCGGGGTTTGGGCCGAAATTTTTTTGTTAATTTTTTTGGAAAGGGTTTGGATTTTGGGACCTGTTGAGTTTGATTTTGATTTGTTCTTTGGGTTTGGGGGGGTTTTGGGGAAAGGTTCTTTTTTTTAATTGATTTTGCCTTTACATTTGACCTTTTCCCCGGAGATTAGGGGTTTTTTGGTAAGGTTTTTTTTCCCTTTTGACGGTTGCCCTGGTTCCGGAAGATTCTTTTTGGGATTTTTTTTTTAAGGTGATTCCTTTTGGGAGCGTTGATTGGGGTTCCCTTGGGGTGAAGGGGTTTTGTTTTGGTTTTTGGTTTGAAAATTTTAATTTTAAGCCTGTTTGGGGGTAATTTTGGTTTTTTTTTGGAGGGAAGGCCTTTTTTCCAAAAATTGAAATTTTGTTGGGTTAAAAGTTGGGCGGGGGAATTGGGGGGCCCCCATTTAGGCCCCTTTTTGTTGATGTGCGGTTAGGTTTTTTGGTTATAAATTTGTTAACTTTAAATTTTTTTTTGTTTTCTTTTTCCAGGGGTTTGGTGGGAAAAGGTGGGGGAGGGTTTTGGGGGGAAAAAAAGGGGTGAGGGAACAGTTTGATTGTTTGTTTTTTGGGGTTCAGGGGGGAGTTTCTGTTGGGGAGGTGGGGGGGTTTGGGAAAGGGAAAGGGTTTTTTTGTTAATTTTCAGTTTTGAGAAGTTGGGGGTTTGGTTTGTTTTTGATGGGAGAAATTTTTTTTTGGTTTTTGGGGGCTTTTGCGGTTTTAAAAAAAATGTTGTTTTTTTGGATAGTTGTTGTTTTGGGGGTTGTTTTTGGGGGGATTGGGGTTTTTTTTTCCCAATGGCTGGTTTGGGTTAAAAAGAAATTGAGCTTGGGGTTGGGTCGGGCGGGGGGATGGGTTTTTTGGGGGAGGGGGGGTTTTTGGGGGGGTGGGGTCTAAACCGGGTTTTTTCCCCCGGGTGGGGCCCCGGTGGTGGGGGCCCCCGCCGGGGGGGGGTTTTTTAGAGGGGGGGTCATTTTTCGTTTTTTAGTTTATGCCCTTCCTGGGGGGACCCCCCCCTTTTTTGGGGGGTTGGGTTTTCTTCGGGCCCCCGCGACCGGGGTGCAACAAAAGGGGATTTCTGTTTTTTAAACTGCATTATTACTTGGGGGTGGGGAACTGTTAAGTTGCAGGCAGGTGATTGGGTCCTGTTTCCGGGGCTGGATTTGGGTTTTGGTGGGGGTGATGGGGTTTTTCGGGGCGGGATTAAAAGGGTGGTTTGGGGGGGTGTTTCTTTTGAAGGAAATGGGGAAAGGGTAATTTTTTGGGGTTTTTTAAATGGGGGGTTTTTTTTTCCCAGGGGGGGGGAGGTTGGGGTTTCCTTTTTTTGGGTTTTGGGGGTTTGGGGATGGGGGGTCCGGGGGGGGGGCCCATTTTTGGGTTGGTGGTGGGGGTGGTGGTGGTTGGGGTTTGAGGGGAAAGGGGTATTGGCAAAGGGGAGTTTTTGGGTTTGGGGGGGGTTGGAAGGTTGGGGTTTGGGGGGGAAAAGAGGTGTTGGTGTGGTGGGGGGGGCGGTTGGGGTTATAAAAAAAAGGGGTTGGGGGTGTGTTGTGGGTGGTTTGGGGGGGGGAAACCCCTTTTCTGGGCCCGGGGGGGGGGGGGGGGGGGCCCCCCCCCTTTTGGGGGGCGGAGGGAAGGGGGGGGGGGGGTTTTTTGGGGGGGGGGTGGGGGGGGTTTTGTTTTTTGTTTTGGGTTTTTTTTTCCCCCCCCGGGCCCCGGGAACGGGGGCCCCCAAAAGGGGGGTGGATTGGGGGGGGTTGAAGGGGGGGGGGTTAGGGGGGTTGGGTTAGGTTAGGGGGTTAGGGGAGAGGGGGTTGGGGGGGGTTGGAAAGGGGGTTGGTGCCTGGGAAACCGCTGGGGTCAAAAATGTTTATTTTTTTAAAAAAAAATTTTAAAAAAAGGGGGGTTTTTTGGGGGGGGGGTTTTTCGGGGGGTTTTGGGGGCCCCAGGCCGGACGGCGGGGCCAAGAAATCCAAACCCCCCCCCGGCCCCCAAAAAAGGGGGGAAGGAGCCCCGGGGGGCAAAAAAAAAACCCCATAACTTTAAAAATTTAAAAAAAAAAAAAGTGCTATATAAAAATAAAAGGTAGACAAACATGAAAGAATAAATGGTAGATAAATAAGCATAAATAAATATAGTATGCTAAAGAGTAAAGGTTATTAAAAAAATAAGTGCTAGGTCAGTAATAAAACATGCAATAAATTAAATAAACAATAAAAGATTATGGAAAAATCTAAATTAACCAACCAATCCGCCCGGTAAAAAGACTGCCCTGTTCTCTAGCGGCTTCAGTTTAAAAGGTGGCATAGTCCAGCAGGCTAAACACGCCTTGACCGGAGAGGATGGCGGAGTTCGAATCCCCAGGCCACCACAGTGCTGTTAGCGGGGGAATCACAAAGGATATGTTAGTTATGTTATCATATATACGTTAAGTCCTTAGGGGTCGTTGTGATTAATTTGTTTATCCATATCTTTTCTGCTCTCCTCCTCTGCCCGTAGTCAGCGGTCACTTGATTCCAGACCTGAAACAATGAGATGGTTAACAGGTGTTGTTGGAAGTGTTTTTACTAATTGGGGTGTTCAATTTACCTACTCTGATGTTATTATAGATGCTGTTTGAGTCTGGTGGCGATGCTGTGTCTGGTCTCTCCTATATAATGTTTATTGCAAGTGAATTGCAGGTGATGATGTAAACTATATTTATGGTGTCCAGTGTGAAGGAGCCAAGGCAGGGATGGGAGGCTCCATGTATATGTTCATATGAATTTTTCTGTTTCTATAGTGTGTGTGTGTTCTGGATGTGGGGTGTGGTCTGTGATCTGTGAATTTAGGTGAACTAAAATGTCCTTGAGATTCTTGTTTTTCCTGTATGTGCAGAGAGATAGTCCTGTGATTGTGGAAAACTGGGTGCTGCTGTGATTGTAGGTGGAGTGAATTTATCCTTAATTATTTGATGTAACCTGGCGTTTATTTGTTGTGAAAATGTGGAAATAAATGGTAGAATGTGTGTGGTGTCCAAGTCAGGGGTCAGGGTGGGGTGCGACGGCCCAGGAAGTTCAGGTCAGGTTGGGAGTTGGGGCCTAGGTTTTGTCTCTCAGGTCGTGGAAAAGAGGGGTTTAGTCTTAGAGCCGCTGGGAGGAGGGGTTGATGTCGGGGTTAGGGATCCGAAAAGTGTTTGGAGGTAATTGTCCTGCTGGTGTTGGGGAGAGGTTAGTTGTTAGTTAGGGCCAGGAGGTGGAAGTTAAGGTTAAGGGTCCGGGTAGGGGAGGCTTAGGACAGGGACCCTGTTTAAGCTTAGGGGAAGAGGAGTTAAAGGGCCAGGGCAGAAAGGGGGTAAGCAAGATTAGGCTAGGGCAGGGAGGGGGGGTGGGATGCAGAGACCCTTATTAGGGTGGGGGTTGGAGGTTAGGTTAGGGGAGGGGGGGGGTTGGGTTGGTTGGGGTGGGGGAGGGAGGGGGTTTAGGGTGCAAACCCCGTTTAGGTGG
>CM028931.1:18132656-18173801 GCA_016801845.1 Polydactylus sextarius
TCCCTACCCCACCCCTAACCATAACCAACCCCCCCCCGCCCTAACCTTAACCCTCCTTCCCCCCACCCTAAACAGGGTTTGTATCCCACCCCCTCCCTGCCACAACCCTAATCCTAACCAACCCCCCCCTTGCCCTAACCTTAACCCTTCCTCCCCCTACCCTAAACAGGGTTTGTACCCCAACCCCCTCCCTACCCTGGCCCTAACCTTAACCACTCCCCCCTTGCCCTAACCTTAACCCTTCCTTCCCCTACCCTAAACAGGGTCTGTATCCCAACCCCCTTCCCTGCCCTAACCCTAACCTTAACCCACCCCTTCCTGACCCTAACCCCAACCCACCTCCCCCCACCCCGAACAGGACAGTTACCCCAACCCCCTCTCCGCTACTACAACTTAAACTCCCTTCTCCCCGACCAGAGACAAGACCTTGACCCCAACTCTCAACCGGACCTTAATCCCTCTGGACCTGGACCTGGACCCCACCCCGACCCCGACCTGGACACCTCCACACACATTCTGCCCTTCATCTCTACATTCTCACAACAAATCACCAGCTTACACCGTCTTATTAAGGTTAATTTCACTCACTTACAGTCACAGCACCCAGTTTTTCACAATCACAGGACCATCTCTGCATACAGGAAAAATAAGAATCTGAAGGATATTCTAGTTCATTCCAAATTCACAGATCACAGACCACACTCACATCCGGAACATAATACACACTACAGAAATAGAAAATTCATATCAAACATACACAGCGGAGCCTCCCATCCTACCTTGGGCTCCTTCACTCCAGACACCACAAACATAGTTTACATCATCACATGCACCACTTGCAATAAACATTATGTAGGAGAGACCAGACACAGCATCATCACCAGACTCAAACAGCATCTATACAATATCAGATTAGGTACATTCAACACTCCACTAGTCCAACATTTTCAACAGCATTCCGTTAACTGCCTTATTATCTCAGGTCTGGAGGCAAACGACCGCTGGACTACGGGACAGAGGAGGAGAGCAGAAAAAATATGGATAATCAAACTAGATACAACAACCCCAAGGGGACTAAATGACAAATAATAACAACAAACACTAACCTGTTCTTTTTGTCCCCCCGCTAACAGCACCCGGTGGTGGCACAGGGGATTCGAACCCGCCATCCCCGGGCCGGGAGCGAGGGACTTACCTGCCGGACTATGCCATTTTTTTAAACCTAAGCTTTCTTTAAACATAGTGCAGATTTTTACTTTTGCTGATAGGTTGGTCAATTTAGAAATTATTGTCTTTTATTGTTTATTAAATTTATTGCATGTCTTATTTCTGTTAAAGCACTTACTTTTTTAATAACCTTTACATCTTTAGCACTTTTATTCCTTAATGCTTATTTATTTACTATTTATTCATATATGGTTTCCTACCGTTATTTTTTATAGCACTTTTTACTATGCACTTATACATTTTTAGCACTTACCCAACTATCAGCATTTTACCGCTCTTATCTGCACTCGGTTATATATAAATTTTTATATTTTTTTATTTTTTATTTTTTATTTTATATTTCTTATCTTTTATTGAGTAATTTATGCATTCTATTTATTTTACTTTATTATTTATTATTTATGTTTTAATACCAAACAGATGGCATAAACAGGACGTCCGTTACTGGCCCCTCGCTCCCGGGGCTGACGGGAAGCTGCTCTCCTCCTCTGCCCCGGTATCGAACCCTGGACTCCGGGGTGGGGGACATGGATCCTCGCGCCTCGCCAGATCCGGTCCTGGTTAACAGCCGATTGAGGCACACCTGGACCCGACACCCCTCCCCCCGAAAACAAAACCTTTCTTTCCATTCCCTTCCCTCCCCCCTAAAAAATACATTTTTCATTTCAGACTCCAGCGGATTGACAGGCCAGTGCAAATTACCATAACCCTGATACCCCAACCCCAACCCTAACCCAACCCTAACCCTGCCCGTGCCGTCAATCTGCTGGAGTCACTTAAATAATCCTTTCCATAACAACAATCATAACTCCACAACATAGTACAACCAATAAACAGCAGGCATTCTTGCCAGGAACCACTGGGAGGGGTCTCGGGTCCCTCCCTCCTGGACGGGAAGGCCTAACGCCACCTAGTGAGTCACCCTCATACAACACAAATTCATTCAGTTTTATTTAAATCCAACAGACACTCAACACCGAAAAGGAAAGGAGGGGGTATCCTGCTGATGGGAGAGACGGGGTTTCGAACCCCGCTCTCCCGGGCGGGATCCCCCCTCCTAACCTGTTAAGCCACCAGTTTCTTCACACCACACACACTCACAACACCTGCACACCAACACAGACCGGCCCTACTGCTACAAAGCTGATTGGCCCAGCGACCGACCAATCACTGGAGCCCATTCACCTTCCCTCCAAAACTTGAATTTGAGCAGTGGGGCTGGTCCAATCACAACACAATACTCACCTTAACTCTACACTGATTGGCCGGCATGAACCTTGGAGGAAGGGGCCACCCCTTCCTCCAACATTCATAACCGGCCTAGCTGCAGGGTTGGACACTTCTCCTCTGAGGAAGCAAGAACATTGCGAAACGTCAGGAGAACAAAAAACCACTCAACGGTACAGTACCTTCTACTCGTTTTTAGTACTATACCACCTTTTATTCCTAGTTTTTAACCATTGTTTTTTGAATAAAGTTAGAATTTTTAATCGTCTTAAAGTGCTGGGGGGGGCTCTGCCTGAGGGCAATTGTTTTTAACAGGGAGGATTACCTCCTTTTTGGACTGGGGCTCTTTTTATCTGGACTGTGTTTTTAACAAAGTGGATCAAGTTTTCTTTTATCTAGTGGACTGTTTTTAGCCGGGAAAGTGGGGAGGACTCCTTTGCGGGTGTCACCCCCTCTAGAACTCAGCAACAAAACGCCACCGGACCTGAAAGAGAGACAACACCACACAGAGAAAAAAACACATCCTGTACTTACCTGCACCAGACCATCCTCCACCAGAAATCACCATACTCACCTGGAAAACCTAAAAAAGGAAAAACCACACCACCTACCTGCGAGACATCACCCACAGCACCTGACACTCACCTGGTAAAACCTAATCAAGGAAACCATACCACCTACCTGTGAGACGTCACCATAACCCAAGGGTAAGAGCACCACACCACACATTAGACGATTGAAAATGTCTTTTAACCGAGTGAAAACTGTATCCTTGAGTGGCGGAGTGTCCAACCCGCAGCTCACACACACACATAGACATAACACCAACACACGCACCACACCACAACCATATAGGCCCACCTACATACAGTCAGCACCACATCCAGACACCAACAGACACACACCACTCACCTTGAATCAAGCACCGGACATAGAAACCAGAAACCTGAGCAAGCAGTATTTTAAGCTAATACAAGCCATCCACCACAAACACATCATTAGCCACGCAATAGCCACAAAGGCCTTCCCGCCCGGGATGATGAGACAGGTGACCCGCCTCACGGACTTCATCAAGCCGGCTGCACCTACAGAAACCACACGTAGAAAAGTACAGAACAACACAACGCAATGGATGGAGACTAACATGGACATATTACATCAACATTACACACACACCATACACTCCCTCAACAACCTGCCCTTCAACGCCCTGGCCCTCCAGATAGCCACTGGTTGGGCCAGGAAACGTTACGGGCAAAGGTTGAGGGCGGAAACATTACAAACAACACAACATCTCATACATTCACACACACACACCACCACCACCACCAACACCACCACCACCACCACCACTACTCACCTTCAGCCTCCAGTTCCTCCCAGGACCGGACGGGGTGCCGCTGGCTCCCTCTCCCCCATCCCGGAGCTCTCAGATGAGGATGAGTATCCCCCTCTTAAGCCTCCAAACAGACCACACCTCTCCCTAGGACCACGGACATCATTAACAGAACACATAGCAAAACATGACAAACAACATCACACTAGGACACCTCTTCTACCCACTCCACAACAGACTCAACCACATAACCGGACACACCGACCCGACCCACCTACACAACTCAACAGGTACCCCATCTACAAGACCAACAGACTGACGACGTTCCCCCTGTTCAAACCCAGAACTGGACCACTCATTCCTCCGACTACACCTAAGCCACAACCACAGACCTCCCCTCCTCCAACCCCGACTATTCCTTCTCCACCCAGAGAACCCAAACAGGCTCTTGGGGAACCCCAAACCTCGACCCCCCAACCCCAGAGACAAAACAGGACCCCCAATCTTTTTAAATCAATAACCCAAGGAGACGAAGACCTTCCACAACTCTCCCCAATCCACTCTGGCAAAAAGAAAAACATTCCACCCCAAACACCATCCCCTTTAACTCTCCCAGAACCACCAATTTCGACCTCATCACCCCATACCACAAACCACAGAATCCAAACCCAGGCCCAAATTCATGGACCCCTCAATCAACAGGACAACACTGCAGACCTTCTCTCAGTATCACTCACTACCCATAGTAACTCAAATGTCTCGGTCAATATAACAGACACCATCTCTTCCTTCTGCTCTGCACCTACAGGTGGCGCGGGACCCGGGACTGGTGCGGTTTTAATGCAGGCCCCAACATCCCAAACGGAGGAGGGCAATACAACCATGATGAAAGGGACAATGAAGGCTAAACTAGCCAACACAAGTCCAAATTCTGAACCCTCCTCTAAACAACCCATCGGGACCGGGGCTTGCGACCGCGCCGACCCGGGGACCGAGGCCGCCTCGGTGTGGGAGCAGAGTATCCCGGAACCAAACCTAGACACACCCCCCCGACAACGGATCTCCACACCCATCCTCCCAGGTAGATTCAAACCCACCTACCACATTGCCAGACCAAACCGCAAACTACAGGACTGGTTTTTCAGAGGCCGCAAACCAGTCCTAATCTTGGGAGACTCAAACATCAACAGGATCCCACCACACAACAACCCACAAATTCAACTCGACAGCTATCCCGGAGCCAACATCTATCATTTCCTGAAAACCTGCGAAAAGACCACACCCAACCCAACCATAAAAATAGTTGTACTGTCCATTGGAATCAACAACAGAGACCAAGACCCCAAACTCACTTCCTGCAAACAACTGAAAGCATTATACAAACAAGCCACAGTCACCTTCCCAAACGCCGACATCTACTTCCCCATTATGAATTACTCCCCCTACCTGACACCCAAACAGCAGAACAACCTTAAACTGATCAACAACACCATCGCGACCCTTTTTCCCTTCCTAGCAGAAATCCCCCATGACACCTTCAGGACGGAGCAGGACAACATCCACTGGAAAGCAGATACAGCAAAACATATATTCGATAACTGGTGTGCTCAACTAAATTTATAAATACAAATAAACCTAACACGGCATCAATCACATCCAGCACTACAGACCTAGACCTGGGGTGGAGCTCATCATCAAATATCCTCAATCTATCCCAACTTTTCAGACCCTCAACCGATCAAATAAATCTACTAGAAAAGGGTCTCTCATTCATCCCACGTCCGACAAAATTCGACCAGGAGGAACTTCACAGGGATCTCCATCATTATCACCGGCGACTAAAATTAACTGAATACTTCCATAACCAACCCAACCGTAATCAGAAACCATTTGTACATCCCTCGCATTGGGAACCCGCCATAGAACAACTGTCTCCATTAATCCGCAACCACCTTAAGAACAACAGAAGAATCTTACATACCTACCATTTTACAGCAGACACTCCCGATAACTTGTCAAAAGCAGAACGTAACGGCCTAGCTTCATTAACCAAAAATCCCAACATAATCATAAAACCGGCAGACAAAGGCTCTAAAGTAGTAATTATGGACAGACACCAGTACACAACAGAAGCCAACCGTCAACTTTCCAATACCATGCACTACAAAACAATAGACACAAGCATACAGACTCAATCACAACAGGCAGTTCGCAAAATCTTAGAATCACTTTACTCCAAGAAAATCATCACATCTAAACAGAAAGATTACCTGTACGGCCCGGACAACCCCCGCTCCAGACAATTTTATCTGCTGCCAAAAATCCACAAAGAACCCCATACCTGGACCATCCCCTTTGAAGTTCCTCCTGGTCGACCAATTGTATCGGACTGTAACAGCGCCACCTACAAAATCTCCGAATACATCGAACATTTCCTCGGCCCCCTCTCAACTAAACACCCCAGCTATATCAAAGATACCTACCATTTCCTGGAAATCATCAGACCCATGGCTGTCCCTACAAATTCATATCTCTTTACCATTGACATAGACAGTTTATACACTAACATTGACACAAAGGCAGGTATACAAGCAGTTACCTCCATTTTTCACAAATACCCAGATAACAATAGACCGGACTCAGAACTAATTGAACTTCTAACAATCTGTTTAAATAACAACGACTTTGAATTTAACAATAAAACCTACCTCCAGATACACGGGACAGCCATGGGTCAGCGTTTCGCACCATCATACGCCAATATCTACATGAGCGAGTGGGAGCGAGAAGCCTTAGCAAAATGCACACACAAACCACTCATCTACCTCCGCTTTTTAGACGATATCTTCGGCATCTGGACTCACGACATTACCCACTTTGAAACATTCATCAGTATTCTAAATAACCACCACCCAGCTATTAAAGTAAAACACACCATCGACCAAAAACAGGTAAATTTCCTAGACACAACAGTTTTTTTTCATCAATCCACCACAGCTCAGACTAACCTACTCACCAGAGTTTATTTTAAGGCCACAGATACACATTCTCTATTACATAAAAAAAGCTACCATCCAAAACACACTTTTAAAGGTATTATCAAATCACAAATAATCCGTTTTTTCCGTATTTCCTCACAACAGACAGATTTCAACCAGGCAGTTACAACACTTTTCCAAGCCCTCCGCAGAAGAGGCTATTCCAAACGTTTCCTCCGTACAGTTAAAAACACTACCATGGCCGTTCTCGCTCCCACTCGCTCGGATGCTCCACCCCGGGTCTTCCAGACAACAATTTCCCACACCACTCCAACCCCACCAAATCCAGCTCCGTCTTTATCCCTCCTCTTACCGTGCCCCTACCCTGGACCAGCCTGCTCCTACCTCACACAACCCCCGGATCCGGACCCTCTTCCCTACCCCACCCCTAACCATAACCAACCCCCCTCCCGCCCTAACCTTAACCCTCCTTCCCCCACCCTAAACAGGGTTTGTATCCCACCCCCTCCCTGCCACAACCCTAATCCTAACCAACCCCCCCCCTTGCCCTAACCTTAACCCTTCCTCCCCCTACCCTAAACAGGGTTTGTACCCCAACCCCCCTCCCTACCCTGGCCCTAACCTTAACCACTCCCCCCCTTGCCCTAACCTTAACCCTTCCTTCCCCTACCCTAAACAGGGTCTGTATCCCAACCCCCTTCCCTGCCCTAACCCTAACCTTAACCCACCCCTTCCTGACCCTAACCCCAACCCACCTCCCCCACCCGAACAGGACAGTTACCCCAACCCCCTCTCCGCTACTACAACTTAAACTCCCTTCTCCCCGACCAGAGACAAGACCTTGACCCCAACTCTCAACCGGACCTTAATCCCTCTGGACCTGGACCTGGACCCCACCCCGACCCCGACCTGGACACCTCCACACACATTCTGCCCTTCATCTCTACATTCTCACAACAAATCACCAGCTTACACCGTCTTATTAAGGTTAATTTCACTCACTTACAGTCACAGCACCCAGTTTTTCACAATCACAGGACCATCTCTGCATACAGGAAAAATAAGAATCTGAAGGATATTCTAGTTCATTCCAAATTCACAGATCACAGACCACACTCACATCCGGAACATAATACACACTACAGAAATAGAAAATTCATATCAAACATACACAGCGGAGCCTCCCATCCTACCTTGGGCTCCTTCACTCCAGACACCACAAACATAGTTTACATCATCACATGCACCACTTGCAATAAACATTATGTAGGAGAGACCAGACACAGCATCATCACCAGACTCAAACAGCATCTATACAATATCAGATTAGGTACATTCAACACTCCACTAGTCCAACATTTTCAACAGCATTCCGTTAACTGCCTTATTATCTCAGGTCTGGAGGCAAACGACCGCTGGACTACGGGACAGAGGAGGAGAGCAGAAAAAATATGGATAATCAAACTAGATACAACAACCCCAAGGGGACTAAATGACAAATAATAACAACAAACACTAACCTGTTCTTTTTGTCCCCCGCTAACAGCACCGGTGGTGGCACAGGGATTCGAACCCGCCATCCCCGGCCGGGAGCGAGGGACTTACCTGCCGGACTATGCCATTTTTTAAACCTAAGCTTTCTTTAAACATAGTGCAGATTTTTACTTTTGCTGATAGGTTGGTCAATTTAGAAATTATTGTCTTTTATTGTTTATTAAATTTATTGCATGTCTTATTTCTGTTAAAGCACTTACTTTTTAATAACCTTTACATCTTTAGCACTTTTATTCCTTAATGCTTATTTATTTACTATTTATTCATATATGGTTTCCTACCGTTATTTTTTTTTTTTTATAGCACTTTTTACTATGCACTTATACATTTTTAGCACTTACCCAACTATCAGCATTTTACCGCTCTTATCTGCACTCGGTTATATATAAATTTTTATATTTTTTTATTTTTTATTTTTTATTTTATATTTCTTATCTTTTATTGAGTAATTTATGCATTCTATTTATTTTACTTTATTATTTATTATTTATGTTTTAATACCAAACAGATGGCATAAACAGGACGTCCGTTACTGGCCCCTCGCTCCCGGGGCTGACGGGAAGCTGCTCTCCTCCTCTGCCCCGGTATCGAACCCTGGACTCCGGGGTGGGGGACATGGATCCTCGCGCCTCGCCAGATCCGGTCCTGGTTAACAGCCGATTGAGGCACACCTGGACCCGACACCCCTCCCCCCGAAAACAAAACCTTTCTTTCCATTCCCTTCCCTCCCCCCTAAAAAATACATTTTTCATTTCAGACTCCAGCGGATTGACAGGCCAGTGCAAATTACCATAACCCTGATACCCCCCCAACCCCAACCCTAACCCAACCCCTAACCCTAACCCCAACCCCAACCCCAACCCTAACCCTAACCCTAACCCTAACCCTAACCCTAACCCTAACCCTAACCCTAACCCTAACCCTAACCCTAACCCTAACCCTAACCCTAACCCTAACCCCTAACCCCAACCCCTAACCCTAACCCTAACCCTAACCCTAACCCTAACCCTAACCCTAACCCTAACCCTAACCCTAACCCTAACCCTAACCCCTGCCTCACACACCGGGAAGGGTCACGAGTTTGAACCCGCTGGTTCACCAGATTGACTGGTGTCCGGGGCTGGGGCCGTGTCCGTGCCCGCCCTAGCGCCCCCACTTTCTATTCTAAACTACCCCCAACCCCATTGGCAACCCTAAACTTAACCATCCCCTAACCCAATTGATAACCCTAACCCTAACCATCTCCTAACCCTGGCAGCCACAACCCCCTGCCCGCCCCTTACCCCTAACCCTAGCCCCTAACCCTAACCCTACCTAACCCTAACCCCAGTAAGGACACCCGTGTATCCTAACCTAATAAATAAATACAATTTCTACCCCAAGAAGAGGGAAATACTGGTGCGAGGTAGGTACATCCGAGGGTTACGTCAAAACGGAGGGCAAAAGTTCGAGAAGGGAGGGTATAGAGGGCAATAGAGGAAGAAAGGGAAGGAGGATAGGATGAAAGGGAAGCAGAAGGCAAGGAGAAGGGAAGGAGATGAGGAAAAAGGGAAAAGGGAAGAAATAAATAAATTAATTGAAAATACATTAATTAAAAATTCAATAAATAACAACATAAACACATAATTTATTCAAATTTATTTAATATTTAAAACACAAACACAAAATTACAGTACAGAGAAAAGGAAGGGGAGGCTTGAAACAGTTACAGGGGGGAACTTGAAACAGATTAGAGGGCAAAGAGTTCAAAAGAAAAAAGAAAAAAAGTGTAAAATGGAAAGTGCCAAGTGAATAAGACACAGGCACAGGAGAAAAGTGGGAGGAGCTAGAGAAGGATATAAAAGAGGGACAGAGCAGAGTCTCATTCATTTTTGTTTGGGCAAGCGATGGGGTAGCATAGAGCCTGAAGAAGGCCAATAAGAGCCAAACGTAGCTACAGCGACTCCATCAGCACATTTTTGTTTATTGTTTTAGTTTGTTATTTTAGTTTGTTATTTTTGGGGAATTTTATTTATGTATATTTATTTCTAATTTAATTTAAAAGCCTAAACTAAATTAAAACCTAGTAATTGGATAATTTAAAACAAATTTTAACCTAATAATTGGACACTTAATTAAAAAAATTTAATTACAAACCTAATAATTGGATATATTAAAAATAATTTAAAAACCTAATTATTGGACCTAATTAAATTTAATTGAGACTAAAAATTGATATATCAAATAAATTAATTAAATTGGTACTTACCTGAGTCCTATGGCGACCGGTACTTACCTTATTTGGACCGGGGGGTGCTGGGTTGGGGGGACGCCGCGGCCCAACCGTCACGGGTTTCCGGGAAGGGACACGGTAGGACCGTGCACTTTCCTCCCACCATCCGGGAGATGGGGGAGGCTCAGTAATCTACACCTAACCCTAACCCTAACCCTAACCCTAACCCTAACCCTAACCCTAACCCTAACCCTAACCCTCCTCTAAACAACCTATCGGGACTGGGGCTTGTGACCGCACCGACCCGGGGACCGAGGCCACCTCGGTTTTGGAGCAGAGCATCCCGGAACCAAATCTAGACACACCCCCCCGACAACGGATCTCCACACCCATCCTCCCAGGCAGTTTTAAACCCACCTACCACATCGCCAGACCCAACCGCAAGCTACAGGACTGGTTCTTTAGAGGCCGCAAACCAGTCCTGATACTGGGAGACTCAAACATCAACAGAATCCCACCACACAACAATCCACAAATTCAACTTGACAGCTATCCCGGAGCAAACATCTACCATTTCCTGAAAACCTGCGAAAAGACCACGCCCAATCCAACCATAAAAATAGTCGTACTGTCCGTCGGGATCAACAACAGAGACCAAGACCCCAAACTCACATCCTGCAAGCAACTGAAAGCATTATACAAACAAGCCACAGTCACTTTCCCAAACGCCGACATCTACTTTCCAATCATGAATTACTCCCCCTATCTGACACCCAAACAACAGAACAACCTCAAACTGATCAATAACACCATCGCGACCCTGTTTCCCTTCCTAGCAGAAATCCCCCACGACACCTTCAGGACGGAGCAGGACAACATCCACTGGAAAGCAGATACAGCCAAACATATATTTGATAACTGGTGCGCTCAACTAAATTTATAAATGCTAATAAACCTAACACGGCATCAACCACATCCAGCACAATAGACCTGGACCTGGGGTGGAGCTCTTCATCGAATATCCTCAATCTGTCCCAACTTTTCAGACCCTCAACCGACCAAATACATTTATTGGAAAAGGGTCTATCATTCATCCCACGCCCGACAAAATTCGACCAGGAGGAACTTCACAGGGATCTCCATCAATATCACCGACGATTAAAACTAACTGAATATTTCCATAACCAACCAAACCATAATCAGAAACCGTTTATACATCCCTCACACTGGGAACCTGCAATAGAACAACTGTCTCCACTAATTCGGAATCACCTTAAAAACAATAGAAAAATCTTACAGACATACCGATTCACAGCAGATACTCAGGACAACCTGTCAAGAGCGGAACGCAAGGGCCTATCTTCATTAACAAAAAATCCCAACATAATCATAAAACCGGCAGACAAAGGATCTAAAGTAGTAATCATGGACAGACATCAATATACAATAGAAGCCAACCGTCAACTTAATAATACCATCCACTACAAACAAATAGAAAAAAGTATACAAACTCAATCTCAACAGGCAATCCGGAAGATCCTGGAATCACTTTACTCCAAAAAAATCATCACATCCAAACAGAAAGATTATCTATACGGCCCGGACAACCCCCGCTCCAGACAATTCTATCTGCTACCAAAAATCCACAAAGAACCCCATACCTGGACCATCCCCTTTGAAGTTCCTCCTGGTCGACCAATCGTATCGGACTGTAACAGCGCCACCTACAAAATCTCTGAATACATTGAACATTTCCTTGGCCCCCTCTCAACTAAACACCCCAGCTATATCAAAGATACCTACCACTTCCTGGACATCATCAGACCCATGGCTGTCCCTACAAACTCATATCTCTTTACTATTGACATAGACAGCTTATATACTAACATCGACACAAAAGCAGGCTTACAAGCAGTAACTTCCATTTTCCACAAATACCCAGATAACAATAGACCGGATCAAGAATTAATTGAACTTCTAACAATCTGTTTAAATAACAATGATTTTGAATTCAACAATAAAACCTACCTCCAGATACAGGACAGCCATGGGTCAGCGCTTAGCACCATCATACATAAAAATATCTACATGAGCGAGTGGGAGCGAGAAGCCTTAGCAAAATGCACATACAAACCACTCATCTACCTCCGCTTCTTAGACGATATCTTCGGCATTTGGACCCACGACATTACTCATTTCGAAACATTCATTAGAACTCTAAATAATCATCATCCAGCTATTAAAGTTAAACACACTATCGACCAAAAACAGGTAAATTTTCTGGACACTACCGTATTCTTTCATCCATCCACCACATCTCAGACTAATCTACTCACCAGAGTTTATTTTAAGGCAACAGACACCCACTCTCTATTACACAAGAAAAGCTATCACCCTAAACACACCTTTAAAGGCATTATCAAATCACAAATCATCCGTTTTTTCCGTATCTCCTCACAACAGTCAGATTTCAACGATGCAGTCACAATACTCTTTCAAGCCCTCCGGAAAAGAGGCTATTCCAAACGCTTCCTCCGTACGATTAAAAACACAACCTTGGCCGTTCTCGCTCCCACTCGCTCGGGCGCTCCACCCCAGGTCTTCCAGACAACAATTTCTCACACCACTCCGACTCCACCGAATCCAGCTTCATTTTTACCCCTCCCCCCACCGTGCCCCTACACGAGTCCATCCTGCCCTTACCCCAAACAGCTCTCTGCTCCGGACCCCCTTCCCTACCCCACCCCTAACCATAACCTACCCCCCTCCTGCCCTAACCTTAACCCTCCTCTCCCCCACCCTAAACAGGGTTTGTATCCCACCCCCCCTCCCTGCCCCAACCCTAACCTTAACCAACCCCCCCTTGCCCTAACCCTAACCCCTTTTCCCCTACCCTAAACAGGGTCTGTATCCCAACCCCCCTCCCTGCCCTGGCCCTAACCTTAACCACCCCCTCCCTTGCCCTAACCCTAACCCCTTCTCCCCCTACCCTAAACAGGGTCTGTATCCCAACCCCCCTCCCTGCCCTGGCCCTAACCTTAACCACCCCCTCCCTTGCCCTAACCCTAACCCCTCTTCCCCCTACCCTAAACAGGGTCTGTATCCCAACCTCCCTCCCTACCCTGGCCCTAACCTTAACCCACCCCCTCCTGACCATAACCCTAACCTACCTCCCCCCCCACTCGGAACAGGACAGTCACCCTAACCCTCTTTCCCATCCTAACCTGGACGTCAACCCCCCTCCCCACGACTTTACCTCGAACACCTCTCTCCCGGACTTGGGACAAGACTTGGACCCCAACACTCAACTGGACCCTAATTTCCCTAGACCTGGACATGGACCCCACCCCAACCCGGACCTGGACACCTCCACACACATCCTGCCATTTATCTCCACTTTTTCACAACAAATCACCACTTTACACCGACTAATTAAAGCTAACTTCACACACTTACAGTCACAACACCCAGTTTTTCACAACCACAGGACCATTTCTGCATACAGAAAAAATAAGAATCTGAAGGACATTTTAGTACACTCCAAATACACAGACCACAGACCACACCCACATCCGGAACATACCACACACTACAGGAACAGAAAATTCATATTGAACACACACAGTGGAGCCTCCCATCCTGCCTTGGGCTCCTTCACTCTGAACACCACAAATATAGTATACATCATCACCTGCACCACCTGCAACAGACATTATATAGGAGAAACCGGACACAGCATCACCACCAGACTCAAACAGCACCTATACAACATCAGAGAAAGGAAGTTAAACACCCCATTAGTACAGCACTTTCAACAACACTCCATCAACCAACTTATTATTTCAGGTTTGGAATCAAATGACCGCTGGACCACGGGACAGAGGAGGAGAGCAGAAAAAATATGGATAATCAAACTTGATACAACAACCCCAAGGGGGTTAAATGACAAATAATAACAAAGAAAACTAACGTGTTCTTTTTGTCCCCCCGCTAACAGCACCCGGTGGTGGCACAGGGGATTCGAACCCGCCATCCCCGGGCCGGGAGCGCGGGGCCTACCTGCCGGACTACGCCACCTTTTTAAACCTAATTCTCTTCAAGAACCTAGTGCAGATTTTTACTCTTGCTGATAGCTTGGTTTATATAAATTTTATTATCCTTTATTGTTTATTAAATTTATTGCACGTTTTATTATTGACTTAGCACTTACCTTTTTTGTTAGCCTTTATTTTTAGAGCACTTTTATGCATTTATGCTTATTTATTCATCATTTATTCATTGTTTTACATTGTTTTACCATGCACTTATGTATTTAAGCACTTACCCAACTATCGGCATTTTATTGTTCTTATCTGCACCCTGGTTTATTTCTTATTTTCCATGATATAATTTATTCAATCTATTTATTATTTTATTATATATTTTATGATATTTTCCTATGTTTTAATAACAAGTAGGTGGCACAAACAGGACATCCGTGGGCTGGCTCCTCGCTCCCGGGGCTGACGGGAGACTGCTCTCCTCCTCTGTCCTGGTATCGAACCCTGGGCTCCGGGTTGGGGGACATGGATCTTTGCGCCTTGCCAGATCCGGTCCTTGTTGCCAGCCGACTGAGGCACACCTGGATCCGACACCCTCCCCCAGAAACAACAATTTTCCTTTCCACTTCCCTCCCCTAAAAAATAAATTTTTCATTTCAGACTCCAGCGGATTGACAGGCCAGTGCAAATTACCATAACCCTGATACCCCAACCCCAAACCCAACAACCCCTAACCCTAACCCCTACCCCTAACCCTAACCCTAACCCTAACCCTAACCCTAACCCTAACCCTAACCCTCCCTAACCCTAACCCTAAATTTGGCCCTAAACTTAACCCTAATTTGATCCCTAGCCCCAACCCTAAATTTGGCCCTAAACTTAACCCTAATTTGATCCCTAGCCCCAACCCTAAATTTGGCCCTAAACTTAACCCTAATTTGATCCCTAGCCCCAACCCTAAATTTAGCCCTAAACTTAACCCTAATTTGATCTTTAGCCCCAACCCTAAATTTGGCCCTAAACTTAACCATAATTTGATTCCTAACCCTAACCCTAAATTTGGCCCTAACTCTAACCCTAAAATTTATCCCCAAAATGTAATTCTAACCCTTAATTCGATCTTAAATTTAATTTTTAAAATTAAAACCTAATTCTTAATAAATTAATTAAATAAAATATTAAATAATTTGAACCTTAAAATTAAGTAAAAAGATTAAAAAAGATTAAAAGCAATTGGAATTAATGGAAAAATAGCATTAAAAAATGTCCAGGAGATAAGGGGTTAACTCATGAGCCAGGGCCATTTATTAAAACCAGGTGCCAAAAACAGGAAGGGGAGGGGCGTCTATAAAAGGAGGAGCAGAGCCAGAGCTCCTCACTGCAGCCTGGGCTTTCGAAGGGGAAACATCTCTTGCCAGCCAGTACAGCAGCAGATATTTTGATTTTTCAGTGTGCCGGCGCCTGAGGAAGACTGTGAACCAGTCGAAACGTTGCGCCTACGGCACACTATTGTTTTTGTTTATTTGTAAATAAATAAATAAGTTTTTTTTGTTTTTTGTTTTTTATTTTTTGTTTTTTATTGTGATTATTAAGTTTTTTTTTTTAAAAATTGATGTTTTTGAAGAATTTTGTTGTTTAAAAAAATCATTGGATATATTGTTTAAAAACATTTAAAAATTAAAAACAAGACCGGAGCGGCTTGAATTATTTTGATTTCATTGGATTTATTTCATTTATTAAAAAAAAGTTCATTAGTTGATTTTTATTTCAATAAAAAAAAGATAAAAAACACAAAAAAATTTAAAAATTGTAAAAACACATATTAAAAAAAAGTAGTTCATTTAATAATATTCAGTTCATTTCATAAAAAAAGTTTAAAAATACCAAAAAAATTTACAAAAAACTAAAAAAAAGAAAAAAATACAATTCATTGAGTTCAAAGTTAAAAATATTAAAAAGTTTAAAATTGGATTGGCCAAATGGCCTTAAATAATTGGACGGTGGTCCGGTACGGGCGCAGACGGGCTGCAGCCCGTACCGGGACCCGGAGAGGAGCAGCAACGGGGGGAGGGCCTCCTAGGGGGATGGCCCGTGCGTTCCCCGCCCCCAACCTTGGGAGGCGGGGTTATAATTTCACCCCTAACTTGCCAGTGCCTCGCTCTGGGAGACCCTCCCGCTATTTTGATCCACAACCACGCTCATATGCAGCGGTGGTGAGCCAGACCAACTTCCAGCCCAATCGTTTTGCCCAGAGAGGGCGAGGGGCAGGGTTTCCCCAGACCCAGTACCAGACACCTGATCCAGCTTTCAGCCGTCGGATCAGGAGGTTCTATGGGATCATAAAGATGGTTCACCACTTGCAAAACGTGGCCCCAGGCCCAGGGAAGAAAGGGCCCGTGACGATCACACGCATGGTGGACCAATTGGCCGAAATGATCAAGCCAGCAGTTCCCACACCTGAAACAAGGGACAAGATTGTGGGAAACGCCAAGAACTGGGGATATACCACCCTCCTCATTTTGGAGGAACATTACCGGGAGGGATTGGACTCCATGTTGGCAGAGGTAACCAAAGATTGGACTGCAGACTGGAAGACAGCCTTTGAGGTGGCAACCAGATGGGCCTACAAAGGACTGAACCGCATCACAGGAGAGGTCATAGACCATGCGGGGCGCTGATTGCTGCAGCGGAGGAGGAGAACAGATTGGCGGATACACTGCGAGGATTGCAGCAGCAGCGGCAGAGACAAGGCCCCACACAACCGCCGGTGACGACCCAGACGGAGACCCAACCGGAGGCGGTTTCCCACACGGTGTGGGGACAATGGCGGAGGAGGTACCGGATCCACGAGCAGGATCGGAGGGCAGTCCGTTCAAGAACCGCCTCAAGAAGAATGGGGACGGAGAACAGCAGCGTGGTCTCCAGATCCAGGAGAGGGTCCAAGCGGTCTGGCCTTTTACAAGATCCCCAAAGAGCGCAGGAAGGCTCGGGGGAAAGGAAGAAGGAGGATCAGATTTTCCTCCAGTGACACTGCGGAGGATGCATCTTCTGAGGCTTCAGAGGAGGAGATTTTGAATGTCCTGGCGGAGCTAGCAGACGAATCGAGGAAGGAGTTGGATGACGGATCGAAGGAGGAATCGGCAGCGGAGGAGGAGGAGACTTGCCGGGAGGCTTCGTTGATAGACTTCGACAGAGAGGAGGACATGGATGGCACCCCCGGCCTTGGTGCCGACAGCAGGGAAGAGCGGTACGAGCCAGCCAGATGCTGAGGAGGGGTCGCAGGAGAACATCGACGACCAGGAGGGAGAGACTTTGGAGGACATTTTTACTCCTGCACAGCCAACATGGAAGGTTAGGAGACACATGAACTCAGATCGTAAGTTGAGTGATTGGGGGCTTCATGTGGGAAGGAAGTGGCTGATTGTGGGGGATTCAAATTTATCCAGATTGCCTCCATTTTCCATTGCAGATCTCCAAATTGAGAGCTATCCAGGGGGCAATTTTAGGCATGCTCAGTCTGTGATCAGTAAGGCGACACAGAGTGTTTTGGTTGAAAAGGTGGTCCTGTCTTTTGGTATAAATAGCAGGCAACAAAGAGCTAAGGAAACTGCAATCAAGCAGATGCAGGCCGCCTTAAGAGCTGTAAAGATAGGGTTTCCCTATGCCGAGGTCTATATACCAGTAATTAATTTTTCAACTCGGCTGCCAAGTCAAGAACAGGAAACCCTGAACACTATCAATACCCACATTTATAAAAACATGCCCTTCCTTCCGCCATTGCCCGCAGACAAGTTTGAGACAGAGGACGATGATGTCCACTGGACACGGGAGACAGCACAGGAAATGTTTAATCATTGGGTGAACTTGTTAAACCTGAAATCCCGTTAAGTCCTAGAGAGGAGGGGGGATGAAGGGTACGCCCCTTCTTTCCAAGAATGTGGTAGTGTTAGCCCGGAATTTTAGCCTGACAAAGGAACAGGAAGATTTGTTAAACAAGGGGTTAACATTTATACCTACAATAGACATACACAAAGAACAAAAGAAACAATTAAAATTGGATTTACAAAATTATCATCGTAAAATTAAATTAGCGGCATATTTTGGTAACGTAAACACTAAAGAGCCTAAACCATTCATGGGAAATTCCACGTGGATACCACCACCAGATAAAATTCCAGTTCAAATTCATGAATTGATTAAAAAAGATGAGGAAGAATTTAATAAATATTTTAGATGTTATGAAGAAAAGAATAATTTGTCAAGAGAACAAGTTAAAGCTCTTAGAGAATTGATGAGAAATAAAAATATTGTTATAAAACCAGCGGACAAGGGAAGTGTGGTGGTAGTTATGGGACGGGATCAATACATTATGGAGGCAGAGCGTCAATTAAATAATGAAATTTATTATAAAAAATTGAGTGAGCCAATATATTTGAAAACAGTGCCAGAAGTTCATACAATTTTAGAGAAATTGTGGGAAGATAAATTCATAAATGGGAGACAAAAACAATATTTAAAAGGACAAGCGGAACCTAGGCCACGGAGAGATTTTATATTTTACCAAAAATCCATAAAGATCCACAAAAATGGACGGTGCCTTATCAAATCCCGCCAGGGAGACCAATTGTTTCCGATTATGGAGTGAAACGTATCAAACGGCGGAATTCATTGATTATTATTTGAATCCATTATCAACCAGACACCCGTCCTACATTAAAGATACTTATCATTTCATAGAAGTGGTTAAAAATTTGATCGTCCCGACAGATTCCATGTTTTTTTCAATTGATGTGGAGAGTTTATATACAAATATTGATACTCCATCAGGGATTGCAGCAGTTAAAAAAATTCTTAAAAAATACCCAGACATTACAAGGCCAGATAGAGCCATTTTGAAGTTATTAGAAATTAATTTAACTAAGAATGATTTTGAATTTAATGGTAAATTTTATCTTCAAATAAAAGGAACAGCAATGGGTAAAAAGTTCTCTCCAGCATATGCAAATATTTTTATGGCAAATTGGGAGGAAGAAATTGTTGCCAAAACTGTTAATAAGCCATTACATTATTTAAGATATTTGGATGATATTTGGGGGATCTGGACGGGATCGCAGGAGTCTTTCCATGAATGGTTTAATGAATTAAACACACATGACCCTTCAATTAAGTTACAGTATACTTTAAATTCAAAGGAAATTAATTTCTTAGACACAACAGTGTATAAAGGTCAAACATTTGAGGTCACACGGAAATTAGATATTAAGGTGTTTTTCAAAGAAACTGATACGCATGCACTTTTGTATAAAAATAGTTTTCATCCTAAGCATACGTATCGAGGATTAATAAAATCTCAATTGATAAGATTTAAAAGAATATGTACTCAGGAACAGGATTTTCGTGAGGCAGTTAAAATTTTATTCAAATCATTAAGACAAAGAGGATATTCTAGATCGTTTTTGAGGAATTGTTTAGACAAATTGGATATTACAAGAGAAATAAATACTAAACAAATTATACCTTTGATAACAACTTATTCCAAGATGAGTACAATAATAAATACCAAGGTTAAAAACAATTATAAGACACTAATTGAAGATCACCAAATTATACAAAATCATAGGATTATATCAGCTTATAGAAGGAATAAAAATCTCAGAGATTTATTAGTTAATGCAAGAATGAAACCAACACGACAAACACCAATTAAAAGCAATTTGATGGATAAATTTTGTAATTTAAAATATGTTAAAAACAGGAAGGATAAAACAATTTTTCCAATTAATCAAAAATTTAATCTTACATCACAAAATTGTGTATATTTGTTGTTTTGTGCAAAATGCGGCGTACAATACATTGGAGAAACTAAAAATTCGATTAGACTTAGAATAAGTCAACATAAATACAATATTGTGAATAAGAGAGAAACCAGTACGCCGCTGGTGAGACATTTTCTGTTGCATGGCTGGCAGAGTGTGAGAATTGCAGGGATTCAAAGGAATATTTTATGGACGGATAAGGAAAGAAAGAAATGGGAAAGAATATGGATTATTAAACTAGGAACAAAAGAACCATCTGGCTTAAATATAAAATTATAAAAAAGGTAACCCCAAACAATTCACCCCTAGCCCCAACCCTAAATTTGGCCCTAAACTTAACCCCAATTTGATCCCTAGCCCCAACCCTAAATTTAACCCTAAACTTAACCCTAATTTGATCCCTAGCCCCCCTAGCCCCAACCCTAAATTTAGCCCTAAACTTAACCAGAATCCCTTGATCCCCCTACCCCAACCCTAAATTTGGCCCTAAACTTAACCCCCTAATTTGATCCCTAGCCCCAACCCTAAATTTGGCCCTAAACTTAACCCTAATTTGATCCCTAGCCCCAACCCTAAATTTGGCCCTAAACTTAACCCTAATTTGATCCCTAGCCCCAACCCTAAATTTGGCCCTAAACTTAACCCTAATTTGATCCCTATCCCCAACCCCAACCCTAAACTTTTGGCCCTAAACTTAACCATAATTTGATTCCTAACCCTAACCCTAAATTTGGCCCTAACTCTAACCCTAAAATTTATCCCCAAAATGTAATTCTAACCCTTAATTCGATCTTAAATTTAATTTTTAAAATTAAAACCTAATTCTTAATAAATTAATTAAATAAAATATTAAATAATTTGAATTTGAACCTTAAAATTAAGTAAAAAGATTAAAAAAGATTAAAAGCAATTGGAATTAATGGAAAAATAGCATTAAAAAATGTCCAGGAGATAAGGGGTTAACTCATGAGCCTGTGCCATTTATTAAAACCAGGTGCCAAAAACAGGAAGGGGAGGGGCGTCTATAAAAGGAGGAGCAGAGCCAGAGCTCCTCACTGCAGCCTGGGCTTTCAAGGGGAAACATCTCTTGCCAGCCAGTAGCAGCAGCAGATATTTTTTTTTTTTTTTTATTTTTCAGTGTGCGGCGCCTGAGGAAGACTGTGAACCAGTCGAAACGTTGCGCCTCGGCACACTATTGTTTTTTTTTTATTTGTAAATAAATAAATAAGTTTTTTTTTTTTTTTTTTTTTTTTTTTTTTTTTTGTTGTGATTATTAAGTTTTTTTTTTTTTTTTAAAATTGATGTTTTTGAAGAATTTTGTTGTTTAAAAAAAATCATTGGATATATTGTTTAAAAACATTTAAAATTAAAAACAAGACCGGAGCGGCTTGAATTATTTTGATTTCATTGGATTTATTTCATTTATTAAAAAAAAAAATCATTAGTTGATTTTTATTTCAATAAAAAAAATATAAAAAACACAAAAAATTTAAAAATTGTAAAAACATATAAAAAAAAAGTAGTTCATTTAATAATATTCAGTTCATTTCATAAAAAAGTTTAAAAATACCAAAAAAAAATTTTAAAAAAAACTAAAAAAAGAAAAAGATACAATTCATTGAGTTCAAAGTTAAAAATATTAAAAAGTTTAAAATTGGATTGGCCAAATGGCCTTAAATAATTGGACGGTGGTCCGGTACGGGCGCAGACGGGCTGCAGCCCGTACCGGGACCCGGAGAGGAGCAGCAACGGGGGGAGGGCCTCCTAGGGGGATGGCCCGTGCGTTCCCCGCCCCCAACCTTGGGAGGCGGGGTTATAATTTCACCCCTAACTTGCCAGTGCCTCGCTCTGGGAGACCCTCCCGCTATTTTGATCCACAACCACGCTCATATGCAGCGGTGGTGAGCCAGACCAACTTCCAGCCCAATCGTTTTGCCCAGAGAGGGCGAGGGCAGGGTTTCCCCCAGACCCAGTACCAGACACCTGATCCAGCTTTCAGCCGTCGGATCAGGAGGTTCTATGGGATCATAAAGATGGTTCACCACTTGCAAAACGTGGCCCCAGGCCCAGGGAAGAAAGGGCCCGTGACGATCACACGCATGGTGGACCAATTGGCCGAAATGATCAAGCCAGCAGTTCCCACACCTGAAACAAGGGACAAGATTGTGGGAAACGCCAAGAACTGGGGATATACCACCCTCCTCATTTTGGAGGAACATTACCGGGAGGATTGGACTCCATGTTGGCAGAGGTAACCAAAGATTGGACTGCAGACTGGAAGACAGCCTTTGAGGTGGCAACCAGATGGGCCTACAAAGGACTGAACCGCATCACAGGAGAGGTCATAGACCATGCGGGGCGCTGATTGCTGCAGCGGAGGAGGAGAACAGATTGGCGGATACACTGCGAGGATTGCAGCAGCAGCGGCAGAGACAAGGCCCCACACAACCGCCGGTGACGACCCAGACGGAGACCCAACGGGGCGGTTTCCCACACGGTGGGGACAATGACGGAGGAGGTACGGATCCACGAGCAGGATCGGAGGGGCAGTCCGTTCAAGAACCGCCTCAAGAAGAATGGGGACGGAGAACAGCAGCGTGGTCTCCAGATCCAGGAGAGGGTCCAAGCGGTCTGGCCTTTACAAGATCCCCCAAAGAGCGCAGGAAGGCTCGGGGGAAAGGAAGAAGGAGGATCAGATTTTCCTCCAGTGACACTGCGGAGGATGCATCTTCTGAGGCTTCAGAGGAGGAGATTTTGAATGTCCTGGCAGAGCTAGCAGACGAATCGAGGAAGGAGTTGGATGACGGATCGAAGGAGGAATCGGCAGCGGAGGAGGAGGAGACTTGCCGGGAGGCTTCATTGATAGACTTCGACAGAGAGGAGGACATGGATGGCACCCGGCCTTGGTGCCGACAGCAGGGAAGAAGAGCGGTGCGAGCCAGCCAGATGCTGAGGAGGGGTCGCAGGAGAACATCGACGACCAGGAGGGAGAGACTTTGGAGGACATTTTTACTCCTGCACAGCCAACATGGAAGGTTAGGAGACACATGAACTCAGATCGTAAGTTGAGTGATTGGGGGCTTCATGTGGGAAGGAAGTGGCTGATTGTGGGGGATTCAAATTTATCCAGATTGCCTCCATTTTCCATTGCAGATCTCCAAATTGAGAGCTATCCAGGGGGCAATTTTAGGCATGCTCAGTCTGTGATCAGTAAGGCGACACAGAGTGTTTTGGTTGAAAAGGTGGTCCTGTCTTTTGGTATAAATAGCAGGCAACAAAGAGCTAAGGAAACTGCAATCAAGCAGATGCAGGCCGCCTTAAGAGCTGTAAAGATAGGGTTTCCCTATGCCGAGGTCTATATACCAGTAATTAATTTTTCAACTCGGCTGCCAAGTCAAGAACAGGAAACCCTGAACACTATCAATACCCACATTTATAAAAACATGCCCTTCCTTCCGCCATTGCCCGCAGACAAGTTTGAGACAGAGGACGATGATGTCCACTGGACACGGGAGACAGCACAGGAAATGTTTAATCATTGGGTGAACTTGTTAAACCTGAAATCCCGTTAAGTCCTAGAGAGGAGGGGGATGAAGGGGTACGCCCCCTTCTTTCCAAGAATGTGGTAGTGTTAGCCCGGAATTTTAGCCTGACAAAGGAACAGGAAGATTTGTTAAACAAGGGGTTAACATTTATACCTACAATAGACATACACAAAGAACAAAAGAAACAATTAAAATTGGATTTACAAAATTATCATCGTAAAATTAAATTAGCGGCATATTTTGGTAACGTAAACACTAAAGAGCCTAAACCATTCATGGGAAATTCCACGTGGATACCACCACCAGATAAAATTCCAGTTCAAATTCATGAATTGATTAAAAAAGATGAGGAAGAATTTAATAAATATTTTAGATGTTATGAAGAAAAGAATAATTTGTCAAGAGAACAAGTTAAAGCTCTTAGAGAATTGATGAGAAATAAAAATATTGTTATAAAACCAGCGGACAAGGGAAGTGTGGTGGTAATTATGGGACGGGATCAATACATTATGGAGGCAGAGCGTCAATTAAATAATGAAATTTATTATAAAAAATTGAGTGAGCCAATATATTTGAAAACAGTGCCAGAAGTTCATAAAATTTTAGAGAAATTGTGGGAAGATAAATTCATAAATGGGAGACAAAAACAATATTTAAAAGGACAAGCGGAACCTAGGCCACGGAGATTTTATATTTTACCAAAAATCCATAAAGATCCACAAAAATGGACGGTGCCTTATCAAATCCCGCCAGGGAGACCAATTGTTTCCGATTGCGGGAGTGAAACGTATCAAACGGCGGAATTCATTGATTATTATTTGAATCCATTATCAACCAGACACCCGTCCTACATTAAAGATACTTATCATTTCATAGAAGTGGTGGTTAAAAATTTGATCGTCCCGACAGATTCCATGTTTTTTTCAATTGATGTGGAGAGTTTATATACAAATATTGATACTCCATCAGGGATTGCAGCAGTTAAAAAAATTCTTAAAAAATACCCAGACATTACAAGGCCAGATAGAGCCATTTTGAAGTTATTAGAAATTAATTTAACTAAGAATGATTTTGAATTTAATGGTAAATTTTATCTTCAAATAAAAGGAACAGCAATGGGTAAAAAATTCTCTCCAGCATATGCAAATATTTTTATGGCAAATTGGGAGGAAGAAATTTTTGCCAAAACTGTTAATAAGCCATTACATTATTTAAGATATTTGGATGATATTTGGGGGATCTGGACGGGATCACAGGAGTCTTTCCATGAATGGTTTAATGAATTAAACACACATGACCCTTCAATTAAGTTACAGTATACTTTAAATTCAAAGGAAATTAATTTCTTAGACACAACAGTGTATAAAGGTCAAACATTTGAGGTCACACGGAAATTAGATATTAAGGTGTTTTTCAAAGAAACTGATACGCATGCACTTTTGTATAAAAATAGTTTTCATCCTAAGCATACGTATCGAGGATTAATAAAATCTCAATTGATAAGATTTAAAAGAATATGTACACAGGAACAGGATTTTCGTGAGGCAGTTAAAATTTTATTCAAATCATTAAGACAAAGAGGATATTCTAGATCGTTTTTGAGGAATTGTTTAGACAAATTGGATATTACAAGAGAAATAAATACTAAACAAATTATACCTTTGATAACAACTTATTCCAAGATGAGTACAATAATAAATACCAAGGTTAAAAACAATTATAAGACACTAATTGAAGATCACCAAATTATACAAAATCATAGGATTATATCAGCTTATAGAAGGAATAAAAATCTCAGAGATTTATTAGTTAATGCAAGAATGAAACCAACACGACAAACACCAATTAAAAGCAATTTGATGGATAAATTTTGTAATTTAAAATATGTTAAAAACAGGAAGGATAAAACAATTTTTCCAATTAATCAAAAATTTAATCTTACATCACAAAATTGTGTATATTTGTTGTTTTGTGCAAAATGCGGCGTACAATACATTGGAGAAACTAAAAATTCGATTAGACTTAGAATAAGTCAACATAAATACAATATTGTGAATAAGAGAGAAACCAGTACGCCGCTGGTGAGACATTTTCTGTTGCATGGCTGGCAGAGTGTGAGAATTGCAGGGATTCAAAGGAATATTTTATGGACGGATAAGGAAAGAAAGAAATGGGAAAGAATATGGATTATTAAACTAGGAACAAAAGAACCATCTGGCTTAAATATAAAATTATAAAAAGGTAACCCCAAACAATTCACCCCTAGCCCCAACCCTAAATTTGGCCCTAAACTTAACCCCAATTTGATCCCTAGCCCCAACCCTAAATTTGGCCCTAAACTTAACCCTAATTTGATCCCTAGCCCCAACCCTAAATTTGGCCCCTAAACTTAACCCTAATTTGATCCCTAACCCCAACCCTAAATTTGGCCCTAAACTTAACCCTAATTTGATCCCTAGCCCCAACCCTAAATTTGGCCCTAAACTTAACCCTAATTTGATCCCTAGCCCCAACCCTAAATTTGGCCCTAAACTTAACCCTAATTTGATCCCTAGCCCCAACCCTAAATTTGGCCCTAAACTTAACCCTAATTTGATCCCTAGCCCCAACCCTAAATTTGGCCCTAAACTTAACCCTAATTTGATCCCTAGCCCCAACCCTAAATTTGGCCCTAAACTTAACCCCCTAATTTGATCCCTAGCCCCAACCCTAAATTTGGCCCTTAACCCCAATTTGATTCCTATAACCCCCAAATTTGATAAACTCTAACCCTAAAGTTTGATCCTAACCTAACCCTAAATTTGGCCCTAACTCTAACCCTAAAATTTATCCCCAAAATCTAATTCTAACCCTTAATTCGATCTTAAATTTAATTTTTAAAATTAAAACCCTAATTCTTAATAAATTAATTAAATAAAATAATAAATAATTTGAACCTTAAAATTAAGTAAAAAGATTAAAAAGATTAAAAGCAATTGGAATTAATGGGAAAATAGCATTAAAAAATGTCCAGGAGATAAGGGGTTAACTCATGAGCCTGTGCCATTTAGTAAAACCAGGTGCCAAAAACAGGAAGGGGGGGCGTCTATAAAAGGAGGAGCAGAGCCAGAGCTCCTCACTGCAGCCTGGGCTTTCGAGGGGAAACATCTCTTGCCAGCCAGTACAGCAGCAGATATTTTTTTTTTTTTTTTTCAGTGTGCGGCGCCTGAGGAAGACTGTGAACCAGTCGAAACGTTGCGCCTCTGGCACACTATTGTTTTTTTATTTTTGTAAATAAATAAATAAATAAATTTTTTTTTTTTGTTTTTTTTTTTTTTTTTATTGTGATTATTAAGTTTTTTTTTTTTTTTAAAAAATTGATGTTTTTGAAGAATTTTGTTGTTTAAAAAAATCATTTGATATATTGTTTAAAAAAAATTTAAAAATTAAAAACAAGACCGGAGCGGCTTGAATTATTTTGATTTCATTGTATTTATTTCATTTATTAAAAAAAAAAATAGTTCATTAGTTGATTTTTTTTATTTCAATAAAAAAGATAAAAAACACAAAAAAATTTAAAAATTGTAAAAACAAATATAAAAAAAAAAAGTAGTTCATTTAATAATATTCAGTTCATTTCATTAAAAAAAAAAAAAAAAATATTAAAAATACCAAAAAAATTTAAAAAAAAAACTAAAAAAAAAAAAAAAATACAATTCATTGAGTTCAAAGTTAAAAATATTAAAAAGTTTAAAATTGGATTGGCCAAATGGCCTTAAATAATTGGACGGTGGTCCGGTACGGGCGCAGACGGGCTGCAGCCCGTACCGGGACCCGGAGAGGAGCAGCAGCGGGGAGGGCCTCCTAGGGGATGGCCCGTGCTTTCCCCCCCCCAACCTTGGGAGGCGGGGTTATAATTCACCCCTATAACTTGCCAGTGCCTCGCTCTGGGAGACCCTCCCGCTATTTTGATCCACAACCACGCTCATATGCAGCGGTGGTGAGCCAGACCAACTTCCAGCCCAATCGTTTTGCCCAGAGAGGGCGAGGGCAGGGTTTCCCCCAGACCCAGTACCAGACACCTGATCCAGCTTTCAGCCGTCGGATCAGGAGGTTCTATGGGATCATAAAGATGGTTCACCACTTGCAAAACGTGGCCCCAGGACCAGGGAAGAAAGGGCCCGTGACGATCACACGCATGGTGGACCAATTGGCCGAAATGATCAAGCCAGCAGTTCCCACACCTGAAACAAGGGACAAGATTGTGGGAAACGCCAAGAACTGGGGATATACCACCCTCCTCATTTTGGAGGAACATTACCGGGAGGGATTGGACTCCATGTTGGCAGAGGTAACCAAAGATTGGACTGCAGACTGGAAGACAGCCTTTGAGGTGGCAACCAGATGGGCCTACAAAGGACTGAACCGCATCACAGGAGAGGTCATAGACCATGCGGGGCGCTGATTGCTGCAGCGGAGGAGGAGAACAGATTGGCGGATACACTGCGAGGATTGCAGCAGCAGCGGCAGAGACAAGGCCCCACACAACCGCCGGTGACGACCCAGACGGAGACCCAACGGGGCGGTTTCCCACAGTGGCGGACAATGACGGAGAGGAGGTACCGGATCCACGAGCAGGATCGGAGGGGCAGTCCGTTCAAGAACCGCCTCAAGAAGAATGGGGACGGAGAACAGCAGCGTGGTCTCCAGATCCAGGAGAGGGTCCAAGCGGTCTGGCCTTTACAAGATCCCCCAAAGAGCGCAGGAAGGCTCGGGGGGAAAGGAAGAAGGAGGATCAGATTTTCCTCCAGTGACACTGCGGAGGATGCATCTTCTGAGGCTTCAGAGGAGGAGATTTTGAATGTCCTGGCAGAGCTAGCAGACGAATCGAGGAAGGAGTTGGACGACGGATCGAAGGAGGTATCGGCAGCGGAGGAGGAGGAGACTTGCCGGGAGGCTTCATTGATAGACTTCGACAGAGAGGAGGACATGGATGGCACCCCGGCCTTGGTGCCGACAGCAGGGAAGAGCGGTACGAGCCAGCCAGATGCTGAGGAGGGGTCGCAGGAGAACATCGACGACCAGGAGGGAGAGACTTTGGAGGACATTTTTACTCCTGCACAGCCAACATGGAAGGTTAGGAGACACATGAACTCAGATCGTAAGTTGAGTGATTGGGGGCTTCATGTGGGAAGGAAGTGGCTGATTGTGGGGGATTCAAATTTATCCAGATTGCCTCCATTTTCCATTGCAGATCTCCAAATTGAGAGCTATCCAGGGGGCAATTTTAGGCATGCTCAGTCTGTGATCAGTAAGGCGACACAGAGTGTTTTGGTTGAAAAGGTGGTCCTGTCTTTTGGTATAAATAGCAGGCAACAAAGAGCTAAGGAAACTGCAATCAAGCAGATGCAGGCCGCCTTAAGAGCTGTAAAGATAGGGTTTCCCTATGCCGAGGTCTATATACCAGTAATTAATTTTTCAACTCGGCTGCCAAGTCAAGAACAGGAAACCCTGAACACTATCAATACCCACATTTATAAAAACATGCCCTTCCTTCCGCCATTGCCCGCAGACAAGTTTGAGACAGAGGACGATGATGTCCACTGGACACGGGAGACAGCACAGGAAATGTTTAATCATTGGGTGAACTTGTTAAACCTGAAATCCCGTTAAGTCCTAGAGAGGAGGGGGATGAAGGGGTACGCCCCCTTCTTTCCAAGAATGTGGTAGTGTTAGCCCGGAATTTTAGCCTGACAAAGGAACAGGAAGATTTGTTAAACAAGGGGTTAACATTTATACCTACAATAGACATACACAAAGAACAAAAGAAACAATTAAAATTGGATTTACAAAATTATCATCGTAAAATTAAATTAGCGGCATATTTTGGTAACGTAAACACTAAAGAGCCTAAACCATTCATGGGAAATTCCACGTGGATACCACCACCAGATAAAATTCCAGTTCAAATTCATGAATTGATTAAAAAAGATGAGGAAGAATTTAATAAATATTTTAGATGTTATGAAGAAAAGAATAATTTGTCAAGAGAACAAGTTAAAGCTCTTAGAGAATTGATGAGAAATAAAAATATTGTTATAAAACCAGCGGACAAGGGAAGTGTGGTGGTAATTATGGGACGGGATCAATACATTATGGAGGCAGAGCGTCAATTAAATAATGAAATTTATTATAAAAAATTGAGTGAGCCAATATATTTGAAAACAGTGCCAGAAGTTCATAAAATTTTAGAGAAATTGTGGGAAGATAAATTCATAAATGGGAGACAAAAACAATATTTAAAAGGACAAGCGGAACCTAGGCCCGGAGATTTTATATTTTACCAAAAATCCATAAAGATCCACAAAAATGGACGGTGCCTTATCAAATCCCGCCAGGGAGACCAATTGTTTCCGATTGCGGGAGTGAAACGTATCAAACGGCGGAATTCATTGATTATTATTTGAATCCATTATCAACCAGACACCCGTCCTACATTAAAGATACTTATCATTTCATAGAAGTGGTTAAAAATTTGATCGTCCCGACAGATTCCATGTTTTTTTCAATTGATGTGGAGAGTTTATATACAAATATTGATACTCCATCAGGGATTGCAGCAGTTAAAAAAATTCTTAAAAAATACCCAGACATTACAAGGCCAGATAGAGCCATTTTGAAGTTATTAGAAATTAATTTAACTAAGAATGATTTTGAATTTAATGGTAAATTTTATCTTCAAATAAAAGGAACAGCAATGGGTAAAAAATTCTCTCCAGCATATGCAAATATTTTTATGGCAAATTGGGAGGAAGAAATTTTTGCCAAAACTGTTAATAAGCCATTACATTATTTAAGATATTTGGATGATATTTGGGGGATCTGGACGGGATCACAGGAGTCTTTCCATGAATGGTTTAATGAATTAAACACACATGACCCTTCAATTAAGTTACAGTATACTTTAAATTCAAAGGAAATTAATTTCTTAGACACAACAGTGTATAAAGGTCAAACATTTGAGGTCACACGGAAATTAGATATTAAGGTGTTTTTCAAAGAAACTGATACGCATGCACTTTTGTATAAAAATAGTTTTCATCCTAAGCATACGTATCGAGGATTAATAAAATCTCAATTGATAAGATTTAAAAGAATATGTACACAGGAACAGGATTTTCGTGAGGCAGTTAAAATTTTATTCAAATCATTAAGACAAAGAGGATATTCTAGATCGTTTTTGAGGAATTGTTTAGACAAATTGGATATTACAAGAGAAATAAATACTAAACAAATTATACCTTTGATAACAACTTATTCCAAGATGAGTACAATAATAAATACCAAGGTTAAAAACAATTATAAGACACTAATTGAAGATCACCAAATTATACAAAATCATAGGATTATATCAGCTTATAGAAGGAATAAAAATCTCAGAGATTTATTAGTTAATGCAAGAATGAAACCAACACGACAAACACCAATTAAAAGCAATTTGATGGATAAATTTTGTAATTTAAAATATGTTAAAAACAGGAAGGATAAAACAATTTTTCCAATTAATCAAAAATTTAATCTTACATCACAAAATTGTGTATATTTGTTGTTTTGTGCAAAATGCGGCGTACAATACATTGGAGAAACTAAAAATTCGATTAGACTTAGAATAAGTCAACATAAATACAATATTGTGAATAAGAGAGAAACCAGTACGCCGCTGGTGAGACATTTTCTGTTGCATGGCTGGCAGAGTGTGAGAATTGCAGGAATTCAAAGGAATATTTTATGGACGGATAAGGAAAGAAAGAAATGGGAAAGAATATGGATTATTAAACTAGGAACAAAAGAACCATCTGGCTTAAATATAAAATTATAAAAAGGTAACCCCAAAGAATTCACCCCTAGCCCCCAACCCTAAATTTGGCCCTAAACTTAACCCCAATTTGATCCCTAGCCCCAACCCTAAATTTGGCCCTAAACTTAACCCTAATTTGATCCCTAGCCCCAACCCTAAATTTGGCCCTAAACTTAACCCTAATTTGATCCCTAGCCCCAACCCTAAATTTGGCCCTAAACTTAACCCTAATTTGATCCCTAGCCCCAACCCTAAATTTGGCCCTAAACTTAACCCTAATTTGATCCCTAGCCCCAACCCTAAATTTGGCCCTAAACTTAACCCTAATTTGATCCCTAGCCCCAACCCTAAATTTAGCCCTAAACTTAACCCTAATTTGATCCCTAGCCCCAACCCTAAATTTGGCCCTAAACTTAACCCCAATTTGATCCCTAGCCCCAACCCTAAATTTGGCCCTAAACTTAACCCCAATTTGATCCCTAGCCCCAACCCTAAATTTGGCCCTAAACTTAACCCTAATTTGATTAGCCTAACCCTAAATTTGGCCCTAAATTAACCCTAATTTGATCCCTAACCTAACCCTAAATTTGGCCCCTAACCTAACCCTAAAGTTTATCCCCAAAATGTAATTCTAACCCTTAATTCGATCTTAAATTTAAAATTTTAAAATTAAAACCTAATTCTTAATAAATTAATTAAATAAAATATTAAAATAATTTGAACCTTAAAATTAAGTAAAAAGATTAAAAAAGATTAAAAGCAATTGGAATTAATGGAAAAATAGCATTAAAAAATGTCCAGGAGATAAGGGGTTAACTCATGAGCCTGTGCCATTTAGTAAAACCAGGTGCCAAAAACAGGAAGGGGAGGGGCGTCTATAAAAGGAGGAGCAGAGCCAGAGCTCCTCACTGCAGCCTGGGCTTTCGAAGGGGAAACATCTCTTGCCAGCCAGTACAGCAGCAGATATTTTTTTTTTTTTTTTGTGCCAGCGCCTGAGGAAGACTGTGAGGAAGACTGTGAACCAGTCGAAACGTTGCGCCTCGGCACACTATTATTGTTTTTTTTATTTATTTTTGTAAATAAATAAATAAGTTTTTTTTTTTTTTTTTTTTATTTTTGTTTTTTTATTGTGATTATTAAGTTTTTTTTTTTTTTAAAATTGATGTTTTTGAAGAATTTTGTTGTTTAAAAAAATCATTTGATATATTGTTTAAAAACATTTAAAATTAAAAACAAGACCGGAGCGGCTTGAATTATTTTTTATTTCATTGTATTTATTTCATTTATTAAAAAAAATAGTTCATTAGTTGATTTTTTTTCAATAAAAAAAAAGATAAAAACAAAAAAAAAATTAAAAATTGTAAAAACAAATTAAAAAAAAAGTAGTTCATTTAATAATTTCAGTTCATTTCATAAAAAAAAAAGTTTAAAATACCAAAAAAAATTTAAAAAACTAAAAAAAGAAAAAAAATACAATTCATTGAGTTCAAAGTTAAAAATATTAAAAAGTTTAAAATTGGATTGGCCAAATGGCCTTAAATAATTGGACGGTGGTCCGGTACGGGCGCAGACGGGCTGCAGCCCGTACCGGGACCCGGAGAGGAGCAGCAACGGGGGGAGGGCCTCCTAGGGGGATGGCCCGTGCGTTCCCCGCCCCCAACCTTGGGAGGCGGGGTTATAATTCACCCCTAACTTCCATGCGGAGGCGCTGATTGCTGCAGCGGAGGAGGAGAACAGATTGGCGGATACACTGCGAGGATTGCAGCAGCAGCGGCAGAGACAAGGCCCCACACAACCGCCGGTGACGACCCAGACGGAGACCCAACCGGAGGCGGTTTCCCACACGGTGGGGACAATGACGGAGGAGGTACCGGATCCACGAGCAGGATCGGAGGGGCAGTCCGTTCAAGAACCGCCTCAAGAAGAATGGGGACGGAGAACAGCAGCGTGGTCTCCAGATCCAGGAGAGGGTCCAAGCGGTCTGGCCTTTACAAGATCCCCCAAAGAGCGCAGGAAGGCTCGGGGGAAAGGAAGAAGGAGGATCAGATTTTCCTCCAGTGACACTGCGGAGGATGCATCTTCTGAGGCTTCAGAGGAGGAGATTTTGAATGTCCTGGCGGAGCTAGCAGACGAATCGAGGAAGGAGTTGGATGACGGATCGAAGGAGGAATCGGCAGCGGAGGAGGAGGAGACTTGCCGGGAGGCTTCGTTGATAGACTTCGACAGAGAGGAGGACATGGATGGCACCCCGGCCTTGGTGCCGACAGCAGGGAAGAGCGGTACGAGCCAGCCAGATGCTGAGGAGGGGTCGCAGGAGAACATCGACGACCAGGAGGGAGAGACTTTGGAGGACATTTTTACTCCTGCACAGCCAACATGGAAGGTTAGGAGACACATGAACTCAGATCGTAAGTTGAGTGATTGGGGGCTTCATGTGGGAAGGAAGTGGCTGATTGTGGGGGATTCAAATTTATCCAGATTGCCTCCATTTTCCATTGCAGATCTCCAAATTGAGAGCTATCCAGGGGGCAATTTTAGGCATGCTCAGTCTGTGATCAGTAAGGCGACACAGAGTGTTTTGGTTGAAAAGGTGGTCCTGTCTTTTGGTATAAATAGCAGGCAACAAAGAGCTAAGGAAACTGCAATCAAGCAGATGCAGGCCGCCTTAAGAGCTGTAAAGATAGGGTTTCCCTATGCCGAGGTCTATATACCAGTAATTAATTTTTCAACTCGGCTGCCAAGTCAAGAACAGGAAACCCTGAACACTATCAATACCCACATTTATAAAAACATGCCCTTCCTTCCGCCATTGCCCGCAGACAAGTTTGAGACAGAGGACGATGATGTCCACTGGACACGGGAGACAGCACAGGAAATGTTTAATCATTGGGTGAACTTGTTAAACCTGAAATCCCGTTAAGTCCTAGAGAGGAGGGGGATGAAGGGGTACGCCCCCTTCTTTCCAAGAATGTGGTAGTGTTAGCCCGGAATTTTAGCCTGACAAAGGAACAGGAAGATTTGTTAAACAAGGGGTTAACATTTATACCTACAATAGACATACACAAAGAACAAAAGAAACAATTAAAATTGGATTTACAAAATTATCATCGTAAAATTAAATTAGCGGCATATTTTGGTAACGTAAACACTAAAGAGCCTAAACCATTCATGGGAAATTCCACGTGGATACCACCACCAGATAAAATTCCAGTTCAAATTCATGAATTGATTAAAAAAGATGAGGAAGAATTTAATAAATATTTTAGATGTTATGAAGAAAAGAATAATTTGTCAAGAGAACAAGTTAAAGCTCTTAGAGAATTGATGAGAAATAAAAATATTGTTATAAAACCAGCGGACAAGGGAAGTGTGGTGGTAGTTATGGGACGGGATCAATACATTATGGAGGCAGAGCGTCAATTAAATAATGAAATTTATTATAAAAAATTGAGTGAGCCAATATATTTGAAAACAGTGCCAGAAGTTCATACAATTTTAGAGAAATTGTGGGAAGATAAATTCATAAATGGGAGACAAAAACAATATTTAAAAGGACAAGCGGAACCTAGGCCACGGAGATTTTATATTTTACCAAAAATCCATAAAGATCCACAAAAATGGACGGTGCCTTATCAAATCCCGCCAGGGAGACCAATTGTTTCCGATTGCGGGAGTGAAACGTATCAAACGGCGGAATTCATTGATTATTATTTGAATCCATTATCAACCAGACACCCGTCCTACATTAAAGATACTTATCATTTCATAGAAGTGGTTAAAAATTTGATCGTCCCGACAGATTCCATGTTTTTTTCAATTGATGTGGAGAGTTTATATACAAATATTGATACTCCATCAGGGATTGCAGCAGTTAAAAAATTCTTAAAAATACCCAGACATTACAAGGCCAGATAGAGCCATTTTGAAGTTATTAGAAATTAATTTAACTAAGAATGATTTTGAATTTAATGGTAAATTTTATCTTCAAATAAAAGGAACAGCAATGGGTAAAAAATTCTCTCCAGCATATGCAAATATTTTTATGGCAAATTGGGAGGAAGAAATTTTTGCCAAAACTGTTAATAAGCCATTACATTATTTAAGATATTTGGATGATATTTGGGGATCTGGACGGGATCATGAGAGTCTTTCCATGAATGGTTTAATGAATTAAACACACATGACCCTTCAATTAAGTTACAGTATACTTTAAATTCAAAGGAAATTAATTTCTTAGACACAACAGTGTATAAAGGTCAAACATTTGAGGTCACACGGAAATTAGATATTAAGGTGTTTTTCAAAGAAACTGATACGCATGCACTTTTGTATAAAAATAGTTTTCATCCTAAGCATACGTATCGAGGATTAATAAAATCTCAATTGATAAGATTTAAAAGAATATGTACTCAGGAACAGGATTTTCGTGAGGCAGTTAAAATTTTATTCAAATCATTAAGACAAAGAGGATATTCTAGATCGTTTTTGAGGAATTGTTTAGACAAATTGGATATTACAAGAGAAATAAATACGAAACAAATTATACCTTTGATAACAACTTATTCCAAGATGAGTACAATAATAAATACCAAGGTTAAAAACAATTATAAGACACTAATTGAAGATCACCAAATTATACAAAATCATAGGATTATATCAGCTTATAGAAGGAATAAAAATCTCAGAGATTTATTAGTTAATGCAAGAATGAAACCAACACGACAAACACCAATTAAAAGCAATTTGATGGATAAATTTTGTAATTTAAAATATGTTAAAAACAGGAAGGATAAAACAATTTTTCCAATTAATCAAAAATTTAATCTTACATCACAAAATTGTGTATATTTGTTGTTTTGTGCAAAATGCGGCGTACAATACATTGGAGAAACTAAAAATTCGATTAGACTTAGAATAAGTCAACATAAATACAATATTGTGAATAAGAGAGAAACCAGTACGCCGCTGGTGAGACATTTTCTGTTGCATGGCTGGCAGAGTGTGAGAATTGCAGGGATTCAAAGGAATATTTTATGGACGGATAAGGAAAGAAAGAAATGGGAAAGAATATGGATTATTAAACTAGGAACAAAAGAACCATCTGGCTTAAATATAAAATTATAAAAAGGTAACCCCAAACAATTCACCCCTAGCCCCCAACCCTAAATTTGGCCCTAAACTTAACCCGAATTTGATCCCTAGCCCCACCCCTAAATTTAACCCTAAACTTAACCCTAATTTGATCCCTAGCCCCAACCCTAAATTTAGCCCTAAACTTAACCAGAATTTGATCCCTAACCCTAACCCTAAATTTGGCCCTAAACTTAACCCTAATTTGATCCCTAGCCCCAACCCTAAATTTGGCCCTAAACTTAACCCTAATTTGATCCCTAGCCCCAACCCTTTAAACCCTAAACTTAACCCTAATTTGATCCCTAGCCCCAACCCTAAATTTGGCCCTAAACTTAACCCTAATTTGATCCCTAGCCCCAACCCTAAATTTAGCCCTAAACTTAACCCTAATTTGATCTTTAGCCCCAACCCTAAATTTGGCCCTAAACTTAACCATAATTTGATTCCTAACCCTAACCCTAAATTTGGCCCTAACTCTAACCCTAAAATTTATCCCCAAAATGTAATTCTAACCCTTAATTCGATCTTAAATTTAATTTTTAAAATTAAAACCTAATTCTTAATAAATTAATTAAATAAAATATTAAATAATTTGAACCTTAAAATTAAGTAAAAAGATTAAAAAAGATTAAAAGCAATTGGAATTAATGGAAAAATAGCATTAAAAAATGTCCAGGAGATAAGGGGTTAACTCATGAGCCTGTGCCATTTATTAAAACCAGGTGCCAAAAACAGGAAGGGGAGGGGCGTCTATAAAAGGAGGAGCAGAGCCAGAGCTCCTCACTGCAGCCTGGGCTTTCGAAGGGGAAACATCTCTTGCCAGCCAGTACAGCAGCAGATATTTTTATTTTTCAGTGTGCCGGCGCCTGAGGAAGACTGTGAACCAGTCGAAACGTTGCGCCTACGGCACACTATTGTTTTTGTTTATTTGTAAATAAATAAATAAGTTTTTTTTGTTTTTTGTTTTTTATTTTTTGTTTTTTATTGTGATTATTAAGTTTTTTTTTTTTTTAAAAATTGATGTTTTTGAAGAATTTTGTTGTTTAAAAAAATCATTGGATATATTGTTTAAAAACATTTAAAAATTAAAAACAAGACCAGAGCGGCTTGAATTATTTTGATTTCATTGGATTTATTTCATTTATTAAAAAAAAGTTCATTAGTTGATTTTTATTTCAATAAAAAAAAGATAAAAAACACAAAAAAATTTAAAAATTGTAAAAACACATATTAAAAAAAAGTAGTTCATTTAATAATATTCAGTTCATTTCATAAAAAAAGTTTAAAAATACCAAAAAAATTTACAAAAAACTAAAAAAAAGAAAAAAATACAATTCATTGAGTTCAAAGTTAAAAATATTAAAAAGTTTAAAATTGGATTGGCCAAATGGCCTTAAATAATTGGACGGTGGTCCGGTACGGGCGCAGACGGGCTGCAGCCCGTACCGGGACCCGGAGAGGAGCAGCACGGGGAGGGCCTCCTAGGGGATGGCTCAGCGTTCCCGCCCCCAACCTTGGGAGGCGGGGTTATAATTTCACCCCTAACCCGCTATTTTGATCCACAACCACGCTCATATGCAGCGGTGGTGAGCCAGACCAACTTCCAGCCCAATCGTTTTGCCCAGAGAGGGCGAGGGCAGGGTTTCCCCCAGACCCAGTACCAGACACCTGATCCAGCTTTCAGCCGTCGGATCAGGAGGTTCTATGGGATCATAAAGATGGTTCACCACTTGCAAAACGTGGCCCCAGGCCCAGGGAAGAAAGGGCCCGTGACGATCACACGCATGGTGGACCAATTGGCCGAAATGATCAAGCCAGCAGTTCCCACACCTGAAACAAGGGACAAGATTGTGGGAAACGCCAAGAACTGGGGATATACCACCCTCCTCATTTTGGAGGAACATTACCGGGAGGGATTGGACTCCATGTTGGCAGAGGTAACCAAAGATTGGACTGCAGACTGGAAGACAGCCTTTGAGGTGGCAACCAGATGGGCCTACAAAGGACTGAACCGCATCACAGGAGAGGTCATAGACCATGCGGAGGCGCTGATTGCTGCAGCGGAGGAGGAGAACAGATTGGCGGATACACTGCGAGGATTGCAGCAGCAGCGGCAGAGACAAGGCCCCACACAACCGCCGGTGACGACCCAGACGGAGACCCAACCGGAGGCGGTTTCCCACACGGTGGGGACAATGACGGAGGAGGTACCGGATCCACGAGCAGGATCGGAGGGGCAGTCCGTTCAAGAACCGCCTCAAGAAGAATGGGGACGGAGAACAGCAGCGTGGTCTCCAGATCCAGGAGAGGGTCCAAGCGGTCTGGCCTTTACAAGATCCCCCAAAGAGCGCAGGAAGGCTCGGGGGAAAGGAAGAAGGAGGATCAGATTTTCCTCCAGTGACACTGCGGAGGATGCATCTTCTGAGGCTTCAGAGGAGGAGATTTTGAATGTCCTGGCGGAGCTAGCAGACGAATCGAGGAAGGAGTTGGATGACGGATCGAAGGAGGAATCGGCAGCGGAGGAGGAGGAGACTTGCCGGGAGGCTTCGTTGATAGACTTCGACAGAGAGGAGGACATGGATGGCACCCCGGCCTTGGTGCCGACAGCAGGGAAGAGCGTGCACGAGCCAGCCAGATGCTGAGGAGGGGTCGAGGAGAACATCGACGACCAGGAGGGAGAGACTTTGGAGGACATTTTACTCCTGCACAGCCAACATGGAAGGTTAGGAGACACATGAACTCAGATCGTAAGTTGAGTGATTGGGGGCTTCATGTGGGAAGGAAGTGGCTGATTGTGGGGGATTCAAATTTATCCAGATTGCCTCCATTTTCCATTGCAGATCTCCAAATTGAGAGCTATCCAGGGGCAATTTTAGGCATGCTCAGTCTGTGATCAGTAAGGCGACACAGAGTGTTTTGGTTGAAAAGGTGGTCCTGTCTTTTGGTATAAATAGCAGGCAACAAAGAGCTAAGGAAACTGCAATCAAGCAGATGCAGGCCGCCTTAAGAGCTGTAAAGATAGGGTTTCCCTATGCCGAGGTCTATATACCAGTAATTAATTTTTCAACTCGGCTGCCAAGTCAAGAACAGGAAACCCTGAACACTATCAATACCCACATTTATAAAAACATGCCCTTCCTTCCGCCATTGCCCGCAGACAAGTTTGAGACAGAGGACGATGATGTCCACTGGACACGGGAGACAGCACAGGAAATGTTTAATCATTGGGTGAACTTGTTAAACCTGAAATCCCGTTAAGTCCTAGAGAGGAGGGGGGATGAAGGGTGCGCCCTTCTTTCCAAGAATGTGGTAGTGTTAGCCCGGAATTTTAGCCTGACAAAGGAACAGGAAGATTTGTTAAACAAGGGGTTAACATTTATACCTACAATAGACATACACAAAGAACAAAAGAAACAATTAAAATTGGATTTACAAAATTATCATCGTAAAAATTAAATTAGCGGCATATTTTGGTAACGTAAACACTAAAGAGCCTAAACCATTCATGGGAAATTCCACGTGATACCACCACCAGATAAAATTCCAGTTCAAATTCATGAATTGATTAAAAAAGATGAGGAAGAATTTAATAAATATTTTAGATGTTATGAAGAAAAGAATAATTTGTCAAGAGAACAAGTTAAAGCTCTTAGAGAATTGATGAGAAATAAAAATATTGTTATAAAACCAGCGGACAAGGGAAGTGTGGTGGATAGTTATGGGACGGGATCAATACATTATGGAGGCAGAGCGTCAATTAAATAATGAAATTTATTATAAAAAATTGAGTGAGCCAATATATTTGAAAACAGTGCCAGAAGTTCATACAATTTTAGAGAAATTGTGGGAAGATAAATTCATAAATGGGAGACAAAAACAATATTTAAAAGGACAAGCGGAACCTAGGCCACGGAGATTTTATATTTTACCAAAAATCCATAAAGATCCACAAAATGGATTTGGTGCCTTATCAAATCCCGCCAGGGAGACCAATTGTTTCCGATTATGGGGTGAGTGAAACGTATCAAACGGCGGAATTCATTGATTATTATTTGAATCCATTATCAACCAGACACCCGTCCCCACATTAAAGATACTTATCATTTCATAGAAGTGGTTAAAAATTTGATCGTCCCGACAGATTCCATGTTTTTTCAATTGATGTGGAGAGTTTATATACAAATATTGATACTCCATCAGGGATTGCAGCAGTTAAAAA
>CM028931.1:18174301-18236801 GCA_016801845.1 Polydactylus sextarius
TCCCCCCGGGGGGAAAAAACCCCCTACACGGAAACCCAAAACCCAAAAAAAAAACCCCCCCCCGCCCAAAACCACCTTTTAAAAACGGGCCCTCCCCCGGAAAATTTTAAAAACCGGAAAAGGAAAACAAAAAACACAAAACCCCCAATTTACATATTTGTTTTAAAAAACCTCCCCCCTTTTTTAGCCAAAACCAAAAAACCCAAACCCCAATTTAGGGAAAACCGGGGAATTTTTTTTTTTTTTTCCCCAAAATTAAAAATTTTTTAAATCCCCCCAAAAAAAAAACAAACTTCCCCCCCCGAAAAACCCCCCCCCTTAACAAAAAACCCCCCAAAAATTTTCAAAAAACCCAAAAATTTAACCACCAAACACCCCCCCCCAAACAAAAACCTTCCCCCCCAAAAGTTTTTCCATCCCCCCAAAAAACCATAAAAACCCCCCAAATAATGAACAAAAACGCCCGGAATGGGGGGCCCAAAAACTTTAAAAACCCATTCCACCCTAAAAACATTTTTTCCCCCCCGGGGCCTAAAAAACACTTTCCCCAAATCTCAAAAAAAAAAAATTTCCCGGGCCCCCACAACCCCCCCCCCCAACCACCCCAAAACAAAAAACCCCCAACCCCCCCCCCCCTTTAACCCCCCAAAACCCAAACTCCCTACTTCTCCATTTAAAATTGTTTAACCCCCCATCCCCCCTCACTAACAACCAAAACCTTAATCCGTTTTCCCCCAAATTTTTCCCCTCTCAGACATTGTCTGAAACACTGCATACTCATGACTGGACATCAGCAACTTGACTTTTTCTACCAAATACATATTGCTTTAACCTCCCAAAGTTTTCTTCAGACCCGATCAACGCTAAACTCAATCAGAACTTGCTTACAGATCTGTTAATCAGACTTTTCAACTAAACCGAACTCAACAATTCTTCACACCCCAATGGCAGTTTCGTCCTCATCCATGGATCATCACCATATCCCAAACCCAAAAATAATCCAACCACTAACCTAGACTCAAAACCAGTATTCCCTAAAGAACATTCACAAACCATCTGAACACCACCCATCTTTACCTAAATCACCCATCCACCAAAAACCTGAAAACCAACCCTAACTATTTCCTAGACTACACAGCCCACAATCACACCACCGCCAGGCAAATTGAACCCCCCAAGGTACTACAAGCCTAAGCCCCCAGTTACACTGACTACATCGCAGAACACACCACTTCCACAATATCACATGATGACTACCAAATTACACTCGCATTCACCACCACAAGACTCTACAGTAGCAGTCACAACCATACAAACTCAGTTACAAAGATCATCAAGCGCCCACAGAACGAGGAAACACTTTATCAGCGCTACAGTGCATTCAATCAAGTTGGACTAAATCGGATCAAAACCCTACCAACAAACCCGAGCCCGACCCCCCACTGACCTTAAACAGCCTTTACCCAGTCCCAACGACCTCCAACCTGGCACCCTGCCTGGCCCACACCCTCCAGAGTACCTCTACGGATCAAACTACCACTTGTACGACACCCTACCTACAACCTACCAACAGACCTTCCATGCCTACCACCCTAATGACACCAGCCACAACCCCGGTCCACCCCAACCTCACCAATTACCAACACATACCGGCACCTTCAACCCTTAGACCCACTCTAGACCTAGCACCGCAGACCCAAATCCCTGACCCTAGGAACCTAGCAATACCTACGCCAACCTCAAACACTCCCCACCATAAGCACAAGCTCCGCAACCCATCATTACCCAGCCCACACACACCACGACTACCACACCACAATACAGACATAACCAGCCCACTACAACAGAATATTCACCACCCCTCTTACCTAACACCAACCACCACCGACTCTGGACCACATCCATCACGCAAATCTCACAACAAAACAAATTTCAGAATGACTCACAAAATCACAAAACAACCCGTCCAACACGCACAGACCTTCCACACGAAGAATCATAATACCATCAATCACCATTCACGACCGCCAGACCCACCGATCATCACTTAGCAACAACATAATCAACTCCAAAGATCGGACCTCCAACTAGACGTCAGCCCAATACACCATTACAATACCTAACACCAAACCATACAACAAACCTGAAACCCAACACACACCAATCGCACAAACCCTCTACAACCTCTAATACGAACCACACTTCAACCAACTACCACTACCATTACGAGCGGTCCACCTTCTACTAGAGCTCAAGCACTAACCTCACCTCTACCAGGCAGAACAAACAGAACTAATAGAACACAACATCTCAACTCGAACAACAGGATCCCAGACCAATATACAGAACCAACCACATCAACTTCTAGACCTACTGACGTAAGAACACCTCAAAGAACTAGCATCAGATCCCACCCACACCAACAAACGATCCCTAGACTTACCCTCCCAAATACCACACGAAATTCAGACCCGTAGTTAGCAGAATCAAATCGCCTCACAAAACAGATATCAACTCCATCCTTTAACTATTAACCGACACATTGACCTATCATGACCCCAGCCCACATTACAACCCATAATACATGCAGTTAACTCATAAATCTAACCAGCTTATTCACATTACCCACCTCGAACATCCAAGTCAGCACAAAGCTATACCCCTATCTCTTTTTAGGTCACATAGACCTGAATTCGCAATGCATTACACACAGACAGATTTACACTATGACAAATTAAACTACAGACTAATTATTAAACTCCTAAAATAGGTCTACAGGTCCCCCCACCAATCCTGGGCTAGAGACTCCTCCATCCTGACCAGTCAGACCGACGCACACTCAATTCCCAAAATTCCACCAATACAGCAGACCTCAATAACCACAGCACAAACCACCCTTGGAACTCTAAATAACCCAGAATCTCCCACCCACCTCCCTACATCAACTATTCCGAACATCAGCGATCTGGAACAACCAAACCCAAATTAACTGACCAACTCCAACGACAAACCAAAACGTAACAGCAGACAGACTCATCACAAGCCACTAACTAATCCCTCAAAAAACCCAACACATAAACCCATCACAACACATTAACACTAACACTTCTCCCAAATCACCTTACACAGCGATCATAACCCGAAACAACCAGTCACAATTCCAACCTGGCCAAATATCAGCACGAATCCTACCTACCCACCCAACCTTTACGACCTCATAACCGAAAACCACCTCACCATCCCAGATCATAACTTTTAACGCTAACTCATACCGACCTTACCGGAATTTAACCATACCCCATAAATATACGGCCACCACACTTAACACCTTAACTAAACCGACAAGCCTCTCATTAAACCCAGCAACACCAAAATGGCTTACCACCACATTTAACACACGCACTTAACATAACCGCCCAGATACAGACCCACTGCAGCTTCTCACCGAACTCTAAACCCAGCAAAGTTAAACACCAAGCCCCTCAACCCCTACCATGTTGACCGGCCAAACCCCAACTTCTAGCACACCCACTCCACTAAACACGTCCAAACTAATCCAACACAACATCTTGCCCAACCTTACACTAATCCCCCACAACGCTAACCACCATTCTTCCGAACCATAAACCCATCCCTCAAATCCAACTCCTTCCCATCTACTGAGCCTAAGCCCATACCACTCAACCCTAACTGACCTCCCTAAACCAAGCATCAAACTACTAACCATTTCCCCATACCACTGCATTAGACTCTCCACCACTTCCCAAGAACCTAACCCTACCCACAATCAGCCTACCTACCATACCAAGTGCTGACCACTCCAGGCCTGCCACTAAACCACCACCCTAACCTGCACCTACCCTTACATACACCTACAGTTTTCACCCCTAACCGCCTACTAGTAACCTTAGCCACACTTCTTCTACCCCCCTAAGCATTTTATCCCAATACTTTGACCACTAACTTCATCCAAATATCCCAACATTAAACCATTACACTAAATCCCTTGTTCCAATCTCAACACAGACCTAACCACGAGCACCCCAACCCTTAAACCACCCCACTAAAGTCAATCAACACAACTCTCTTCCACTCACACTACCTCACGGCTACCAACCCTCCCTGCCCCCAACAGGGCCACCAACCCCAGACCGTCCACCTGCCCCTACCCCCACCCACTTCCACCATCTAGACCCACAACTCACTACTCAACTCCTCCACCCACTAATATTCCCCCACTTTCAACCCCCTTGCCAACCCTCAACACAAACTAACTCGCCGACCCCTTCACCTCCAACCTCCCTACCCTACCCCATAAGGACCACCTCCTGCTCAACTGTTACCCCCATCCTCCACCCAACTCCCCCCCTAAAGGTTAACTAACCCCCCTCCCTAACCTCCCCCACCCACCCGAGACTCTAACCCCCAACCCCAGGTTCCACCTCAGCAACCTTCCCTCCTTCCCTACCTCATCCCCTGAACAAGACGAGCGCCACCCTTTACCGCCCGGGAAATAACAATTCAAATCCGATTAACTGCTTACCCACTTCACATGCTTTAGGCCACTAATACCTACACCCGATCATACCACTTACACTTCGACCATTCATTCCATTTAGAAATCAACTACTCCTTTTAATTGACACACCCTTCTTATCACACATTAAACAGCACTGCACACCACCTATACATTAGCTACCTTGTCTATAATTCTTAAATTTTTAACTTTTTGCAACATTCAACAATCAGAACATACACAGTTACCTCACTTATCTACTGGTTTCACCTATTACAACATTTATATCTAACCTAAAATCTTGCTAACAGTATGAGCTAACAATTTTCAACTAAACGTATGCCATCGAACCTTGGGGCATTCCCCAGTCACCCCTTCCCGTATACTCTACCCGACAGGCCTAGACGGCGCTTGGAGCCGGTCCCTAACATCGCCAATGAACCCGAAAAACCCAATTTTTATCCCTAAAACGTGTTTCTCATTTACGACTGCTGACTGGCAGCCAACTTAAATTACACCATAACCTTCTACCCCCTCTTTGGCAGAACCTTATTACCCCATAACATACCCTACACCCTAAACCTAGGCCCTAAACTAACCCAGACTACATTACTACCCTGGTTAACCTACCCTTAGCACGCCTATTTAACCCTAACCCAACAAGTTTTCCCACTAACGCTAGCCACGGTAGTTTTCGCCACACCATTTCCCCTCCTCACCAGACCACTTAACCCCTACCCATACCCCTATACCCGAGGCCTACTACCCTAACCCCCTCAACCTCCCAGGGCAACTAACCCCCTGTGCCCACCTCTAACGCCTTCAACTACTCCGGGCACCCCTAACCCCTATAACCCCCGAAACCTAACCCCACCCACTTCACCCCTAACCACTCTACTTAACCCCAGCGGGCCCTATAACCCACACCTTAACCCCTAACCCCACGGCCCACTACAACCCTCCAACCCCCCCACCCTAACCCCCAGGCCACTAACCCCTAACCCTAACCGGGCCCTTAACCCAACCCGCCACCCTAACCCCACGGCCACTTAACCCACCCACGGGCCATAACCCTAACCCCACGGGCCACTATAACCTAACCCACGGGCCACTTAACCCTACCCCACGGCCCTAACCCCAACCCACGGGCCACTAACCCCAACCCCACGGGCCCTAACCCCAACTTCACCGGCCTCCCAACCCCACGGGCCACTTCAACCCCAACCCACCCCTTCCCTAAGCCACCTTAACCCAACCCCACCCCCAACCCAACCCACAGGCCACTTAACCCCCCACTTGGCCCTAACCACCACGGGCCCATAACCCTAACCCACGGCCCTTAACCCCTAACCCACGGCCACTTAACCCCAACCCCACGGCCTTAACCCACCCACGGGCCATAACAACCCCACGGCCCCACCCTAACCCCAACCCCGGCCACTAACCCAACCCCGGGCCCATAACCCTAACCCCCCGGCCACTTAACACCTACCCCACGGCCTAACCACCCCAGGGCCTTTAACCCTAACCCCACGGGCCACTAACCCCAACCCACCCAACGCCCTAACCCACGGGCCCTTAACCCTAACCCCACGGGCCACTTAACCTAACCCCGGGCCCTAACTCCCCCCACGTACACCTAACACCCCCCCACGGGCCCTTAACCCTAACCCCACGGGCCACCCACGGGCCCCTAACCCACGGGCCACTTAACCCCACCCCACGGACTACCCAACCCCCGAACCCACCTAACCCCACCCCACCGGCCACACCCACCACTAACCACGGGCCCAACCCCACCCCAGGGTAACCCGCCACCGGCTTAACCCCAACCCGGGCCCACACCCCTACCCCAACCCCACGGGCCCAACTAACCCCAGGCCACTAACCCAACCCACGACCCACTAACCCACCCACCCTAACGCCTAACCCCACCGGGCCTCCAACACCCGGCCCGCCCCAACACCAGGGCCACTACGCCCTAACCCCCTAACGGGCCCTAACCTCACGGGCCCAACCCCAACCCCACGGCACGCCACCCAACCCACGGCCGCAACCCTAACCCCAGGGGCCCACTTAACCCAACACCCACTTAACCCTAACCCCACGCCCTAACCCCAACCCGGGCCCAACTAACCAGGCCCTAACCACCCCGGGCCACTTAACCCTAACCCCCGCCAACCCCTAACCCCACGCTACCCAACCCGCCACCTAACCCCACCCGGGCCAACCCTAACCCCGCCAACCCCACCCACGGGCATTTAACCCAACCCCACGGGCCACAACCCCTACGGCCCTAACCCCTAACCCACCAGGCACTAACCCTAACCCCGCAAACCCCCTACCGCCACCTAACCCCACCCACATTACCCTAACCGCCTACAACCCAACCCACGGCCACTTAACCCAACCCCACGGGCCTTACTAACCCACCCCTAACCCCCGCACGGGCCCTAACCCTACCCGGGCCACTTAACCCTAACCCCACGGGCCATAACCCCACCCCTTCGCCACAACCCAACCCACGGCCCCACCAACCCCTTACGGGCCCTTAACCCTAACGGGCCACAACCCAAAGCACCCACGCCCACCTACAGCCCCTAACCCACCGCCTACCCCTACCCCGCAACTCAACCACGCCAACCTTCCTACCACCCTACCGCACTAAACCCCTCACCGCCACTTACCTAACCCCACGGCCACTTACCCAACCCACGGGCCACTCCTAACCCCAACCTTACGGGACCCAAACTACCCTACCCCACGGCCTACCTAACCCCACGCCCACTAGCCCTACTAACCCCACGGCCTAACCAACCCCACGAGCCCTTCCCGGGCTCACTTTACCTACGTGCACCCTAACCCCTAACACCCTACAACCCAACCGGCCTAACCTAACCCCTAACCCACGGCCCATTAACCCCTACCCCGCACTCATACTTACCCCCACTACCTAACCCCACGGCAACCCCACTGACTAATAACCCACCCACGTAACCCTAACCCATTCCCACACCGGCCAGGGCCGTCAACCCCAGGCCCTCCCCAATAACCCCGAGTTGGCCCCGACCACCTCACGGGCACTAACCAACCCCATTACCCCACTTACCCCATAACCCTCGCCACGTTAACCTAACACCCTTCCCACTTACACCACACTTACCCCCGCACGCCCACACCCGCCCATTAACCCTTAACCCCGCCACTTACTCCCCGCTTTAACCCTAACCACTGCCCATCAACGGCCATCTTACCCCACCCGGGCCCAACCTACCCAACGGCTTCCACGGCCCGCCGGCCCTTTAACCCACCAGGGCCTAACCCACCACGGCCCAACCCAACCTTCCCCACCCCCACGGCCATTCCTAACCCGGGCCCACTTAACCCCCCTAACCCCACGGGCCCTTAACTTCTTCCCGCCATTAACCCCTCCAGTTCCACCCATCACTAGCCCGGGCACTAACCCCACCCACCTTCCTTAACCCACCCCGCAACAACCGCTCTAACCCAGGCTGACCCTTAACCCAACCCGGGCCCTTAACTCCCCCCTTAACCCGCATCTCACTTACACCCGCACGGCACTCCCTAACCCCCACGCACTACCCCCTAGACCCACCCATAACCCACGGGCCACACCTCCAACCCCGAACATTAACCCCTAACCTGCGGCCACAAACCGCATCAACCTAACCCACAGACCACCTTAACCCTAACCCAGCACTTCACCGCTAACCCGGGCACTTAACCCATACCCCTGGGCCGCCCAACCCACGGGCTTTAACCCTAACCCCCCTTACCACCCGGGCCCATAACCCCTAACCCCCGACCTAACATACCCTAACCCAACCGAACCCCAAAAACCCCTAACACCCAAGCCTGTCCAACCCTAACCCCAGGGCCACTTACCACCCCATAGCCCCACTGACCAAACCCTCAACGCCACAGCCTTACCCAACCCACCCACTAACCTAACCCCGGCCATACACGCCAACCCCAACCCCAACATACGCCACTCCCACCCCACGCCACTACACTCCAACCACGCCGACTTACACACCCCAACCCCACAACCCAACTAGACACCCACCCCCGGCCATTACAACCCCCTACCCCAAAACGGGCCCTAACCCCAACCAGGCGCCATACCCAACCCCACGGGCCCATTACCCAACTCATGCCAACTTCACCCCGAACCCCACACCACTCCCCACGCCAAGCTACCCCCACCCACTAACCAACCCACGCCAAACCCACCCCCGAGCCACTCAACCAACCAACGGGCACCCACCCCACCCCCGCCACTCCCCGCACTCTAGGCCACCTCCCCTCCACCCCAACCCTCCCTTGGCCCCACCTAACCCCAGCCCACGGGCCACAGCCAACCCGCCACTTACACCACCTACCCCAGCACCACCTACCCACCATTAATAACCCCATCCCAGCCAATCCCTAACCAGGCACTACCACAGCCCCACGGGCCACTACCACACGGGCCACAACCCGACCCCAGCCATTAACCCAACCCCACGGGCCTCCCAACCCCCGGGCTTAACCCCACCCGGCACACCACCCCACCCTAACAACCCCATACCCAGCTAACCCCACCCACCATAACCACGCCACTAACACCCCCCACTGAACCCAACCCACGGCCACTTACCAACCCAACCACCACGGCCGACCAACTCTAACCCCAACCAGGGCACCTAACTACCTCACGGCCACAACCCCTAACGCCACAGCTCTCAGACCCAACCCCAGGGCCACGCTGTACCCACCACCATAAAACCCAACCACACCTTACCCCCAGCACCTCCATGACCAGGCCCTAACAACCCACGGTCACCATACCCCAGGCAACCTAAGCCCACACCCACTCAAGCCCACTGACCTGCCACTAACCCCAACCTAACCCTTAACCCACTAACCTACCACGCCCTAACCCCAACTAACGAGCCATTAACCCCAACCCCCACGGGATAACCCCTAACCACACACCTCCAGACCAACCCCTTGGCCCTTAACCCCCCTCAGGAACGACCCACGGGCCACTTAACCTAACCCGACACAAACCCATAACCCTAACCCCAACCATAACCCACTGGCAAAACCCCCACTTAACCAACCTCGCCTAACCCCAGGCCAACTAATCCCAACCCACGGGCCAGAATCCACCCCAAGCCACTAACCAACACCTCACCACCAACCCTGCCTCTACCCAACCCACCCCACTACCCAACGCAATGGCACTTAACCTACCTAACCCATACTGACCTCGAGCCATTAACCAACCGCATCTAACCTCCACGCCACTTAACCCTAACCCACGCCTAACCCATGCATGGCCACATAAACACTCACCCCAAACACATAACCCATCCTTTAATCTACTCTAAGCTCATACACCCACGGGCATGTCAACCTACCTGGATCCACTGATCCCTAGAGCGGCCACGACCAAACTAACCCATTGCCACTACTACCCTCATAACACTTAACCCCACGTTTGCCTTCTCAACGCTTCAAACGTTATTCATCCACACACATAACCCCAAGTTTCAACATAACCCTAACCGACTTAACCCAACAACAGGATAACAATCGATCCACCACACTTACCCTCACCCTCGCCACGTGGAAGTCGCCAATACACCTACTCCGTTCTTAGCTCCTGCCACACTCGCTATCTTCATCCTGCACATCCCTTTACCCACTTCCCACGAGTCGTCCAGCCCTCACCCTTCCACCTAACTAACCCCTAACCCAACCCCTAGGACTAACCCTTCGCACAAACCTTCCACTAACCTCCGCAGGCACTAACCCCAACGGCCATTCCCCTTCACCAAACTACTTTCCTAAAGCAGTGTCCAGCAAACCTACCCACGGACCATACTAAACCTCCACACACCCAACCCTGTCAGCACCTACCATGACCACCTTCTAACACCCACAAGTCCACCTCCGACCCTGACCCCTGCAACTAGCATCAGCTCCTCCAACGTACCCACTCCAGTTACATCCGTTCTTACAGCTCACATAAGTCACATGCTACCTATTCACCTACCACGTCACCCATGAAACAGCACATAACCATACTCTCCCCGTCCGGACCAGACAAGTGAAATACCAAATTCGAATAACTCATGCTGAGCATACCACACAGGTTCATCATTATCAATCAAACAACGCCTCGCTTCATTAACACAAATACTTCACCCAGGATAGTCAGGAATAATGACATCCTTTACACAAACTTTGTAACCACCCATAGACCAGCTTGGCTTCCGACTGGCTCTCAACAGTAAATATGACTTTGCAATTTAACTCTGTGCGACAGAAAACTTTACGTAAGAATCACCATTCACTAAGTTTCAACACAATTAAGAGAACAGTTATTTTACAAAGCTTTGCATTATATCATGATACAAATTATACTTATTGTCTAATTTTCTTATTATTTTAATTCCAATTACGCATTTACACTATATCCATAAATAGGAAGCTTTGCCTGACATTTTCCTCTTAAACGTACCAGTATCAGACGTCGTCGTAAACAGGTAGCAGTCCAAATGCCTTCCACTTCTGCAATTCCATCAGAAATACAGGGCATAAGTCCGCACTTATCTATTTAACAGTTTATATCTTTTAGATAACCTTATTTATTTATGCATGTATATTTATTATTGATTCTTTTAAGTTTTTTTACTTTGAATTTTTATCCCCCACTTTTATCATGCACTTATATACTACAAGCACTTACCCAACTATCAGCATTTTATTGTTCTTATCTGCACCTTGGTTTTTAATTTCTATTTTTTATTTTATTTTTATTATTTATTTATTACTGTTTAATTTATTCCAACCAATCACTGGAGCCCATTCACCTTCCCTCCAAAACTTGAATTTGAGCAGTGGGGCTGGTCCAATCACAACACAACACTCACCTTAGCTCTGCACTGATTGGCCAACATGAACCTTGGAGGAAGGGACCACCCCTTCCTCCAACATTCATAACCGCCCTAGCTGCAGGGTTGGACACTTCTCTCTGAGGAAGCAAGAACATTGCGAAACGTCAGGAGAACAAAAACCACTCAACGGTACAGTACTTTCTACTCGCTTTTTAGTACTATACCACCTTTTATTCCTAGTTTTTAACCATTGTTTTTTGAATAAAGTTAGTATTTTTAATCGTCTTAAAGTGCTGGGGGCTCTGCCTGAGGGCAATTGTTTTTAACAGGGAGGATTACCTCCTTTTTGGACTGGGGCTCTTTTTATCTGGACTGTGTTTTTTAACAAAGTGGATCAAGTTTTCTTTTATCTAGTGGACTGTTTTTAGCCGGGAAAGTGGGGAGGACTCCTTTGCGGGTGTCACCCCCTCTGGAACTCAGCAATAAAACACCACCGGACCTGAAAGAGAGACAACACCACACAGAGAAAAAAACACACATCCTGAACTTACCTGCACCAGACCATCCTCCACCAGAAATCACCATACTCACCTGGAAGAACCTGAAAAAGGAAAAACCACACCACCTACCTGCGAGACATCACCCATAGCACCGGACACTCACCTGGAAAAACCTATTCAAGGAAACCATACCACCTACCTGTGAGACGTCACCATAACCCAAGGGTAAGAGCACCACACCACACATTAGACGATTGAAATGCCTTTTAGCCGAGTGAAAGCTGTATCCTTGAGTGGCGGAGTGTCCAACCCGCAGCTCACACACACACATAGACATAACACCAACACACGCACCACACCACAACCATATAGGCCCACCTACATACAGTCAGCACCATATCTAGACACCAACAGACACACACCACTTACCTTGAATCAAGCACCGGACCCAGAAACCAGAAACCTGAGCAAACAATACTTTAAATTAATACAAGCCATCCACCACAAACACATTATTAGCCATGCAATAGCCACAAAGGCCTTCCCGCCCGGGATGATGAGACAGGTGACCCGCCTCACAGACTTCATCAAGCCGGCTGGACCAACAGATACCACACGCAGAAAAGTACAGAACAACACAACGCAATGGATGGAAACCAACATGGACATATTACACCAACATTACACACACACCATAGACACCCTCAACAACCTGCCTTTCAACGCCCTGGCCCTCCAGATAGCCACTGGTTGGGCCAGGAAACGTTACGGGCAAAGATTGAGAACAGAAACATTACAAACAACAGAACACCTCATACATTCACACACACACACCACCACCACCAACACTAGCAACACCACCACCACAACCACCACTCACCTTCAACCTCCAGCTCTCCCTAGGACCGGACGGGGGACCGGCGGCTCCCTCTCCCCCATCCCGGAGCTCTCAGATGAGGACGAGTATCCCCCTCTTAGGCCACCGAACAGACCACACCTCTCCCTAGGACCACGGACATCATTAATCGAACACATAGCCAAACACGACAAGCAACACCACACCAAAACACCTCTTTTACCCACTCCACAACAGACTCAACTACCCAACCAGACACACCGACCTGACCCACCTACACAACTTAACAAGTACCCCATCTACAAGACTAATAGACTGACCACTTTCCCCCTCTTCAAACCAAGAACCGGACCACTCATTCCACCGACTGCACCCAAGCCACAACCACGGACCCCCCTCCCCAGACCCCGACTATTCCCTCACCACCCAGAGAACCCAAACAGACTCCCGGAGAACCTCAGACCTCGACCCCCCAACCCCAGAGACAGAACAGGATCCCCGGCCTTTTCAAAACAACAGCCCAAGGGGAGGAGGACCTTTCACAACTCTCCCCCATTCCTTCTGACAGAAAGAAAAATATCTCATCACAAACACCATCCCCTTTGACCTTCCCAGAACCACCAACTTCGACCTCATCACCTTATACCACAACCCGTAGAATACAGACCCAGGCCCAAATCCACAGACCAGTCAGTCAACAGGATAGCACTGCGGATCTACAATCAGTCTCACTCACCACCCACAGTAACTCCAATGTTTCAGTCAACATAACAGACACCATTTCATCCTTCTGCTCTGCACCTACAGGTGGCGCGGGACCCGGGACTGGTGCGATCTCAATGCAGGCCCCCACAGCCCAAACGGAGGAGGGTAATACAACCATGATGAACGGGACAGCTAAGGCTAAACTAGCCGATACAAGTCCGATTTCTGAACCCTCCTCTAAACAACCTATCGGGACCGGGGCTGCGACCGCACCGGCCCGGGACCGAGGCCGCCTCTGTTTTGGAGCAGAGCATCCCGAACCAAACCTAGACACACCCCTCGACAACGGATCTCCACACCCATCCTCCCAGGTAGTTTCAAAGCCACATACCACATTGCTAGACCCAACCGTCAGAACTACAGGACTGGTTTTTCAGAGCCCGCAAACCAGTCCTAATATTGGGAGACTCAAACATCAACAGGATCCCACCACACAACAACCCACAAATTCAACTCGACAGCTATCCCGAGCCAACATCTACCACTTCCTGAAAACCTGCGAAAAGACCACGCCCAACCCAACCATAAAAATAGTCGTACTGTCCATCGGAATCAATAACAGAGATCAAGACCCCAAACTCACATCCTGTAAACAACTGAAAGCACTGTACAAACAAGCCACAGTCACCTTCCCAAACGCCGACATCTACTTCCCGATCATGAATTACTCCCCTTACCTGATACCCAGACAGCAAAACAACCTCAAACTAATCAATAACACCATCGCGACCCTTTTTCCCTTCCTAACGGAAATCCCCCATGACACCTTCAGGACGGAGCAGGACAACATCCACTGGAAAGCAGATACAGCGAAACATATATTCGATAACTGGTGCGCTCAACTAAATTTATAGACACAAATAAACCTAACACGGCATCAATCGCATTCAACACAACAGACCTGGACCTGGGGTGGAGCTCAGCATCAAATATCCTCAATTTATCCCAACTCTTCAGACCCTCAACCGATCAAATAAACTTACTAGAAAAGGGTCTTTCATTCATCCCGCGTCCGACAAAATTCGACCAGGAGGAACTTCACAGGATCTCCATCAATATCACCGACGATTAAAACTAACTGAATACTTCCATAACCAGCCAAACCGTAATCAGAAACCATTTGTACATCCCTCGCATTGGGAACCCGCAATAGAACAACTTTCTCCATTAATCCGTAACCACCTTAAAAATAACAGAAGAATCTTACACACCTACCATTTTACAGCAGACACTCCCGATAACCTGGCAAAAGCAGAACGTAAGGGCCTAACTTCATTAACCAAAAATCCCAACATAATCATAAAACCGGCAGACAAAGGCTCAAAAGTGGTAATCATGGACAGACACCAGTATACAACAGAAGCCAACCGTCAACTTTCCAATACCATGCACTACAAAACAATAGAAACAAGCATACAGACTCAATCACAACAGGCAGTTCGTAAAATCCTAGAATCACTTTACTCCAAAAAAATCATCACATCTAAACAGAAAGATTACCTGTACGGCCCGGACAACCCCCGCTCCAGACAATTCTATCTGCTGCCAAAAATCCATAAAGAACCCCATACCTGGACCATCCCCTTTGAAGTTCCTCCTGGTCGACCAATCGTATCTGACTGTAACAGCGCCACCTACAAAATCTCCGAATACATTGAACATTTCCTTGGCCCCCTCTCAACTAAACACCCCAGCTATATCAAGGATACTTACCATTTCCTGGACATCATCAGACCCATGGCTGTCCCTACAAATTCATATCTCTTTACCATTGACATAGACAGTCTATATACTAACATTGACACAAAGGCAGGTATACAAGCAGTAACCTCCATTTTTCACAAATACCCAGACAACAATAGACCGGACTCAGAACTAATTGAACTTCTAACAATCTGTCTAAATAACAACGACTTTGAATTTAACAATAAAACCTACCTCCAGATACATGGGACAGCCATGGGTCAGCGTTTCGCACCATCATACGCCAATATCTACATGAGCGAGTGGGAGCGAGAAGCCTTAGCAAAATGCACACACAAACCACTCATCTACCTCCGCTTTTTAGACGATATCTTCGGCATCTGGACTCACGACATCACTCACTTTGAAACATTCATCAGTATTCTAAATAATCACCATCCAGCTATTAAAGTAAAACACACTATCGACCAAAAACAGGTAAATTTCCTAGACACAACAGTTTTTTTTCATCAATCCACCACAGCTCAGACTAATTTACTCACCAGAGTTTACTTTAAGGCCACAGACACACATTCTCTATTACACAAGAAAAGCTATCATCCAAAACACACTTTTAAAGGTATCATTAAATCACAAATCATCCGTTTTTTCCGCATCTCTTCACAACAGACAGATTTCAACCAGGCAGTAACAACACTTTTTCAGGCCCTCCGCAAAAGAGGCTACTCCAAACGCTTTCTCCGTACAATAAAAAACACTACCATGGCTGCTCTCGCTCCCACTCGCTCAGGTGCTCCACCCCGGGTCTTCCAGACTACAATTCCCAACATCACTCCTGCTCCACCAAATCCAGCTCCGTCCTTACCCCTCCTCCCACCGTGCACCTACCCTAGCCCATCCTCCCCTACCCCACACAGCTCCCGGCTCCGGACCCCTTCCCTACCCCACCCCTAACCTTAACCAACCCCCTCCCTGCCCTAACCTTAACCCTCCCTTCCCCCACCCTAAACAGAGCTTGTATCCCACCCCACCTCCCTGCCCCAACCCTAACCTTAACCAACCCCCCCTGCCCTAACCTTAACCCTTCCTCCCCCTACCCTAGACAGGGTTTGTACCCAACCCCCCTCCCTGCCCTGGCCCTAATCTTAACCACCCCCCCTGGCCCTAGCCTTAACCCTTCTTCCCCCTACCCTAAACAGGGTCTGTATCCCAACCCCCCTCCCTGCCCTAATCCTAACCTTAACCTACCCCTTCCTACCCCTAACCCTAACCCACCCCCCCCACCCGGAACAGGACAGGTACCCCAACCCCTCTCCTATCCTAACCCCTGACATCAACCCCCTCCCAGCGACTCTACCCGAACCCCTCTCCCCTGACCTGGGACAGGACCTGGACCCCAACCCTCAACCGGACCTTAACTTCCCTGGACCTGGACCCCACCCCGACGATGACCTGGACACCTCCACACACATTCTACCCTTTATCTCCACATACTCACAACAAATCACCAGCTTACACCGCTTAATTAAATTTAATTTCACCCATTTACATTCACAACACCCAGTTTTCCATAACTATAGAACCATATCTGCATACAGGAAAAATAAGAATCTGAAGGACATTTTGGTACACTCTAAATTCACAGACCACAGACCACACCCACTCCCGCTACATAACATACATTACAGAAACAGAAAATTTATATCAAACACATACAGTGGAGCTTCATATCCTACTCTGGGCTCCTTCACCTTAGAAACCACAAATACAGTATACATCATCACATGCACCACTTGCAATAAACTAACCCTAACCCTAACCCCAACCCCAACCCTAACCCCAACCCCAACCCCAACCCCAACCCCAACCCCAACCCCAACCCCAACCCCAACCCCAACCCCAACCCCAACCCCAACCCCAACCCTAACCCTAACCCCAACCCCAACCCCAACCCCAACCCCAACCCCAACCCCAACCCCAACCCCAACCCCAACCCCAACCCCAACCCCAACCCTAACCCCAACCCTAACCCCAACCCCAACCCCTAACCCTAACCCCAACCCCAACCCCAACCCCAACCCTAACCCCAACCCTAACCCCAACCCCAACCCCAACCCTAACCCCAACCCCAACCCCAACCCCAACCCCAACCCCAACCCCAACCCTAACCCCCAACCCTAACCCCAACCCCAACCCCAACCCCAACCCCAACCCCAACCCCAACCCCAACCCCAACCCCAACCCCAACCCCAACCCCAACCCCAACCCCAACCCCAACCCCAACCCCAACCCCAACCCCAAACCCCAACCCCCCACCCCAACCCCAACCCCAACCCCAACCCCAACCCCAACCCCAACCCCCCCAACCCCAACCCCAACCCAACCCCAACCCCAACCCCCCCACCCCAACCCCAACCCCAACCCCAACCCCCTAACCCCAACCCTAACCCCAACCCCAACCCCAACCCCAACCCCAACCCCAACCCCAACCCTAACCCCAACCCCCCCAACCCTAACCCCAACCCTAACCCCAACCCCAACCCCAACCCCAACCCCAACCCTAACCCCAACCCCCCAACCCCAACCCCAACCCCAACCCTAACCCTAACCCCAACCCCCCCTAACCCTAACCCCAACCCCAACCCCAACCCCAACCCCAACCCCAACCCCCCAACCCCAACCCCCCCAACCCCAACCCCAACCCCAACCCCAACCCCAACCCTAACCCCAACCCCAACCCCAACCCCAACCCCAACCCCAACCCCAACCCCAACCCCAACCCTACCCCAACCCCAACCCCAACCCCAACCCCAACCCCCACCCCAACCCCAACCCCAACCCCAACCCCAACCCCAACCCCAACCCCAACCCCAACCCCAACCCCAACCCCAACCCCAACCCCAACCCCAACCCTAACCCCAACCCCAACCCCAACCCCAACCCTAACCCCAACCCCAACCCCAACCCCAACCCCAACCCTTAACCCCAACCCCAACCCCCCAACCCCAACCCCAACCCCAAACCCTAACCCCAACCCCAACCCCAACCCCAACCCCAACCCCAACCCCAACCCCAACCCCAACCCCAACCCCAACCCTAACCCCAACCCCAACCCCAACCCCAACCCCAACCACTTAACCCTAACCCCAACCCCAACCACTTAACCCTAACCCCAAACCCCAACCCTAACCCTAACCCCAACCCCAACCCCCACCCCAACCCCAACCCCAACCCCAACCCCAACCCTAACCCCCAACCCCAACCCACTTAACCCCAACCCCAACCCCACGGGCCACTTAACCCAACCCCAACCCCACGGGCCACTTAACCCTAACCCCAACCCCAACCCCAACCCCAACCCCAACCCCAACCCCAACCCCAACCCCAACCCTTAACCCCCCCACCCCAACCCCAACCCCACTTAACCCTAACCCCAACCCCAAACCCCACCCCAACCCCAACCCCAACCCCAACCCCAACCCCACCCTAACCCTAACCCCAACCCCAACCCCCACTTAACCCCAACCCCAACCCCACGGGCCCCTTAACCCCAACCCCAACCCCAACCCCCACTTAACCCCAACCCCAACCCCAACCCCAACCCCAACCCCAACCCTAACCCTAACCCCACGGGCCACACCTAACCCTAACCCTAACCCTAACCCCCGGGCCACTTAACCCTAACCCTAACCCCCGGGCCACTTAACCCTAACCCTAACCCCCGGGCCACTTAACCCTAACCCTAACCCCCGGGCCACTTAACCCTAACCCCCCTAACCCCACGGGCCACTTAACCCTAACCCTAACCCCACGGGCCCCTTAACCCCCCAACCCCTAACCCCACGGGCCACTTAACCCCAACCCCAAACCCCACGGGCCACTTAACCCCAACCCTAACCCCACGGGCCACTTAACCCTAACCCCAACCCCACGGGCCACCCTAACCCCAACCCCACGGGCCACTTAACCCTAACCCCAACCCCACGGGCCACTTAACCCTAACCCCAACCCCACGGGCCACTTAACCCCAACCCCAACCCCAACCCCACTTAACCCTAACCCTAACCCCACGGGCCACTTAACCCCAACCCCAACCCCCACGGGCCACTTAACCCTAACCCCAACCCCACGGGCCACTTAACCAACCCCAACCCCACGGGCCACTTAACCCTAACCCTAACCCACCCTTAACCCCAACCCCAACCCCAACCCAACTTAACCCCAACCCCAACCCTAACCCCAACCCCACTTAACCCCAACCCTAACCCCACGGGCCACTTAACCCTAACCCTAACCCCACGGGCCACTTAACCCTAACCCTAACCCCACGGGCCACTTAACCCTAACCCTAACCCCACGGGCCACTTAACCCTAACCCCAACCCCACGGGCCACTTAACCCCAACCCCCAAACCTAACCCAACGGGCCACTTAACCCTAACCCCAACCCCACGGGCCACTTAACCCCTAACCCCAACCCCACGGGCCACTTAACCCTAACCCTAACCCCACGGGCCACTTAACCCTAACCCCAACCCCACGGGCCACTTAACCCTAACCCCAACCCCACGGGCCACTTAACCCCACTAACCCCAACCCCACGGGCCACTTAACCCTAACCCCAACCCCAACCCTAACCCACTTAACCCTAACCTAACCCCAACCCCAACGGGCCACTTAACCCTAACCCCAACCCCACGGGCCACTTAACCCCAACCCCAACCCCACGGGCCACTTAACCCCTAACCCTAACCCCACGGGCCACTTAACCCTAACCCCAACCCCACGGGCCACTTAACCCTAACCCCAACCCCACGGGCCACTTAACCCTAACCCTAACCCCACGGGCCACTTAACCCTAACCCCAAACCCCACGGGCCACTTAACCCCTAACCCCAACCCCACGGGCCACTTAACCCCAACCCCTAACCCCACGGGCCACTTAACCCTAACCCCAACCCCACGGGCCACTTAACCCTAACCCCAACCCCACGGGCCACTTAACCCTAACCCTAACCCCACGGGCCACTTAACCCTAACCCCCAACCCCACGGGCCACTTAACCCTAACCCCTAACCCCACGGGCCACTTAACCCTAACCCTAACCCCACGGGCCACTTAACCCTAACCCTAACCCCACGGGCCAACCCTAACCCCAACGGGCCACTTAACCCTAACCCCACCCCACGGGCCACTTAACCCTAACCCCAACCCCACGGGCCACTTAACCCTAACCCTAACCCCAACCCCCACTTAACCCTAACCCTAACCCCCGGGCCACTTAACCCTAACCCTAACCCCCGGGCCACTTAACCCTAACCCTAACCCCCGGGCCACTTAACCCTAACCCTAACCCCCGGGCCACTTAACCCTAACCCTAACCCCCGGGCCACTTAACCCTAACCCCAACCCCACGGGCCACTTAACCCTAACCCTAACCCCCGGGCCACTTAACCCTAACCCTAACCCCCACGGGCCACTTAACCCTAACCCTAACCCCCGGGCCACTTAACCCTAACCCTAACCCCCGGGCCACTTAACCCCTAACCCCACGGGCCACCCCAACCCCAACCCCAACGGGCCACTTAACCCTAACCCCAACCCCACGGGCCACTTAACCCCAACCCTAACCCCACGGGCCACTTAACCCTAACCCTAACCCCACGGGCCCTTAACCCCAACCCTAACCCCACGGGCCCCTTAACCCCTAACCCTAACCCCACGGGCCACTTAACCCTAACCCTAACCCCACGGGCCACCTTAACCCCACACGGGCCACCCTAACCCTAACCCCACGGGCCACTTAACCCTAACCCCAACCCCACGGGCCACTTAACCCCAACCCCCCTAACCCCACGGGCCACTTAACCCTAACCCCAACCCCACGGGCCACTTAACCCTAACCCCACGGGCCACTTAACCCTAACCCCACGGGCCACTTAACCCTAACCCCACGGGCCACTTAACCCTAACCCCACGGGCCACTTAACACTAACCCTAACCCCAACCCCTTACCCTAACCCCACCCCACGGGCCACTTAACCCTAACCCTAACCCCACGGGCCACTTAACCCTAACCCCACGGGCCACTTAACCCTAACCCCACGGGCCACTTAACCCTAACCCCACGGGCCACTTAACCCTAACCCCACGGGCCACTTAACCCTAACCCCACGGGCCACTTAACCCTAACCCCCACTTAACCCCACCCCACGGGCCACTTAACCCCTAACCCCAACCCCACGGGCCACTTAACCCTAACCCTAACCCCACGGGCCACTTAACCCTAACCCTAACCCTAACCCCACCCCACGGGCCACTTAACCCCAACCCCAACCCCACGGGCCACTTAACCCTAACCCTAACCCCACGGGCCACTTAACCCTAACCCCCAACCCCACGGGCCACTTAACCCCAACCCCAACCCCACGGGCCACTTAACCCTAACTTAACCTAACCCCACGGGCCACTTAACCCTAACCCCACGGGCCACTTAACCCTAACCCCAACCCCACGGGCCACTTAACCCTAACCCTAACCCCACGGGCCACTTAACCCTAACCCCAACCCCACGGGCCACCTAACCCTAACCCCACGGGCCCCCCTAACCCCCCCACGGGCCACTTAACCCCCTAACCCCAACCCACGGGCCACTTAACCCCACTTAACCCTAACCCCACGGGCCACTTAACCCTAACCCTAACCCCACGGGCCACTTAACCCTAACCCTAACCCCACGGGCCACTTAACCCTAACCCTAACCCCACGGGCCACTTAACCTAACCCTAACCCCACGGGCCAACCCCACGGGCCACTTAACCCTAACCCCAACCCCACGGGCCACCACTTAACTAACCCCAACCCCACGGGCCACTTAACCCCCCAACCCCTACCCCCACGGGGCCACTTAACCCTAACCCTAACCCCACGGGCCACTTAACCCCTAACCCTAACCCCACGGGCCACTTAACCCCCTAACCCCACGGGCCACTTAACCCTAACCCTAACCCCACGGGCCACTTAACCCTAACCCTAACCCCACGGGCCACTTAACCCCTAACCCCAACCCCACGGGCCACTTAACCCTAACCCCTAACCCCACGGGCCACTTAACCCTAACCCTAACCCCACGGGCCACTTAACCCCCCTAACCCCACGGGCCACTTAACCCTAACCCCAACCCCACGGGCCCCTAACCCTTAACCACTTAACCCCTAACCCCACGGGCCACTTAACCCTAACCCTAACCCCACGGGCCACTTAACCCTAACCCTAACCCCACGGGCCACTTAACCCTAACCCGAACCCCACGGGCCACTTAACCCTAACCCCCTAACCCCACGGGCCACTTAACCCCAACCCCAACCCCACGGGCCACTTAACCCTAACCCCAACCCCACGGGCCACTTAACCCTAACCCCAACCCCACCCTAACCCTAACCCACGGGCCACTTAACCCCTAACCCCACGGGCCACTTAACCCCAACCCCAACCCCACGGGCCACTTAACCCTAACCCTAACCCCACGGGCCACTTAACCCAAACCCTAACCCCACGGGCCACTTAACCCTAACCCTAACCCCACGGGCCACTTAACCCTAACCCTAACCCCACGGGCCACTTAACCCTAACCCTTACCCCACGGGCCACTTAACCCTAACCCTAACCCCACGGGCCACTTAACCCCAACCCCAACCCCACGGGCCACTTAACCCTAACCCCAACCCCACGGGCCACTTAACCCTAACCCCAACCCCACGGGCCACTTAACCCCTAACCCCAACCCCACGGGCCACTTAACCCTAACCCTAACCCCACGGGCCACTTAACCCTAACCCTAACCCCACGGGCCACTTAACCCCACGGGGCCCTTAACCCCAACCCCACGGGCCCACTTAACCCTAACCCCAACCCCACGGGCCACTTAACCCTAACCCCAACCCCACGGGCCCCTAACCCCACGGGCCCCAACCCCACGGGCCACTTAACCCTAACCCCCCCACGGCCACGGCCAACCCTAACCCCACGGGCCCTTAACCCCCCACCCCAACCCCACGGCCACTTAACCCTAACCCCCCCCACGGGCCACTTAACCCTAACCCCTACCCCACGGGCCACTTAACCCTAACCCTAACCCCACGGGCCACTTAACCCTAACCCTAACCCCACGGGCCACTTAACCCCAACTAACCCCCAACCCCACGGGCCACTTAACCCTAACCCCTAACCCCGGGCCACTTAACCCTAACCCCAACCCCACGGGCCACCTAACCTAACCCCTAACCCCACGGGCCACTTAACCCTAACCCTAACCCCACGGGCCACTTAACCCTAACCCCAACCCCACGGGCCACTTAACCCTAACCCCAACCCCACGGGCCACTTAACCCCAACCCTAACCCCACGGGCCACTTAACCCTAACCCTAACCCTAACCCCACGGGCCACTTAACCCTAACCCTAACCCCACGGGCCACTTAACCCTAACCCCTAACCCCACGGGCCACTTAACCCTAACCCCTACCCCACGGGCCTTAACCCTAACCCCAACCCACGGGCCACTTAACCCCAACCCCAACCCCACGGGCCACTTAACCCTAACCCCTAACCCCACGGGCCACTTAACCCCAACCCTAACCCCACGGGCCACTTAACCCTAACCCCTAACCCCACGGGCCACTTAACCCTAACCCAACCCCACGGGCCACTTAACCCCACTAACCCCACGGGCCACTTAACCCTAACCCCAACCCCACGGGCCACTTAACCCCAAACCCCTAACCCCACGGGCCACTTAACCCTAACCCCAACCCCACGGGCCACTTAACCCTAACCCTAACCCCACGGGCCACTTAACCCTAACCCTAACCCCACGGGCCACTTAACCCTAACCCTAACCCCACGGGCCACTTAACCCTAACCCCAACCCCACGGGCCACTTAACCCTAACCCCCACGGGCCACCCCCTAACCCAACCCCTTAACCACTAACCCTAACCCTAACCCCACGGCCACTTAACCCTAACCCTAACCCCACGGGCCACTTAACCCTAACCCCCCAACCCCACCCCCCGGCCACTTAACCCTAACCCACTTAACCCGGGCCACCTAACTTACCCCACGGCCACTTAACCCTAACCCCACGGGCCACTTAACCCTAACCCTAACCCCACGGGCCACTTAACCCCTAACCCCACGGGCCACTTAACCCCTAACCCCACCACGGGCCACTTAACCCTAACCCTAACCCCACGGGCCACTTAACCCCTAACCCCCCAACCCCACGGGCCACTTAACCCTAACCCCAACCCCACGGGCCACTTAACCCCAACCCCAACCCCACGGGCCACTTAACCCTAACCCCAACCCCACGGGCCACTTAACCCTAACCCCAACCCCACGGGCCACTTAACCCTAACCCCAACCCCACGGGCCACTTAACCCTAACCCCAACCCCACGGGCCACTTAACCCCCAACCCCCAACCCCAACCCCGGGCCCCAACCCTAACCCCACGGGCCACTTAACCCTAACCCTAACCCCACGGGCCACTTAACCCTAACCCTAACCCCACGGGCCACTTAACCCTAACCCTAACCCCACGGGCCACTTAACCCTAACCCTAACCCCACGGGCCACTTAACCCTAACCCTAACCCGGGCCACTTAACCCTAACCCAAACCCCACGGGCCCCTAACCCCAACCCCAACCCCACGGGCCACTTAACCCCTAACCCCACGGGCCACCCCACGGGCCACTTAACTTAACCCCTAACCCCACGGGCCCCCTAACCCCTAACCCCACGGGCCACTTAACCCTAACCCCTAACCCCACGGGCCACTTAACCCTAACCCCTAACCCCACGGGCCACTTAACCCTAACCCCTAACCCCACGGGCCACTTAACCCTAACCCTAACCCCACGGGCCACTTAACCCTAACCCCTAACCCCACGGGCCACTTAACCCTAACCCTAACCCCACGGGCCACTTAACCCTAACCCTAACCCCACGGGCCACTTAACCCTAACCCTAACCCCACGGGCCACTTAACCCTAACCCTAACCCCACGGGCCACTTAACCCTAACCCTAACCCCACGGGCCACTTAACCCTAACCCTAACCCCACGGGCCACTTAACCCTGTTTTTTTTTTTTCCTCTCTAATTTTATTAGAAGCTGTGGTATTTGAATTCAATGCCATTGTACTATTACAAGTCTATGAAGGTGATGAACCATCCAAATAACTTTTGTTCAAAGGCTTGTTGATTGTTAAATTCTTTTCAATCAATAAAATACATTCATTGATCAAATGAGTCATATACACCATTCACAACATAATTTAGGAATCAACCAGTCTTGAAACTGCAGTCTGTTAGATGGTCAAGCATCTTCAACAAGATAGCATAGGACAGTTGTTTGATTTAGCAACCATGGATTCTTTTACAAGCTATAGTCAATCATATAAAGTATGATCTGACCTTTTTGCAGTTTGCAGATAGAGGGACCATGACTGACTTAAGCAATGTTCCACCTCCTGGAGCAGTGGTGCACCTAAACTGAGCCAGGGGATGGAAGTTACCTGAACAATTTAACTCATCTCTAGGTCAGATTTAGTGTGTGCTGTTGTATGAGTGAGGCTAACCCTCTTAGAAGACTGGGCTACGTTTAAGGTCCTGATGCCCTGGACCACCACTCCCACAGTGCTGCCCTAGAGTCGGGACATGGGGGGCCGCATACTTACCCCCTGATAAACACAGACCAGTTGTTAACACCGCTAGGTAGCTCTGGTCTGGCCTGTCAGGGCTGCAGCTTAAAGGTCTCTCCTTCCAATCAGGCAACATAGTGTCTTTGGTGCTCTAGCTGACAAACTGTCAAGATAAGCTAACGCTAACAGCAGGTGTCCACCTAATGAGTAACCAGGACCAGCCACGACACAGCAGTGCCTTCCCAGCTACCACCAGGTTAGGAAGTATTAAGGCCAGCCTTGGTCTTCCTTAGACTCCATGCTAAGCTAACGCTAACAGCAGGTGTCCACCTAATGAGTAACCAGGACCAGCCCACGGTTAGGAAGTAGAGGCGGTGCCTTCCCAGCGACCACCAGGGTAGGAAGTATTAAGGCCAGCCTTAGTCTTCCTTAGACTCCATGCTAAGCTAACGCTAACAGCAGGTGTCCACCTAATGAGTAACCAGGACCAGCCACGTCAGAGCGGTGCCTTCCCAGCGACCACCAGGGCAGGAAGTACCAAGGCCAGCTGTGGTCAAGCACTGCCTCCTTGGTCTTCTTCAAACTCCCATGCTAAGCTACACTAGCCTGAAGGCCTGTGCCCCATACACCGCACGACCCCAGGCCAGTATCTGTATCTCAACAAGCGAGCAATTTTTCTGGTCACTGGTCTCAAGCAGAAGAACCACCCCCTCAAGTTGACTCAAGTTCATGAAGTTGGCTCAGATCACAAAAGTCTGAGGACAAGTCTGCAAGACAAAAGGTTCAAAAGAAATAAAGAAAATAAAAGAATAAAATGAAATCAGTGTTATTTTATGTTCAGCTTCCTCAGCGGTCACCATGTTTAAAAAGCTGCACCACTGCTGATTTTAAATCTCTTTACCCATTCATTTGTCATGCTCCTGGTGTGCTGCTCTGGTCCTCCTTCAGCAGAGACAACACTATGCACCCGCTGACCTCCAAAAGAAGCTGTGGAGGACAAACAAAAGGGCTAAGTTAAAACAACAAAATCAAAGTGTTGAGGAAATAAACCAAAATCAATTTAAAGTACAAATCCTAACAATACTGAGGGTAAAGCACAACACAGAATTAAGACAGAAAACCACTGAGAACTTACTGGAGCAGGCGCAGGAGACACAGACGACTGAAGACTGGAGGTTTATATTCACCTGAGGAGGAGACACAACGACACACAGGTGAAACACATCAGGGTGGAGTCAGGTGATCAGACAGACAGGAAGTAACTCACATGACAATACTCAAGGAAAATCAACTCCAGAGTAAAACAGGAAAGTAAAAATAAGTTATAACATGACAAAAAACACTGCATTGAAAATGTCAAAGTCAACTTTATTGTCAGCTGTGCAATGTATAGGACGTAAATACGAATTGAAATGGCCTTTTCCTCAGCTCCTAGTGTGTAGACTTATGTAGAACATAAACATGAAGGATATACATGTACACACGATTTAAAAGGTGGGAATCACTTCATTCAGTTGTTGGTTTGATATTCTAAATCTGTATCTTTCAGAAATCTGTAGTCTGCGATTCAGAATTCCAGTCTTTCCATAACATAAAGTTCTTTTACAATATATTTCTCCTTTAGCCTTATCCTGAGGAACAGATCCACAGCTGCTTGAAACCTGTCAAAAATGCAATGACTTTGAATTCAATCAATCAATTCTTACAGGTACAGCGACAGCAATAGTGCCTTCTTTTGCAAATCTGCATATGATCCAGCGGGAACAAGAAGGCTTAGAAACACGTTAATCTTTTGTATCTCAGATTTCTGGACATCATCAGAGCCTGGCAACAGAGACGTGCAGAGTTTATGTATTAAACAATATTAAGCAGTTAAATCCATTCATCAAATCAGACATAAAGAAGACAGACAGCAACAGCTGGGAGGAAGTGGACCCACTCCTTTAGAAAGTTTTTATTTAACCCACTTGGGGGAGCCAGTGCTACAGTTATGGACACGTCAACCTCCTCAGCCACAGCCTCATATATTTAAATACCTGCGTTATGTGAAGGAAACAGTTCAAACACTGTTGGTCAGGTGGAAACGACACCTTTACAGCACCAGAGACAACACACTGACCACTCCACTTCCAAACCCACCCAATGCATTGTTTATTTATTACAGACTAACACAAGTGTGCATCGTGGATCGACGGCCAACGGCGGAGACATGAGGTTGTCTGGGTGTGGAGGCTCGAAACCGTAGGGACCCGATGTGGAACAGCCCCTTTGAAGGAACGATGACGGAGTACCTGTGAGGAAAATAGATAAATTAAATCTAAAAAAGACCTGCTCTACATATTACTACTTACTATCTGCTCTACACTTGTGCACTCGGGTGTGTATAGATAAAGCGACTGAGAGGTGAACTACAGTGTGAGAGGGCAAACTAAAGTCAGTGATAAAGATTTGCCTTCCAATAACTAAGCTGATAAGAGGTAATAATTTAAATACATATAGCTGAATGTTGTCTTCACTTGTGTTGATAAAGCTAGAAAACCACACATTCTGTTTGAAACTGGCCTGGCAAAGCAACTATTATGTTTGTTACAGATGGCACATAATGAACTGAATGTGAAGGTGTGATATAAGGGTATAAGGGTGGGAATAAGATTACATATTTACAACGAACACGCCTTAAAAGCATAGTTCTTGGGGACACTGGAAAAAAAAAACCATCAACATGAATAGAAATTGATTGCCAAGTTTTCCTAGAAGAATAGTGTTACATGTTGCCAGTCGCTCCTCCCTGATGACCATGTGACACAAGTCAAACTCAGGTTAACAGCCGAGGACAACCTCACTGAGCAGAAATACAGCGTGCAGGACAAGACTGCGTTGTCTCGGCCTCTTCACAGAAGACGTGTGCTAGTTTGCGCTTGTAAAAAAAAAAAAAAAAAACAGGGAATTGAATCAACACAGAAGAGACATCTGATGACAAAGCTGTCGATGGCAGAAGATAAATTACTGGAAATGTGGAATGAAGGAGGTGCAGACAGAGAGTCCTGTGTAGACGCAGATGGGGAAACTCAGCCGTGTAACAAATTATCTCACTCCATTGAAGAGATACTGAGGAGGCCCAGCTGTGCCAGAAAAGAGAAAACAGTTGATCGTAACTGGTCTGTGATCACAGAGACCATCAGAGACCTGAACCAGAGTTTGTGTACAGGTACAGTTGTTTTTTTTTTTTTTTTTTTTTTTTTTTATCTAAACTGAACCGTCTATAGGTTTGTTACAACAAAGTTCTAACTGAAATATTATTACAAAAAATTTTTATGTTGAAAATTTAATTTTCTATAGAAACTCTTCACATCAGACCCCGAGCAGAGTCTCCAACAGTCACCTCAGACTGCCCAAGTGAGTAAGAAATGAAGAGACACTTACCTGAGCTGTGTGTTTAGATCCATGTACAAACGAAGCTGTAAATGATAGAGTCATGTGTTTACAGGTCAGAGGAAAAAGAGGCAAACAAGGGTCACTTTCACACCACTTCAGGTGCAGGAGCTGGAGGAGGTTTTCCAGCAAACTCACTACCCAGACATCAGCACCAGAGAACAGTTGGCCTCTCGTCTGCTGCTCACTGAGGGACGCGTTCAGGTGCTCTTCTCTTCAGCTGTACCACTGTTACTGTACCGGTGTCAAACTGTGGGACTTTCAAATATTTGAAATGGTTTGTTTCAGCATTTCAATATTAAACGAAATGTGGTGAAATTCTAACATTAAAATACAAACCACAGCAACAAACACAAACTTTCTTTCTTGTGTTTTTAATTTAATTTACTATTTTCTAACTGGTCGTAATTCACTGATGTTTATGTCTAATTGTAATAAGAGACCACGAGTCAAACTGTGGTTATCAATATGTCAGAGAATAATTTCAATAGCCTGATTATATTAAATAGTCTGTGCGCAGCTGCTGCTACAACATATGGACTGAATTACATAATAAACAGTGAACAACTACTTTATTTTACGTCATGGTTAGAAAATATTGTTTTGACCCAGAGTTGTTTTACCGTTGGTTTATTTACCTGCAGTTTGTCTGAACTTTAAACATGTACATCATTGTACCTTCATGGCTGAAAATAGTCTGCAGATCATTTGTAGTTATTAATGATATATGCAGATTGTTTTATGTGACTTGTGAATAATTAACTACAATGATCCAACAGTATAAAAAGTAAGAATGATACTGGGTCAGAACAAGGTCTTTCAGATCAATACATTTAGTGTGTGATGATCTGTTCTCTGAGGGGAATGAAACAAAGTTTTACTTTACTCAGCTGTGACAAAGAAGAACATTAATATAATTTCTTAAAATCTATATTCATCACATTGTTTGTGCTTCAGATTTGGTTTCAGAACCGTAGAGCCAAGTGGAGGAAGGCTGAGACACTGAAGGACCTGGAGCTGATGACCAGACACATCCAGTCGACCAGTCACGAGCTCCATTATTATGAGGTAACAAAACATTGTGATCATAGCCGTGATCTGTACTGTTATGAGGTGACAAACACTAGCGATCAAACTGTACACTTCATGTCACAGTAACTAGTGACAATGTCCCGTAAGTGACGACAATAATCAAAGTGCAGTGATTTTCTGGAGTCAGATATCTCTGGTTAGTGTTGACTGTCTTTATTTCTAGATAGTGTTTGCTCTCTTTCTCTTTATTTAGCTCAAGTTATTATTCACTCTCTCTATTTGCTGCAGGTGCTGTGTCGGCTGCCGTGTTGTTTACCGAAACCTCTTCAGCCGAGTCTCTACCTGAGGACAACATCAACACTGGCTCTGCTCACCAACACACATTCTCCAGATTACAGGACTTTTTGTTTTGACCCCCATAGGACAGAGAGATAACACCTTCAGTATCTTCACATGACAGAGGCATGACTTCTTTAATTACATGTGCTACAAGGATCACGATGGGTTGAACACCCACGTCTGCTGCGATCATCCAACGGCACCGTCCACCTGAAATAAAGTTAGCATGTTAATAATTGTGCATTTTAAAGACTCAGTGATAAAATCCTCGGCTACTGAAAGCATTCGATTGTGTTTCCTTGTAATAAAAGAGCTTGTGATGAGTCTGGTTAGTATTTGTACAGATCAAGGTTTGAGGGCACTATATCTACTGAGACATGCTTCTTGGTAGAGAGCTGTGTTTCTGCTGTGTTATTGTGTACGACAGCATTCAGGTTTTTTCATGACACCACAATTCGTTGTCACAGATAAGCTATAGTGCTGCCATAAATCGTTCATCTGCTTGACTATCAGGCAAACTGTTCTTATCTTAATTTCAGCTTGTAAATCGAGGTTAGCGGCGGGTCATTGGGAAATTTATAGAGCACGTCAAATAAGATCAAAGGGGAAAAAAATTGACTGGTGTTTCTGTAAAGTGGAGCTGTAGAGATGTTAAACACATTAAATTAAAAGTTGTGGAAAGTTAAACATGTCAACACTAATGTCTTAATGGATTAATACTGAGCAGTAGGAGACAAACAAACGTCTACTAAACACAGAAAACAACTTTGACAAACAACATGTGATGATGTTTTCACCTTGTTTCACTATAAAAAAGCTACTGTAACCAAATCAATAAACTATGAAACACAGGATTCGTACTCATTTTACTTTCAGAATACAAATGTATTTCATGTTTCTTTCTGGGTTAAATCAGTGTTACAAGGTATTTTACAACCTTCCTACACCCTGATGAACACATCCACATCTTTCTGAGAAGTGTTACAAAGGAAACTTTCCAAATAATTACCAATTATAGGAAAGATAACACAGCATCTTCACAGTACCTAAATAGACAGAACCATAACTGATTACAGGTAATAAACCTCAGAGTGCTGTTACACTTTTCACCCCGGGCATATCGTCCTTTATTGCTTGTGTTTGACACAAGATAAACTTCTGCCTGCGGGGTGAAAGAGGACGAGACAAAAAGAGTTGGACAACCTCTGACGCAAAACCTCCACCACACTTGAGTAACAACAACTTTATCAGGAAGTGGCTGATTTAAATTTGGTATCCACTGTAGTTAAGATGGTCACATGATGTTCATCTGATGAAGTCAACTGGTTACTTACAGAGACGAACAGCGTCTGTCGACATTGTCTCTGGTCTGCTGCAACATAAACAACATAAAAACAAAGTCATTGATCAGACATCTTGGTTCTGAAGAGTCTCCTCTACTAAACACAAGAAAGGACCGGCTTTGTTTCTGATTTGGATCAGGACCGTCTTTAAATCTGGTTTGGATCAGGATCAGGACTGTCTTTACATCTGGTTTGGACCAGGATCAGGACCGACTTTGTATTTGGTTTGGATCAGGATCAGGACCAGGATCAGGACTGTCTTTGTATCTGGTTTGGATCAGGACCAGGATCAGGACTGTCTTTGTATCTGGTTTGGATCAGGATCAGGACCGACTTTGTATTTGGTTTGGATCAGGATCTGGATCGTCTTTGTATCTGGTTTGGATCAGGACCAGGATCTGGATCGTCTTTGTATCTGGTTTGGACCAGGATCAGGACCGACTTTGTATTTGGTTTGGATCAGGATCAGGATCAGGACTGTCTTTTTATTTGGATCAGGACCAGGATCAGGACTGATAATTTTAAAGATTAAAAACATTTTTAAAAATCTGATTTGAGTTTCAAAATAAGTAAAATGGATAAACTTTTTATTAATTTATGAATAATTATGTAATAATGTAACAATCATGGTCATTTTTGAATAAAACACAATAAAATGTTCAGATTTTATGTCTTGATGAGTAAATGAGACGAGTCCAGAATCAGGCAGGACTCGTCTCATCCAGGTGCTTCAGGGTCCACAGGAAACTGTAAGAGTCCAACCCGCAGACAGGGGGCGCCCTTCCGCCCATGAATAAGCAGATCTGACGCTGTGTATTTTGCTGAGTTTCACTGACCTAATTTGAAACGAGGCTGTCGCGATGCCGAGCGTCAGTCAGAAAGTGACGAGGATGATCTGAACTCGCCGCTGAGGGACGAGGGGCGGATATTCAGCATCTCTCAGCCTCCGCCCGCCTCCGCGGCTCTGCCCAAAGCGGTGGAGAGACGGAGGACCGCAGATCCGACGGGGGCGCAGACCGTGGCACAGAGACAGAGGGGCGATGGCCGCCGGGGGAGGATGCGGGGAATCGGTGGATCAGTACCGGGCCGAGGTGGAGCGGCTCACCCAGGAGCTGGCCGAGGCGAACCGGGAGAAGATCAGGGCTGCGGAGTGCGGACTGGTCGTCCTGGAGGAGAACCAGTCGCTGAAACACAAGTACTCGGAGCTGGAGAGCGAGCAGGAGGCGCTGAGGAAGGAGCTGGAGCAGCTGCAGGAGGTGGGTCTGCTGCAGTGGGTCTGCTGGACCAGCCAGGGAGGGATGGTCCCTCGTCAGCAGGGGTCTGCAACGTAGTCAGTAATAATCAGTATAGCAACAATAATGGTGATGAGTAGTAGTAATAACTGACTATAATTTGAATGTCGCTGGTCTATAGGTCTCGGCCTGTGTGAACATGTGAATAATTGATGTGTGTGGCCAGTTCAGTGTTTGCCTCCTACAGCTCCACCCTGCTCCACCTCCTCTCTGCTCCATTGTTTCTCATCACTTCAGGTGACCGAGACTCTCAGACTCTTGGTGTTTTGCCAAGACCAAGTTGTTTTCTCAAGAATCCATCAGTAATCTGAGACTCACGGTTACACACTACAGCTTGTGGCTTATTGATCTAAATATGAAGATGAGATTTTCCACAAAGGAGGAAACACGGGCATCAGGTCCTTAGATGACAGACACATTACTCTTTAAAATAACTACAAAAAGTTTCCACATGGAGCAAAGTGTTTTGGGACTGAATAATGAATTAGTCATTAATTCAGACACGTAGATGGTGGATGCTGACAGAGCTGTGCAGCTCAAGGTCGTTGATACACGGGGCAAAGAGAGGGAGTCGTATGTGAAGAGAAGGAAGTTTGATCATCGTCATCTATAAGCAACATTCATCCATGTGGTTCAACAAACAAGTCTGACAGAAATAATATAAAGCTGCCGCGATACATCACTTAGTCAATTAACAGGAATGAATCATCTGGTTCAACATGTTAAATATCTGTTGGTTTCAGGTTCCTGGTTACATGTTACAGAAAAAATCTGAGTTTTAAACTAAAGACTTTATGCTTTTAGTTGTCATAGTTAAGAAATTACAGGTAAAGAGCGACTAACTTCAATCTGTCAGTTAATTTATCAAAGAATAGTTGAATATCTGACACTGTAGTTGACTCTAAGGACCCGAAACAACTATAGCTACATTTACTTTGAACTAATCTGTAAAAAATCATGTGGATGAAACCAAGTCCATCATCTTATATAAAATAAATTAAAGAGTAATGACCCAAGTCTGTCTCCTGCCGGACTTCACATGTCAATATATTAATATGCTGCTACCAGGTTGGGTTGATGTCATACTGGTGGAGCAGTGGATGATGGGAGATAAGAGGGAGGGAGGTAATGTTACTTCACCTCCTGGTTCCTGTCTGTCCCACACGTTGGAGAAAAAGCTGCCACTGTAATAACATCACGTCTGCTCTCCCTGGAACCAGGAAAGGTGCATTAAAGACTAAATGTGGGATTGGATCTGGGACTTAGAGGCCTGAAGAGCCTCTTAACTGTGGCCGATTCTTATGAAACAACATAAATCCACCGTCGTTTTTTCACCTGAGACTAGATTGAATCATTTCTTCAGTCTCAGTTATTCTGCAGGTGCAGAGTGTGTCTTTACATGTGAAGCTAAATGTGTCTTGTTACCCTGTGGTCAGACCTATGTCCAACATGACCTGAGACCACGGCATCAGTACATCTGTGTGTCTGAGACCTGAAGTCCAACTAAGTGTTCGGTGGTTCATCTGGTTCATGCTGGATCACGATGTCCCTCTGCTCTCTGGCCTCACCACTCTGTCGTTCCTCGTCTCTGTGTCTTGAGCAGTGATGGAGACATTATTACCCTGCGGTTGTAGCTTGTTAGTGGCGTCTCCGGGAAGATCAACCTCAGAGGATCTCATCTGTCCCGAGCTGTTTTCATCACTTTTGATTTTTAATCTGAAAATTACTTCCACAAGTTCAATTCTTAAATCTTCCACATTTAACATCTCTACACAATAGAAGTCTAAAATGAGTCATAACTCGTGAACCGTCAGTTTTGTTCTGTTGTCGAGGCTTCAGACTGAAAAAAAAAAACAAAGATCTGCATCCAGTTCTTCACATGGTGACTTTAAATACACAGAAGTGGAGATGGAGTCTGGATTCATCAGCACAGTCACAGTCCAGGTTTTATATCACTGATGAAGAAATGACGACATCATTACTGTCAGTGTATTTATATTAAAGGTTGATAACTCTTCTCTCTGAGTATTAAACATGAAGCTGTGACCAGCAGCTGATCAGACTTTAACAAGGCGCCCTCAGCTGGAAGCAGGGACTTCCTTTAAGTTTAATGTCAGTTAGAGACTTTGAACTGCATCTATTCATCCAACATGATGTCAGTATCCTTAAAATTGTTCTTGTTTCCATGATAACAGCTTTTTGAACAGATGTCTGTTGTCAAGTAAAACACGCACATTAAGACACAAAAACCTTCTGTGTCCGACGCAGCACATCTTGAATATCAGACATTTCCAGGGAGTTTAACATATTTCTCCTGCTTTAGCTGTGAACGCTGCAGCATCAGCAACAGTTTGGGAACAGGATCAGCATCTATAGAAAGAAGAAACAGTCATTTCAATACATTGTGCTGTTTGTCCATTCAACAATCAGGCCTGAGTGCAGCTGTGGTTGTAAAAGTATCTGTCCATCACAGGTTTCCTCCATTTTGACATTAGCAGGGCAGTAAACACAAAGCAGATGAATCAATATCTCATGAGCCGTCAGGTCTCCTACCCCTCCTCATTTTCCATGGCTCCTCTCTCATACCCACACCCCCACCCACCCCAGGCCCCCGAGGAAGGAATTATGCATTGATTTTTGCCGCATGTGGTGAAAACGTATCACGTCTATGTGAAGCTCTATTGTTGGTAGTGTAGCTGGTGCAAACGCTGTGGAAAACGGTGCATGTTTCTGAAACAGCATGTTTCTGATGGACTCGTTACTGTTGATGTCTGAGAAACATCAATCGCCGAGTGTTTTCAGGGTTAATTGACTCAGACGAGACTCGCTGAAGAACGCTGCGATTATCTGAACATTATCGTGCTGTTATTTGGTGTTTTCAGGTCTACTGGGTGGTGTTGACCTGTGACCTCAACAACAGCCTCAGGTGGGGAGGAGGTTTTAGATGAAATAATAAAGATGTGTTTTGGAGTCAGAGCCATTGTTGGAAAGCTGCTCTCGCTGCAGACCCTTCAGACCTGCCCACATCGTGTTTTTCAGGAAGCTCCTTTTTGCTGCAGTGAAATCCAGTCGTTGTTAAGAGGGAAGAGGGAACAGGACTCCCCAGCCTGCGGCTGCTATATTGATTAGTCGTCTACTTTAGCTGTGTGTGCTGCAAACTCTGACAGCTTAGCAAAAACGCAGCCTGTTCTCTCACAAGGAAAACTTTTATATCTGCAACCCAAAGGTCTTCCCTTGTGCCACCTGCTGTCTGAGTTAACCTTCATTGCTTACAGGAATTAAAAACATTGTTAGGAGTCAGGACATCAACTGTTGTTCAGCCTCATCAGACACACGGGCAGCACCAGCACACGCGTGTTGAACGTGTGACACAGAGTCTTTGTTAGAGGGCGCACGGCACTAAATCGTCTCCTAGATAACTTGTTAGTTAACGACATCCTCCATCACTAGAGAAACTGAAGGAGCCCACAGGACAAATTATGTGTCCACAGCTCATGTTAAGATTACAGGCCTGATAATTAATCAATGACAACTTGTTTCTTCTTTTCATCTTGTTATTATGAGCGGATCCAGTTTGGTGGAACCGTCTCTCTCCTGTTCACTGGTTATGAGCAACTAGTTCTGTCCTTGTGTGTGTGACAGGTTTAATGTAGTTAACACTGATATTGATTAATACGTTATAACTCAGCCTGGTGGCTTCTGTCCTCGGGATGAATATGAAGGATCAGCCGCGTGTTTTTGCTCTTGACGTTAAAACATGAATCTAAATTTGACTAACAGCTGCTCTTCATGTCTCCGTGTGGATGGTCAGAGAACGGCATTCTGGGAGAGTTTCTTGTTTAGTTGTCTCCTGAAAGAGCAGAGTTTCATCATTACGGTTTGTTGTTTATTAAAGAGAAACTTTAGCACATTTCATTATGATCAATAAAACATTCATGAAAATAAACAACCTTTTATAGTCAACACCTGTTAACTGTGTTTTAAAAATGTTTTCTTTCTGTTTTATCGAAGGTACTGACCCAGCTGCCCTTCGCTCGCAGAAATGTGCTTGTGTGTTTTTATAGATGACAGATCTCTTGACTCGGCACTTTTCACTGAGAAGCACATGGGGGCGTTTCTGTGTCCTTGTTGTTAAAGGATGAAACGTTCTGTCTCATAAACGTGTTGATAAAGACTCATCGTGCCTTTCAGCTGCATCACAAACGTCATGTTGTCAAACACAGCGTCTTCACCCTCAGACTGATCTAAGGTTAGTGTTAGTGACCTTGAAAACATATCATCTCTGCAGCCTCGGCTGTGAATCATGAAGGTTGATGGACGTTAATTAGGGTTCACAATTTCTGCTCGTGAATGTAAAACTAGACCTGGACTACAGGACTGGGACTGGGTATAGGATCAGGTCTCCCCCGACTGCAGCAGAGAGGGAAGGATTTCAGCGTTACAGACTCCACCTCTCACACTGGGCCGTCTGTGGCCCCAGGGATGAATCTATAGAAAACACCCTTTTGTCTGCATTTCATCCACTGAGGCACAGAAGCTGCGGAGCCTCAAGGTTGAATGCATTAATGCATTTTACTGCACAAAACCAAACGGGCTCCATATTCATGTCATCCTTAGAAAACAGTTTTAACCATTAATGTTCTGCACCGTTCTTCACATGAATAACTGTGTTATATTTGTCAATTAGGACACAGATAGAGGAGCACTGCACATCCATCACTGTAACGATACAGCATGCAGTATTGTCAGAGCTGTTCAAGTAATTAGCCTGAAAAATACTGAGCTGTCTCAACAGCAGATAAACACAGCAACAGCGACAGTAGAGCCAGAGCACGCTGTGCTCCTGAACCGTGGCCATCTCTGAGGTTTCCTTTAAGAGGAGCAGGAAACAGATGGAGCGAGCACACTTCTTATAAAACCATCTGCCTCTCGCTTCACATCCTTGCCCAGTCTCCGAGTCGCTGCTGAATCACCGCCTGAAACGAGGGCAGTGTCTCTGTGTGAGTCTATTCACTGTTTATCAGTCGGTCTAAACATCGGCCAAATATCAGAGGTTAGTCCTCTTTACTCATTCTTTAATTTGGTGTCTCCTCACACAGGTTCAGGTATATTTAGACATCACCAGTCTGCTTCTGAGTCAACGGTGAAAATAACACGTAAACTTTCAGGTTTGTCGTATTGATCTCTCTATTTGGCCTCATGAAATCAGCGCAAGGCACCGTGAGGCAGTGGTCTCCCGAGGCCTCAGCTGCCAACAGCCTCTCATCTGAGGCGTGACAATGAGCTAACTCAGTCACACTGTGCTGAGAATTAATCATCTGCCCCCCCCCTCACTAAATCATTCACTACAGTCGCATGGTGTTCCCCTAGGGATGGAGACGGGACCCAGGGGAGGCCAACGGAGAGGCTGACAGTTACAACCCAGAGTTTCTTTTCTAGTCTTTGTGGCCTCTGGTTGAATGTTCATATGTTAACATTTGTAATTCAAAGGTAAAACAAGAGTCTACTGAAGTGGGATAAACCTGCTGCCGATGAGCGTCCTCAACGTCCTCTGTGTTTAATAAACTACAGTGTTTATCGTGTCTCTCTAACCTGTTGGTGCATGAAGACGTGTTGTAACAGAGAGTTGTTGTGGTGAGATTAGATTATGACTACGTGATTAAATAATACATCTGGTCCTAATGTATATATCTTGTATGAAGCAGTCTACATGGTCACTTTGGTCGAGTAACTCTGAACCACATCCTGGAGATGTAATAACCATACATGGTGTTTTGTTTACAGTTTGATGTGGCAACTAGAAACCACCAAATGAAGCAGTACTGATCCAATGTAGAAGCCACTGTCTGTGTATATATGTATATATATATATATATATATATATATATATATATATATATATATATAGTTTATAGCGTTTATGCAACTCGCCACTGAAGTACAGAAGGTCTGGTCTGGTCTGGTCTAATCCAGTAAATCTGGTAGAATCAGAATAGAAAATAGAAAGCAGGTCCGTGTTACTACTGATCAAGTCAAATTTCCGAGCTGTGGAAACCTGTGTCAAGAAGATGGGAACAGTTTGTCTATTGATCAGTGAAACCTCATCCCACACAGGGACTGGGTGTCCTGGAGGGATGCGGTGCTGTTGGTGCTGCAGGACTACACGTTGTGGTCGACAGTTTCTTCACGTCAGTAACACCATCCCTCCCTCCTCCCCAGGCGTTTGGCCAGGCCTACACCACCCAGCGTAAGGTGGCAGAGGATGGGGAAACCAACGAGGAGACGCTGCTGCAGGAATCGGCCTCTAAGGAGGCGTACTACACCGGCCGTCTGCTGGAGCTGCAGACCGAGGTGACGCTGAGCCGATCTGTGGCGTCCAACACCCAGGCAGAAAACGAGAGGCTCAACGCTCTGGTGCAGGAGTTACGGGAGGTGAGTTGGTCGTTGCCTACAGGCAGAGGTTTATTCCTGGGTACAGGAGACACACACGGGAGTGTTGCATTCACTGACGATAATTATTATTCGTGTCCTTTCATGATGAATATGCATCATAGTTTGGTCTGGCAAAAAATATCTAGTATATCTATAAAGGTGTGGTACCTTGATGCATTTTCTGCCCCACTAATAAAGAACAAATTAATGAAGAGTATTAAAGTCACAATGTCAAACCACACAGAGAAAACATTATCCATGTGTATTTGAGCACAGTCACTCTTCGTGTCTACAGCCACCGCGCCGGCCAAAGCAGAAGTTCGAGTTGGGGTCAGACGACACGGCCACAACTCCATTGTAGGGGGCAAATCCGGCGCTTAAGCTGGGGAATAAGTGAAATGCCCTGAGCTCGGCACATGTGTAGGGACAGAGTGAGCCACGCTGTTCACACCACACAACCAGCAGCCATCTCTCACGACACTCCCGCTCACTAAACCACCAGCGTGGAGTTGTTGTTAATCTGCAACAGTGGAGGGTCTGCAGCAGAGCGACCACCTCACCTGCAGCAGAGCGACCACCTCATCTGCAGCAGAGCGACCACCTGACCTGAATGGATGTGACAACAGCCTCCAGTGCATTATGAAGCTATCAAAACAGTCACAAACACAGTGGTGCTTTGAACTCCAGGTCAGGCTCAGCTCTCCCTCTGATGGGCCCCGTGCCAGCGTTGTGTGCCGAACTCTCCCTGACCCTGGTCACTGTAACCCATGATCAGCTATGCCTCTTCGGAGCCTCACTGGCCTTTAATCCACTTCACTCACAGCTCCGTGTAAATTCCCAACATGTAGTAATATGTTATTCTATGATTCAACTGTTGTCAAAGTGTCATGTTCAGTTTGTTTTTCAGATCTATTCCAGTTCCAACTAAACACACACATAAATATATCATAATTATATAAGTACATAAAAGAGACACTGCAGTTTTTCTAGACCATCAGAAGCAGGACTACTTTCATCATTAGGTCCTCCGTGCCTCATTTAGCACTTGAAGGAGGTGCAGCTGAAGCCTGTGGTGGAGGAGCTGCCCGGTAAGTTGGAGACGGTTCTGGCCGAGTTCGGCTCCAACTTCAGCATGGGTCAGCAGCAGCTGGTGTGTCTGGCCAGAGCCATCCTGAGGAAGAACCGCATCCTCATCATCAACGAGGCCACGGCCAACGTGGACCCCAGGACAGATGAACTGACTCATAAAACCATCAGGGACAAGTTCAGAGGCACCTCATCGTGCATTTTTGACTTAACTTCAAAATCATTTACAGTTTGTATTATTTCACTGCTCTAGGACACGGTGCCAGACCCACCAGGCCTGTTCAATGGCCATGTCTGGCCCATGTACCTAAAACACAAGAACATCATGGTTTTAATTCTCCCGTTCCTTCAGGTAAACCAGTGTCAACACAGACGTTTCAGGTCTCAGTTGTGACTTCTGACGCTTCAACATGTCCAACATATGTTCAGGCTTCTCTCTGAGTATGGTGACTGAGTGGAGGATCTTTTTCAAAGTGTGAAGCTGCTGACTCGTGTGAAAATATGACACTAATCCCTGTGCCGTCAGAAAGTAGACATAATTTTTTTCTGTCTGTCTCTCCACATTGTCCACGTTTCCATTGCAGAATAACGAGATGCTGGAGCTGCAGAGGAGCAGGATGAGGGAGGAGATCAAGGAGTACAAGTTCAGAGAGACCAGGCTTCTTCAGGATTACACAGAATTGGAGGAGGAGAACATCACGCTGCAAAAACTGGTCTCTACGCTCAAGCAGAACCAGGTCAGTATAAAGACCTTCTGCATTTTAGAAACATGTCAATCACAGGTTTATCAATTCAACTTATTTCTGGACCTCAGAAACATAATTGACATTTTAATCAACATTTTTTACTCTCGCTGTTTCCTCCAGGTGGAATATGAGGGACTAAAACATGAAATCAAGGTCCTGGAGGAGGAAACCGTTCTTCTCAATAGCCAGCTTGAAGACGCTTTACGTTTAAAGGAAATCTCTGAGGGCCAGTTAGAAGAAGCCCTGGACGCTCTGAAGAGTGAACGTGAGCAGAAGAACAACTTGAGAAAGGAACTGGCCCACCACATCAGCCTGAGTGACAGTGTCTACGGGGCAGGGGCCCATTTGGCCCTCACCGTCACTGGAGTTGAGGGCCTTAAATTCCCTGATGACACAAATGGAAGCAACGGCCCCAATGGCACCACCATCATTGCTGCCAACGGCAATAATGAAGACAGCAACCGGCGCAACAGCCACCTGCATGCGGGCACGGTGCTGGCTAAGATGAATGGAGAGTACCACCCGGGCCGGAAAGGAGAAGCTTTGCCAACTGTGCCAGACCTGTTCAGTGAACTCAACCTGTCAGAGATACAGAAGCTCAAACAGCAGCTGCTGCAGGTGAGAAACGAAGCCACGTCAGTGAATCAGTGACCTTTTGTGTCGAGCAGTCTACTGCAGCGACTCCCTGTTATGTCGAAGCAGAAAGATTCAAACGTGCATTTCCTGAATCATTTATATTCATCATCTACAGTGTTTATAATGTTTAGGCTTTTAAATGTGCAAAGGTTTGAGCTCAGCAGAACCTGGTCCTGGTCCAACCTGTAGTCTCAACAGGACCTTGCTGCAAAACAGAGAAAGTATTTCTGTTGAGAAACAAGGGACAGTAAGAGAGAGACAGAGCAGTTCATGCTAAAATCTAATTAAGTCATTACTATACATTTTTACTCCGTACCAGTGGGAAAATCCGAGGCTGTTACATTAGCATTGTGCCGCTCTCTGTAAGCATAATTAGTCCCTGTTCACTGTTCTCTTTACAGACGATTATTGTGGAGACGATGTAAACAGCATCAGGCATCTAGCTGAATTTAGAAAGATTGGTTTTGTCTTGGTCAGAATAGACACTGTTAAAGGATGTTTGTAGTTTCATTTTAGGATTTAAAGTCACCCGTTGTGATTCACAGCACCAACAGTCAGTGTATGTAGTAAAGAACCTGAGCTGGAATCAGTCTCAGGTCCGATATATTGTCTGATCCTCAGGTGGAGCGTGAGAAAGCAGCCCTGCTCATGAACCTGCAGGAGTCACAGACGCAGCTGCAGCACACACAGGGCGTCCTGACCGAGCAGAACGAGAGAGTTCATCGTCTCACCGAACGTGTCAACGCCATGAAATGTCTCAATGGAGACAAAGAGCTTGAAGACGCACAAGAGAGTGAGAAGCCCGACGGTGGGTCTGTATCACCACCAGTCAACGGTCACCACGAACCTGATATCCACGGCTTCGAGATCCTGGAGTGTAAGTACAAGGTGGCAGTGACAGAAGTGATCGACCTGAAGGCAGAGCTCAAGGTCCTGAAGGAGAAGTATAACCAGGCAGTAGAGGGGCAGGGAGACCACCACAGTGACGACAGGGTCCAGACGCTCAGTGAACAGGTACAGCGTACATTCATGGTTTTACTGCTGCATTAATTACTTTGACTCTGATACAAAATATGTTGCCATTAGAGCTCTGCAGCTTATAACATGCGAGTGGTCCCTCTGATTTCTTCCAAGCAGGTGACTCATTTGGAGCGCAGCTGTCGTGAGGACCGGGAGAAGGTGGCGAGCCTGGAGGCAGAGCTGCGAGTGGCCACGAGCACAGCCACAGAAAGCCAGAGCATGTTGAACGCAGCACAAGATGAACTGGTAACGTTCAGTGAAGAACTAGCACAGCTCTACCACCACGTCTGTCTGTGCAACAACGAGACACCCAACCGTGTCATGCTGGACTACTACCGGCAGAGCCGCATCACTCGCAGCGGCAGCCTGAAAGGCTCAGATGATCCTCGGGCGTTGCTGTCGCCTCGCTTGGCACGACGCCTCGCTGCAGTGTCTGCAGCTTGTTCCTCAGAGTCGCCACGCAGCCCCTTGGACTCCCCTTCCAAAGATCATAATGACACAAATACTAACACAGTGGACTCCTGCCACAGCAGCCCCACCCGTAACCCCTCAGGATCCCCAGTCATCAGCATCTCTCCATGCCCATCTCCACTTCCCTCAGAGGCCGGTGGAGATCTGCGTAAGGAGCCCATGAACATCTACAACCTGAACGCCATCATCAGAGACCAGATCAAACACCTCCAGAAGGCTGTGGACCGCTCGCTGCAGCTGTCGAGGCAGAGGGCTGCAGCCAGGGAGCTGGCACCGATACTCGATAAGGACAAGGAGTCCTGCATGGAGGAGATACTCAAGCTCAAGTCTCTGCTCAGCACCAAGAGAGAGCAGATAGCCACACTCAGGCTGGTGCTCAAGGCCAATAAACAGGTGATGGTTTGTCTTTGTTGAAGTTGCATCATGAAAACGTGATGAGATGTAATAAGAGGCTCAATTCAAATGTCTTTGCAGACAGCAGAGGTTGCACTTGCTAATTTGAAAAGCAAGTACGAGAATGAGAAGGCGATGGTGACAGAGACCATGATGAAGCTGAGGAATGAGCTGAAGGCTCTGAAAGAAGACGCTGCCACCTTCTCATCTCTCAGGGCCATGTTTGCCACAAGGTGAGAGGGACTCTGAAATATGAAGGTGCAAGGAATCAACATTGAGTTCATTTATTTAGTAAAAAAGTAACATCCGTATGTGAGCAATAAATTGTGTCTAAACAAAAATCTATCTCCCATTCCCCAGATGTGACGAATACGTTACACAGCTAGATGAGATGCAGAGGCAGCTGGCAGCAGCAGAGGATGAGAAGAAGACCCTGAACTCTCTCCTCCGAATGGCCATCCAGCAGAAACTGGCCTTGACCCAGCGCCTGGAGGACCTGGAGTTTGACCATGAGCAGACTCACCGTGGCCGTGGGGCTAAAGTGCCCAAGATAAAAAGCAGCCCGCCCAAAGTAAGTTGCCAAGATGCCTTTACAGTCCCACCGTCTCTACCAGTCCTACCCAGTCCCACCCATCCCACCACCCACACCCTGAACACCTCCCTGACCCTACGTAGTCCATCCATGTCTGTGTGCATCTCAGAAACACTTTCTGAAACAATCCAGATCTCAGATTTTGCCTACTGCAGTTTGTCAGTGGGCAGCCAGTCTGTTTCCATAAACTCAGAACAGCTGAACTTAGAGGAACTGAAGCGAACCTGAGAGCTCAAACGGCTCGTTTATTTAAGACGAGATACAGGTCGACTGGTCCATTCAGGTTCACCTGTATCTCTGCCTCAGAGTCTCCTCAGATGGTTAATTATCTGTACAGGAGATCCTCAGGAGATCTGGGATCAGGTGAGACAGAAACGAGGAAGTCTGGTTTCACGTGACTGAGGTTTGAACAGAGAAACGTTACTTTATCCATCCTAAGCCCCGAGCAGTTTGACTTTTACAGCTGAAAGTTTTTACAGCATCGAGTGTTTAATCTGCTACGTTAACAAACTGCATCACAAATCAGTCTAAATGTTTCAAAGTAAACACCAAGAAAAACATGGCTGCAGCATCTCATTATACAAACAACACCACCTAGTGACAGACTCAGTAAATTGCATGTTTCACACTTTGTATATTTGATTACTAAAATGTAACTGATTTTATTAAAACTATTAGTTTTATGTTCTTAATGTGTAACTGATATTTTGGTCTGTCACATTTAAAATGTTTCTGGTGTCTTACATAGTTAATATCTATCGTTTATCCGTCGGTTTATCCAGCTATCATCCGTTACACGGTTAACATGAATAAAATTAATATAGAAACCAGTCACATCTCCTGTCTGTGCCTCAACCTCCTCTTTGACTGTCCGTGTCTCCGCCTTCACTATAAATAAATACATCTATTCCTACCCTATTCTTTTATTCATCAATTCCTACAAACTCTCGTCACACTCATCCCCGTTTCACCACCAGATGGCAGTGTCTGCACACAATTACATTCCTCTTCCCTGTCAAATGTTTGACCTCCTCTCTTCCTCCCTAATCAAACCTCCACCTCATATCTGTCATTAGTGGTTTTTTTAATGTAATGGAACAAGACATCGTCTCTAAAACAAAGAAGAACTAACCTGAACTGACCGATCAACCAATAAACTGATCGAACAATAAACTGAACAACCGATTGACCAATAAACTGATCGAACAATAAACTGAACAACCGATTGACCAATAAACTGATCAACCAATAAACTGATCGACCAATAAACTGATCAACTGATCGACCAATAAACTAATCGACCAGCGTAGAAAATATCATGTGTCTGTGATGTTGTCGCGTCGTGAGATTCGTTTACATCATAAAGTTTTGATCAATCTGCTGCTTCTTGTTCCCCAACGTCAGATTTTACACGTTTACATAAACAGTCGGTTTTAAAGAGTCTGCTGCTTCTTCTTCTCTATTATAAAACATTTACTTTACAAACCAAACAGTGAAACTACACACACACGATCACTACCCCAGTAAGTTCACAACCGTTTCTAAAGAAAATAAAGAAATAAAACGTTGGATGAAAACATTAAAGTAACCTATTACAAAAACATATGAAAGTCTACAGACTTTTACACATTTTTATTAAAGATAATTACTTACAACTAAAACGTTTGTGCTCAATTTCAAATTTATTTTCACTAAAATTAACATATTTAAGTACAAATCCCACATTTTCTATTAAATTGAATTAGAGATATCTAATCCTGGAGCATAAATAAATAAAATTCATAAATATAGATATTTACTAATAGAACTGATAAAACACTGAAAATAAAACACTTTTCCGTGTTTAAAAACTTTAAAACAATAATAAAACTGAGACTAAACCTCGTCCCGTTATCACTCAGCGTCTCAGAACTAACATATATATAAAATATAACAAATGAATAAAGAACTAATATGTATGGTAATTATAACATATACATAATAAACTATAATATACTATAATATAATATATATGCATTATAATTACTAAAATATATATAATAAATCACTATAGTAGAATATAAACCACCAACATGGGGATGAAACAATTATAGTGTAAGAAATAATCACAATTATTATTCATTAATTAATTTCACCAAAAACCAATAAATAACCAGGAACATGAATAAGAAACTTTTTAACATTTTAATTAATTTACCATCATATAATATACACATACATACATATATATACACACACCAAAGAGCTGCTGACCTGAAAACGAAGATCATGGCCCAGTTAGAAACCTGGAACCCCGACAAACACTGAAGTTGACTTGTAGATCAGCTCCTCAGAAGATCTGCTAGTAGATGTGAATGCTGCTGTAATAACAATACCTACAGCAGCCATCACCGAGACCAATAAGCTGATACACAGCACAGCAACAGTAATCCTTGAGATGCTTGGGTACAAGATGGGCTCAGGACATTACAGGCAGCACTCACCATAGCAGATCCGGTTAGCGACCAAGATAAGGGCAACACAGAGAGAAGTTAGCCAGCTAGCGGAGCTACAGAAAGGCAACATGGTGAATAAAGGGTCACCCAGGAAATACAACAAGCTCTCCATACCAGAAGCACTTGAAACTGCCAAACAGAGATTAACAGCTCTGGCCATCCGACTGAAGAGATACACCAGAGGCAGAGGCCAGGAGAATAAACAAGCTGTTCTCCACTGAACCGGCCAAGGTGTTCTCTCAGTAGCAGGGAAGTAATAACAACCGGTCAGACCCACCAAGAGCTGAGGTGCAAAAATACTGGGAGGGAATATGAGAAAGAGAGGCATCACACAACTCAGATGCCCAATGGCTAGTAGACCTAAGAGCTGACCACAGCAATCTCCCAGAACAAGAACCAGTAACCATCTCAATGGCAGACATCCAAGAAAGAGTGTCAAAGATGAAGAGCTGGACAGCACCGGGCCCCGATATGATCCATGTCTACTGGCTGAAGAAGCTAACTGCACTCCATGAACGCCTAGCAGCACAGATGAACCATCTGCTGACGGATGGGTCCCACCCAGAGTGGCTAACCTGGGGCAGGACAGTCCTAATCCAGAAGGACCCCCCAAAGGACCGGATGGTCTCAGAGAGGCAAGAGGATCAGAACTGAAGGGGTCGACCTACCAGAGGGCAACATAGGTGATATCCAAGACAGCTACAAGTACCTTGGTATCCCACAAGCTAATGGAAACAATGAGGAGGCAGCAAGGCAGTCAGCCACAACCAGATACCTCCAGAGAGTAAGGCAAGTCCTGAAAAGTCAGCTGAATGGCAAGAACAAGATCCAAGCCATCAACATGTACACACTGCCAGTCATCAGATACCCTGCTGGGATCATAAGTTGGCCAAAGGAGGAGACAGAAGCTGCTGATAGGAGACAGGAAAGCTCCTCACCATACACGGAGGGTTTCACCCTAAATCCAGCACCCTGAGACTGTACACTGAGTGGAAAGAGGGAGGCCAAGGACTCGTGAGCATCAAGGCCACGATCCAGGATGAAACATCAAACATCCAAGAATACATAAAGAAAATGGCCACAAAGGATGAACTGCTAAGTGAATGTCTCAGACAGCAGAAACCCAATGAGAGTGCAGAAAAAGAGGAGCAGACAACTTGGAGGGATTAGCTCCTACATGTAATGAACCACCGTCAAACTGAAGAAGTGGCTAATATCAAAAAGACTTACCAGTGGCTGGAAAAGGCCGGACTTACTGACAGCACAGAGGCACTGATCATGGCAGCACAACAACAGGTCCTAGGTACAAGAGTCATAGATGCCAAGATCTACCACAGTAGACCAGACCCAAGGTGCAGACTGTGCAAAGATGCCCCTGAGACAGTCCAGCACATAGTGGCAGGGTGTAAGATACTAGCTGGGTCAACGTACATGGAGACGCACAACCAGGTAGCTGGAATAGTGTCCAGGAACATCTGTACCCAGGATGGAATAGAAGAACCCAAATCCCAATGGGCCGAGCCACAGAAGGTGGCTGAGAACAACAGTGCCAAGGTTCTGTGGGACTTTAGCTTCCAGACTGACAAACAGCTCCTGGTTAACCAACAGACATAGTGGTGGTGGACAAAGTGCAGAAGAAGACAGTGGTGATAGATGTGGTGATATCAGCTGACACCAACATCAGAAAGAAGGAACATGAAAAGGTTGAAAAGTACCAAGGGTTGAAAGAACAACTGGAACAGATGTGGAAGGTCAAGGCGAGTGTGGTCCCTGTGGTAGTAGGAGCACTCGGGGCAGTGACCCCCAGACTGGGAGACTGGCTCCAACAGATCCAGGAACAACATCTGAAGCCTCAGTCCAGTCCTAGGAACAGCTAACATGCTGAGCAGAACCCTCAAACTACCAGGCCTCTGGTAGAGGACCGAACTGGAGAATAACACACACTGATACCACCCAGGAGGGTGGGAGGGAGATTTATATATATATATATATATATATATATAGCTTTATATACAGCTTTCTATCAACTAAATAGCTTCACATGTTTCTGTCAACACATGCAGTCAAAGTCTGAAGATTCAGGACTAAACTATATTAGACTTTAGTTAATTAGAGTAAAGAAAACTAAAAACATGTAGCTGCACAGTTGTAGCCACGACAGCTGCCAACAATAACAACAACATAAATAAATAAAACTAAAAATACATAATAAATATATTAAAACTGCCACACTGGCGACATCAGATGTTTTCTGTGTAAATAAATGTTTGTCTGAATAAAACACAGAGCAGCATCAACAGTAACTCTAGTCACGTGGAGTAAAGTCATGTGTTCACGGTGGGTTAGGTCGGTGCAGGACCCTCAGTAACTGTAGGAGACAAATATAAACTAAGTCACATGACGCTCCCTGATTAATTGACTAATTTCATGATGTGACAAATTTTAAACTGTAACTTTGTTTCTGCACCTTTCATCGTCTCAAACCTTGGACTTGTCTAAAATAAAAGCACATTTCCCCTCGTCACTTTCAGCAGTTTAAAGTTTTTCATTGTTTCCTTCCGACGCCATCTTCACTTGTTAATCATCAACCTGCTCGCGACCTGTCTGATCACCGAGTGCGTGCAACCCGCTGCGGCGACGCCCTGATGAGAGTCGAGAGTCAAACGTGATTGCGTCATCAATCAAGTCGCGCGGTGCGCACGCCGGCAGCTCCGTGTCTTAATGACCAATCATAAACCAGAGCGACTGATCAGCCAATCAGGGCCTGACACACAGTGACGTCATATTAAACCTCAGCTCTGTCACTGCAGCGTTGAGGCACGTGACAACAACGTTACTAAAGTTGAAAATGATTTTTTCAATCATTATCAAGACATTTACTAAAGTGAAGTTGTCAGAACTATTCGTCTTTAATGATTTAATTTATTCAGAGTATAACACGTCAAGAATCTGTGACGACGGGTTCATCTGTTCTCTGCGTAAACAACAAACACAAACAGGTTCCTGAGTGAATCCGTGTTTGTTGGTGGTTCAGACATCTTGTTTCTGGTGATCTCACATCTTCCTGAAGTCAGGATGTTTTATCTTCAGGATATTTATGATCTGCGTGAACGCAGCTTTAACGACCAATCATAAACAACAGCGGCCGATCGGCCAATCGGGACCTGACGTCATATTACACCTCAGGTCTGTGATGGTCCAGTCAGTGTGTGATCAGGTGTCCCTGTGTTGTGATCCCTGTTTTGTGTGTGGTGTCTAACCCTGAGTGTCATCACTCTGTATATCTGTCTAATTTATCAGTTTCTTGTAGATTGTCAGCAGCCTCCTGCCTCAGTACCGACACTCTCCCCACAACTGAGGCGAGCCAGAGCCTCGCTAGTCCGCAGGTAACGAGCTGTAGCGCCTGCTGTAGTCAGATCAATAACACCTCTACCTGATTATCTGTTTCATATCAATCATCCATCGACCCACCCATCTATGTGTCTATCTGCTTTATATCCATCCATCCATGTATCTGTCTGTCTATATATTTATATCTGTGTATATATCTATTGATCTGTCTCATATCCATCCATCCATCTTTCTATAAATATATAGTCTATCTGTCTATATATTTATATCTCTGTATCTGTAAGAGACAGGTGCTCAGTGGAAGACCAGTGCAGAGACCGCATGCTCTTAGTTTCCACTTTATACAACATTTAGTTATAAACACTACGGCTGAAACAATGAAATGTGTTTTTCACGTCACATGTTCAGTTCTAAATGTTGTTGTGTTCTGTTATCACTGTGTGTATTTACTGACTCTAACGTGTTGAAGGTTGTAGGTGAATCCTTATTTATTCAGACCAGCAGGAACCAGATGACAGATCTGATTCCTGTTTGGTTCAAGTGGTGGTTGTTTTATCTGTTTTCTCTCTGAGCTGAAATGAGCAACCGCTGCCTCTGATGGTTTTAAACACTTTGACTTGTTAAACTTGTTTATGCTCGTTCTTCACTGCTGTGTTTCTCTTACAGTCCTAAACTTGTGGCAGACCTCCAGGACCACCAGTCAGTCCTGTCCAGCAGCAGTAGCCTCCTCTCCCCCTGTGACCCTCGTAACTGTCTGGTCCAACCCCCCCGCCCCCCCAGCACCTAACCCCAGCGCTCCTCCACCCTGGTCTGTGCAGAGACAGAGACGCTCAGTTCAACTCCTCCAGACCACAGTCCAACCTGGTGCTTCGTGGACTCTGTGACCACACCACCCCAACCAAACACGACCCCCTGGTGGTGGTGGCGCCCCCCTCAGGCCTCCTGGTTCCCTGGGTCACAACTGAAGAGCGGCGCTCTCATCTTCTCAAGAAGACACTGACAAATCAGGGGAACGTCTTCCCTTATTCCTACCAGTATTTATAATTTATTATTTATTAACCTACTGATTTCTGACAAGTTGCTGATATATTTATTACTGGAATGTTGTTTTGTGTTTGTTGGTTGTTGTTCAAGATGGAAATCTGTGTGTGGTGAAGACGTGATCATAGATTCACCACCGTTCACGACCAAATCTCCACAAAGGAAAACCAGTGCAACCAAAACGTTTCTGCTCAAGTGAACAGGTTAAAACTCGCCTAACTTCCTGTACGTCATTCAAGATGTTAGACTGTCAGTATAATAATCAGAAATATACCATGTATGCCATTTTTACCTAGAGGAGTGAGCTTTAGTTTGACAAACCAGACTAATGAGACAGCTGTTTTCTGTGGTGATACTGATTTCAACTACCTTTCTAATGCCACTAGTCTTTCTGGGAACGCCTGTGTTTTTTATACAACTTCTTTTGCAAACCATGTGCATAAAGACACTTTTATACCTGCTTTTATTTTTATTGATTTTTACAGCAGACCGGTGATGTGGTTGTGTCTGTTTCAGACGGTAGACTGAGGTAGGTGGACCAGATTTCAGACCAGGACTAGGGCTGTTGGGTTTTTGCCTTTTGAATTGCACAGGTTTGGGTGACCATGCAGTGACCTCTTTCTTTCTACACAAAGGTGTGGCTCTTCTTCAGTTAGCGCCACCTTCGTGTCAGCCGTGTTTTCTCACCTCAGCGCTGTCTGACTTTCCCATCATCTTTAGTTTCTGTGACCTCTGAGGTCAGTCAGTCTCCTCATGCTTCCTTTAAACAGTATGCAGTACTGTCCAAGCACAAGTATGCAATATGCATTATAGCAATACAGCAGAGCCCGGATCGTAGACTGATCTGGATTGGATTTATATAATCTGTGTCACCATGAACGAACCAGCAGGCTGACAAGACAAACACGTCTCCAAACACTGGAGGACGCGTCGTTTCTGTCTGAATCTGAAACTGATCACGGAGGAATTAGATGAGACGTTTGTTACATAACTCAAGTCTCTATGTTTTAACCCTTATGTGTCCTCACTGCTCTCAACACACTCCTGAGAAACACGGATGAAGCTGCAGAGCGTCGCGTCGTTGTGATCAAAGCTGAATCACAGACTCTGTTCATCTCGTGTGTCTGTTTCTTCCTTTTGGAAACATGTGGTCCAACATCAGTCAGACTCAATCAGAAGATGGATGGAGACGAAACAAACTGGTTTAAAGAAGAACGACGCTGTCGCTGCAGTTTCTCCTCCACTTAAAACGCTGTTTCACTTCATTAAAAACCTGTCCTTGGATTTGTATGTGACTGTGTGTGTCTGTTTCTCTAGGACTCTAACACACACACACACACACACACACACAGAGAAACAGTAAAGTAACAGTAAAGTTTAAAAAACTATTAGATGAATTAAACATGGTCGTGTTTGTTTCTATTATTACTGTTTATATTAATATACCACTACTGCTGTTGTTAGTGTTATTCATGAACCATATAATCGTGATAATAATAATAACAGTGTCATTATTGTCATCATCTCTATCTGCGCGCGCTGCGCCCCTAAGGTGGGGGGATGGGCGTGGCTTCAGAACCGCCCCCTCCAGGTGGCAGTGGGTTGGTGAAGTAGTTGTGATCGGGTCAAAGAGGGTCTGTACCGGACTGTTACCGGGTGGTTCCCGGTTGTTGTTACTTATTTACCTGCTCAGGTTGGACTGAGGGCGGAGACAGCTGCTCTGTGCCGGGGGGCGCGGCGCTGAACTCGGACACTGAAGCGTCTCGATGTCGGAGACTGAACCATGGAGGGATTCAACAGAGTCGCTTTTCGGAGGAAACAGCGAAGTTTGGACAATGTGGAGCCAGTTGCAGGTGAGTCCACGTCAGGACCCGGCACAGAGACCCGGACCAGAGCCCGGTCCTGACTGTCAGGGCGGATCTGTGTGGAAAGAGACGGTGTCGGGTTAGGGAGGTTGTGAAAGCAGCGCAGGCTGAAACACGTTGTTGTTATGAAGCAGCGGCAGGTTGGAGGATCAGAACTAGTCTAGACCTGCAGACTCGCTGCTCCACAGCTGGAGGACACGTTTTATTCACAGGAAGAAGAAACTGGAGATCAGAGTCTGGATTCATAACAACATGGTCCCAGACCTGAACTCTGACCAGGTTTATATACCCCGGTCCAGCCAGCAGCACATGGCTCAGTGTGTGTCAGTGTGTGTCAGTGTGTGTCAGTGTGTTAGTGTGTCAGTGTGTGTTAGTGTGTCAGTGTGTGTTAGTGTGTGTCAGTGTGTGTCAGTGTGTATCAGTGTGTTAGTGTGTGTTAGTGTGTGTTAGTGTGTCAGTGTGTGTTAGTGTGTGTCAGTGTGTATCAGTATGTCAGTGTGTGTCAGTGTGTATCAGTGTGTGTCAGTGTGTGTTAGTGTGTCAGTGTGTGTCAGTGTGTGTTAGTGTGTGTTAGTGTGTGTCAGTGTGTGTCAGTGTGTCAGTGTGTGTCAGTGTGTGTTAGTGTGTGTCAGTGTGTGTAAAGTGTGTGTCAGTGTGTCAGTGTGTGTCAGTGTGTCAGTGTGTGTCAGTGTGTGTCAGTGTGTGTCAGTGTGTGTCAGTGTGTGTCAGTGTGTATCAGTGTGTGTCAGTGTGTGTCAGTGTGTGTCAGTGTGTGTCAGTGTGTGTCAGTGTGTGTCAGTGTGTGTCAGTGTGTGTCAGTGTGTGTCAGTGTGTGTCAGTGTGTGTGTGTGTGTCAGTGTGTGTCAGTGTGTGTCAGTGTGTGTCAGTGTGTGTCAGTGTGTGTCAGTGTGTGTCAGTGTGTATCAGTGTGTGTCAGTGTGTGTCAGTGTGTGTTAGTGTGTCAGTGTGTGTTAGTGTGTATCAGTGTGTATCAGTGTGTGTCAGTGTGTGTCAGTGTGTTAGTGTGTGTCAGTGTGTTAGTGTGTGTCAGTGTGTTAGTGTGTCAGTGTGTGTTAGTGTGTGTCAGTGTGTATCAGTATGTCAGTGTGTGTTAGTGTGTCAGTGTGTGTTAGTGTGTGTTAGTGTGTCAGTGTGTGTCAGTGTGTGTCAGTGTGTATCAGTGTCAGTGTGTCAGTGTGTGTCAGTGTGTATCAGTGTGTGTTAGTGTGTGTCAGTGTGTGTCAGTGTGTGTTAGTGTGTGTCAGTGTGTGTTAGTGTGTGTTAGTGTGTTAGTGTGTGTCAGTGTGTGTCAGTGTGTGTCAGTGTGTGTCAGTGTGTGTTAGTGTGTGTCAGTGTGTGTTAGTGTGTGTCAGTGTGTGTTGTGTGTTAGTGTGTGTTGTGTGTGTGTCAGTGTGTGTTAGTGTGTGTCAGTGTGTGTCAGTGTGTGTTGTGTCAGTGTGTGTCAGTGTGTGTCAGTGTGTGTCAGTGTGTGTCAGTGTGTGTCAGTGTGTCAGTGTGTGTGTGTCAGTGTGTGTCAGTGTGTGTCAGTGTGTGTGTGTGTGTCAGTGTGTGTCAGTGTGTGTTAGTGTGTGTCAGTGTGTGTGTGTGTGTGTGTCAGTGTGTGTCAGTGTGTGTTAGTGTGTGTCAGTGTGTGTCAGTGTGTGTCAGTGTGTGTCAGTGTGTGTCAGTGTGTGTCAGTGTGTGTCAGTGTGTGTTAGTGTGTCAGTGTGTGTGTGTGTGTCAGTGTGTGTCAGTGTGTGTCAGTGTGTGTCAGTGTGTGTCAGTGTGTGTCAGTGTGTGTCAGTGTGTGTCAGTGTGTGTCAGTGTGTGTCAGTGTGTCAGTGTGTGTCAGTGTGTGTCAGTGTGTCAGTGTGTGTCAGTGTGTCAGTGTGTGTCAGTGTGTGTCAGTGTGTGTCAGTGTGTGTCAGTGTGTCAGTGTGTCAGTGTGTGTCAGTGTGTGTCAGTGTGTGTCAGTGTGTGTCAGTGTGTCAGTGTGTCAGTGTGTGTCAGTGTGTGTCAGTGTGTCAGTGTGTCAGTGTGTGTCAGTGTGTGTCAGTGTGTGTGTGTCAGTGTGTGTCAGTGTGTCTGTGTGTCAGTGTGTGTCAGTGTGTGTCAGTGTGTGTGTGTCAGTGTGTGTCAGTGTGTGTCAGTGTGTGTTAGTGTGTCAGTGTGTGTCAGTGTGTGTCAGTGTGTGTCAGTGTGTGTCAGTGTGTGTCAGTGTGTGTCAGTGTGTGTCAGTGTGTGTCAGTGTGTGTCAGTGTGTGTCAGTGTGTGTCAGTGTGTGTCAGTGTGTGTCAGTGTGTCAGTGTGTGTCAGTGTGTCAGTGTGTGTCAGTGTGTGTCAGTGTGTCAGTGTGTCAGTGTGTGTGTGTCAGTGTGTGTCAGTGTGTCAGTGTGTGTCAGTGTGTCAGTGTGTGTCAGTGTGTGTCAGTGTGTGTCAGTGTGTGTCAGTGTGTGTCAGTGTGTCAGTGTGTGTGTGTCAGTGTGTGTCAGTGTGTCAGTGTGTGTCAGTGTGTCAGTGTGTGTCAGTGTGTGTCAGTGTGTGTCAGTGTGTGTCAGTGTGTGTCAGTGTGTCAGTGTGTGTGTGTCAGTGTGTCAGTGTGTGTCAGTGTGTGTCAGTGTGTGTCAGTGTGTCAGTGTGTGTCAGTGTGTGTCAGTGTGTCAGTGTGTGTCAGTGTGTCAGTGTGTGTCAGTGTGTCAGTGTGTCAGTGTGTGTCAGTGTGTGTCAGTGTGTGTCAGTGTGTGTCAGTGTGTGTCAGTGTGTCAGTGTGTGTCAGTGTGTCAGTGTGTCAGTGTGTCAGTGTGTCAGTGTGTGTCAGTGTGTCAGTGTGTGTCAGTGTGTCAGTGTGTGTCAGTGTGTGTCAGTGTGTGTCAGTGTGTCAGTGTGTGTCAGTGTGTGTCAGTGTGTCAGTGTGTGTCAGTGTGTGTCAGTGTGTGTCAGTGTGTGTCAGTGTGTGTGTGTGTCAGTGTGTGTCAGTGTGTGTCAGTGTGTGTCAGTGTGTGTCAGTGTGTCAGTGTGTGTCAGTGTGTGTCAGTGTGTCAGTGTGTGTCAGTGTGTGTCAGTGTGTGTGTGTCAGTGTGTGTCAGTGTGTGTCAGTGTGTGTCAGTGTGTCAGTGTGTCAGTGTGTCAGTGTGTGTCAGTGTGTGTCAGTGTGTGTCAGTGTGTGTCAGTGTGTCAGTGTGTGTCAGTGTGTGTCAGTGTGTGTCAGTGTGTGTCAGTGTGTGTCAGTGTGTGTCAGTGTGTGTGTGTGTGTGTGTGTCAGTGTGTGTCAGTGTGTGTGTCAGTGTGTGTCAGTGTGTGTCAGTGTGTGTGTGTGTCAGTGTGTGTCAGTGTGTGTCAGTGTGTGTCAGTGTGTGTCAGTGTGTGTCAGTGTGTGTCAGTGTGTGTCAGTGTGTGTCAGTGTGTGTCAGTGTGTGTCAGTGTGTGTCAGTGTGTGTCAGTGTGTGTCAGTGTGTGTCAGTGTGTGTCAGTGTGTGTCAGTGTGTGTCAGTGTGTGTCAGTGTGTGTCAGTGTGTGTCAGTGTGTGTCAGTGTGTGTCAGTGTGTGTCAGTGTGTGTCAGTGTGTGTCAGTGTGTGTCAGTGTGTGTCAGTGTGTGTCAGTGTGTGTCAGTGTGTGTCAGTGTGTGTCAGTGTGTCAGTGTGTGTCAGTGTGTGTCAGTGTGTGTCAGTGTGTGTCAGTGTGTGTCAGTGTGTGTCAGTGTGTGTCAGTGTGTGTCAGTGTGTCAGTGTGTGTCAGTGTGTGTCAGTGTGTGTCAGTGTGTCAGTGTGTGTGTGTGTCAGTGTGTGTCAGTGTGTCAGTGTGTCAGTGTGTGTCAGTGTGTGTCAGTGTGTGTCAGTGTGTGTCAGTGTGTGTCAGTGTGTGTCAGTGTGTGTCAGTGTGTCAGTGTGTGTCAGTGTGTGTCAGTGTGTCAGTGTGTGTGTCAGTGTGTCAGTGTGTCAGTGTGTGTCAGTGTGTGTCAGTGTGTGTCAGTGTGTGTCAGTGTGTCAGTGTGTGTCAGTGTGTGTCAGTGTGTGTAAAGTCAGGCTAGTTGCATGATTCCCTCTGATCCTACAGATCTACAGAGAACAAATGCAAACATGCAGCTGAGAATCACTGAACCTGTGGTTGGTGAAGTCGGTTCAGATCAGTCCTCAGTGCTTCATCCTCAGGTTTAAAACATGAGGACAGTTACTGACATCAACCACGGAGACAGACAGACAGATATTTAGACGGATGGGTGGACAGACAGATCCTATAGCTGAACTACAGTCGACTGTAAAGTGAAATCAAATGAATGAGTTTAACTTCATGAACTCAGTTAAAGTGATTCTTCCATGTGACCTGGTTCAGTCTGAGTCTTAATGATCTGTTGGTTCATTGAGACGTATAATGATGTTGTTTGGTCCAGTCTTTGGTACGAGCCATTATTTTCTGGAAAAGATTCGTTTCTGTTTGTATCTGTGAGTCAGTATATTGTCAAACTGTGTTTTCCTGTTCTTGTGTAAAAATGATCTATATACGTTACATTGTAACACTGATCTATAGACACTGTCTGTGTGTGTGTGTGTCAGGTGTGTGTGTCAGGTGTGTGTGTGTCAGGTGTGTGTGTCAGGTGTGTGTGTGTCAGGTGTGTGTGTCAGGTGTGTGTGTGTCAGGTGCGGTGATGAACAGAAACAGTGTGTTACTGGACACTGGATCCAACTGAACGCCGTCGTCCTCAGAGCAGAGTGAAGTGTTGAGAGTTGACCAGTGTTGTTGTCACATCAGCTGCGTCAGACTCCAACAAAGACGTTGTTTGTGTTGTTTCAGAGAGAGAAAGTGGGACTGAATGAATCAGCTGTGTGTCCTTTGTTTCAGCCTGAACTGAACTGTGTCACTGTTGAACTGGAGAGTTCAGTTCATCATGATCTCAGTCTATTACTGTGTCATATCAAACCATGAATTAATGCTAAAAGTGCTGATACAGTGAAGTAACCGACACCATGTTGATGTTTGATCAGCAGGTAGAGACCAACCCAGCACAGTCTGCTACACTTTGACCTCGTCAGGTACAAATGACACTGACGTTAAACTCTGTCATCACTGAGCAGCGATGTTACGTGTTAAAACTTGACACGATCGCAGCGTCTGTCAGAGTCTGTTCTTATTGATCAGGTTGTTCCGTATCGATCGCCTGTGTCTTACTGTGTTTGGTGTCGCTGGTTTGACAAAGCTGAGAGTTTAACAGTTTAACACCTCGTTAATATTTAACTTCTTATCACAAACGACTGAGTTTCCTTATTGAATCTCACCTGAGTCCAGGTGTTCAGACGACGCGGCTGTGTTGGCAAATACTGTCGGAGAGTGTGACACACAGAGAGAGGTGCAGTGTTCAGATGTACCAGTAGGTGGCAGTAAACATCCATCAAGCAGCTGACTCAGGTTTAACACAGCGACCGTCCCCTCACTCTGATGTTGTTGAAGTTTTTCTCATCAGCTTAGTTTTGTCTTGTTTTTCAGTCAAAGGCTCAACCAGCAGGTTTCTGTCGACAGACGAGGTGAAGGTGAAGTGTTGTGTTGGTGACAGTTTGTTTGTTAGTGTCCATCTTTACACCACAGACTGTATCTGTTAATCTGTCCATTGTACCTGTTTAAACCTGATTCAGATAAATCAGACTGAATCTCCACATGACCTGGAAACAGGAAACACGGTTTTTGTTTCCATGCAGCAGCTTCCTGACTGCAGCCAGTCATTTCCTTTCCTGACTCACATTGTTCGACTGTCAGGTTCTTCCCAGAAACTCGACCTCACGCTCTGAGAAAAGCAAAGTTCAGTCGTCGGCCTGTTGGACGCTGAAGGACCAAAACACTCTGAGGAAGTAACTTTACAGAGAGGAAGATGGACAAGTTGTGTAAACGAGGCTGTTCTCTCACCTTTGCGAAACTGTTGACTTTCCATGTGTAAGAGGACGTGGTGTTTGTTGTGTTGGAGGTGTGTCTCCTGAGGACGGCGTCTCTACACCTCTTCTGTAGCAGTCACTGGGTTTCTCGTTTCTTCGGCTGTACCTGAGTGTCTCCACGGTTGGTGTGTCCGCCCGGCGTGGACGCAGCATGGACTGGCTGCTCGCTGCTTACCGCAGGTCCCGTGTCAGCCGCGTTGCCTCCGGTAGGTGATCACAGGCTGGACCAGAGGAGCAACACTGTCAGTACGTGAATGTGTGTGACCAGGAGATCTTTAGTTGGTGTTTCCTTTTTTCCTGTTGAAAATAAAAGACACTGGACAATGAAACGACGGCGTAAATACTGGTTTTGGAGCCGGAAAGGTAAAAACTCAAAGCTGTGTCTGCTCTGCTGCTATGGTAAGACCCTTTGACTTCATGTTGACAAGAGAAGAAACGATTTTCATGACCATGTTTCAGCAGCAAACACTTGTAACTCTTATTTTATCAGGTTTCACTAGCAGTTGATGAGTAGTTAGTTAACGTCAGTGTATCTTGTCACATTTATATTTGTTACATATACAGTTGTTGATTCACTGTGATTGGCCCGTTGCTGAGACAGAGTTTCAATCCTTTGGACTAAAAGACAGTTTTGTTCTCAGTCCTGGGAACCGTTTCCCTCTTCAGACCCTCTTCTAAACACTCTGGCCTCTTGGCAACGTCCCCAGCGGCCCTTTACACAACTACATTGAACCGTGTGTGTGTTTAACGCAGTGCAGTGGACCAGTGGGGACATGTGTGTATGTGTTTCTCAGTTGTGCACCTTTCAGAGGCCGGTGTGTATTGTTGGTGAGCGGCAGTGAGTCACACTTATTCAGGGGCAGAGCAGAGGAAACAGTGTGTGGTATTCAGCTTTCGTTCTCTCAGGAAGGAAAAGGCTGGGAACAGCAGCAGGTCCAGGTCCTTTCACCACGCTCATTGTTTCAACATGGGAGACGCTGTCACAACCAGCACTAACACAACTTAGTGTTGGTGTGTGTACACTGGTGTTTGTGTGAGGTTTCAGTCTGTGTGTGTGTGACTGTCACACAGATAACATCAGCTTACATGTGGGTTGAGATTATTACAAAGTCTGTTCCAGAGTTAAATCCAGAGTTTCCTGTTTCACGAAGGTGTCTCCCTGTCATCCTGCTGCGTCACCATGGTTACCGATGCTGCATCTCCATAGTAACTGATGCAGCGTCACCATGGTAACTAAACCTGGTCTGGATCAGGTCATGTTCTTATTTCCTCCTTTAAACTGAATATAAAACCCCAGAGACCGTGAACAGGTGCAGTGTGAGTCAGAGACGGTAGGTGGCGCTGTTGTCGCTCTCACTGGGGCTGAGGTGGAGTTCAGTCCCGGTTGTACTCAGCTGGCAGCAGCTGCATAGACACAGACTTTATTAGACCCAAAGGGAAATAAAACTGTCAGACTCTGAGCTCTGATTGGTCAGAGGATGGAGCAGCTGATCAGATATATCAAACACTAACTGTCAATCAAACTACCGCATTGACCCGAACATAGGACCTGTAGTAGCGAGCGTTCGTCATCTAGGAGTAGATTTTTTAGTTTTGTTTTTATCATATTTTGTTGGGATTCTTGTCTTCACTGACAGAGACAGAGTAGAGCGACAGGAATGGTGGAGATCACAGGCAGGTCAGTTTGTCTAGACGGGGATTCAAACTCACCCACAGCTGCATCAATACGCTGCTATGAGGCGGCCATAGGAGCCGTATCTAACGTGTGTGAGCGTTAGCATCAGCAGCTACCAACCACTTGGTAGCTGTAATGTAACTATGACAGCGCCACCGTCTGGTCAACATCTAGAAACACTGTCTCCTCTGATGTTTGTTAACTTCTCATTGTCTGAGTCTGTTTTCTAGTGAGTCTCCGAGTCGCGGTCGCATCTCTGCAGGTCTCTGGTTCAGACCCCCGGGTCTCTGGACCTGAAAATAAGACGACCACAGCGTCTTTTTCTCAAACAATACGTCTGAAATTCGGGTCAATACAGTGATAAACTGATCAAACGGATCAACGTGTTTGTGACGACACAGAGTCTAAAGTTTGAATCACCAGTTTCATGAGTTTATCTGTGGCTGAAACACAGAAACTCTGAGCCCTGGACCCCTGACCCGTATCCTTACACATGACTAATAACTGCACATAAACAGCAGTGAACTGACCCCAACAGAAGCAGGTCAGTTCCCTCTGCCTCCACCAGGGGGCACAGGCCTGTCAACAGTCGTTTTATATCAAACGATCACGTGACCTTCAAAACATGAAGACGTGTTTACTCATGATAATAAAGTTCTCATTATTATTATTGTTATTATTATTAATGTGTGAGAACAGTCGCCATCATTCATCATTGACCTTCATATTGAGCAGGAAGTCAATGAAAACAGTGGCGGTTCAAATGTTCACAGTGTGTGTGTGTGTGTGTGTGTGTGTGTGTGTGTGTGTGTGTGTGTGTGTATCAAGCAGTAAACTCACAGACTCGTCGTTCCTTCAATGAACTTTCAGCTCGTTGTTTTGGTTTGATTGATTTGGTTGATTCTCACATCGCCTTGTTTCCTGTTCAGAGTTAAAACATTAAAACGTTAAAATGTAAAACATTAAAATGTTGAAATATTAAAATGTTTAAACGTTAAAATGTTAAAATGTTTAAAAGTTAAAATGTTAAAATGTTTAAACATTAAAACGTTAAAACGTTAAAATGGTAAAAACGTTGATCTGATCCGAGTCTGGACGCATCCATACTATTGATCAGGTTCAGTGAGCATTGATCAACATTAACTGTCTGAGGACCAGTTGTCACCGGTTGCCATGGAAACAGCCCATCCTCCTGATACTAATCGATAAGTGTGTTGGGTCAGAAGATCAAATGAACAGAAACAGGAAGTGACTCAACTTCTTGTCACGTTTCACTGATCTAACGTCACCGTTTTTAATCAAAGACCAAAACAATTTAAACAATATTTTACTTTTAACTTTGTCGGTAGATACAGAATCAAACAAATCACATTAAATATTATAATAAATT
>CM028931.1:18239301-18271801 GCA_016801845.1 Polydactylus sextarius
GGAGGAGGAGGAGGAGGAGGAGGAGGAGGAGGAGGACAGAGGAGGAAGAGGGAGGAGGAGGACAGAGGAGGAAGAGGGAGGAGGGAGGAGGGAGGAGGAGGAGAGAGAGGAGGACAGAGGAGGAGGAGGAGGAGGACAGAGGAGGAAGAGGAGGAGGAGGACAGAGGAGGAGGAGGAGGAGGAGGAGAGAGGAGGAAGAGGGAGGAGGAGGACAGAGGAGGACGAGGAGGAGGAGGACAGAGGAGGACGGAGGAGGAAGAGGGAGGAGGAGGAGGAGGAGGAGGACAGAGGAGGACAGAGGAGGAAGAGGGAGGAGGAGGACAGAGGAGGACAGTTTGTTACATTTTAACATTAATCAGGTCTTCATCATCATCATCATCATCAGTGTCTGAGACTCTGCCCCCCCCCCCCACCCCCACCCCCACCCCCCTCTCCCTCCCTCCCTCCCTCCCTCCCTCCCCCCTCCCTCTTTCCCTCCCTCTTTCCCTCCCCCTCTTCCTGGGGGGTTGTTTTCTATCTGCAGCAGCGACAGATCACAGCAGCCATTGGCCTCCTCCCCTCTCACCAGCCCTCCCCTCTCACACACAATGGGACCGATTGTCCATGTGACACACACACACAGGGACACACACAGGGACACACACAGGGACACACACAGGGACACACACACACAGAGGGGGCTTTACTGCGGCTGGGTGTCGCTCCATATGCCCCCGCTCCACTGGAATGTGATTATCTTCACAGAGGAAGAGCTACGCCACAAGAAGGAAGCATCAGAGAGACGCTGAGAGAAAGGGCGAGTCGGTCTGTCACCGAGCGTCCGAGAGCGAGTGAGTGAGTGAGTGTGTGTGTGTGTGTGTGTGTGTGTGTGTGTGAGGGAGAGAGAGAGAGAGGTAGACAGAGGGAGGTGGAGAGAGAGGTGGAGAGAGAAGAGGGAGGAGGATGCATCTGATGCAGCGAAGCAGCAGTTTAACACGAGTCTGAAGAGACACAGACAGAGGAGGAGGAGGTTCATTACGATCTGGATTTAATATCTGGACTCTGGATTCTGGATTCTGAACTCTAGACTCTGGATTCTGGACTCAGGTTGGTGCTTCTGTCTTTTCACTGCGGTTTCTTCATCTGATGCTGCCTCCGACGAGCACAAAGCAGCCGAGTGCGTCTGACGGAACGAACGTGGTTCAAGACCACAGACACTGAAATACTGTCTGATATCCACACACACACACACACACACACACACACACACACACACACACAGCTTGCTGAGAGTGATGGTAACAAAGGGAGGGGTACACACACACACACACACACACACACACACACACATTAGAAAAACCTAAGATCTCACCACAAGATGTTTCTCTGGTGGCCACTGTAGTTCAGTGTGGCAGCAGCTGTGTGTGTGTGTGTGTGTGTGTGTGTGTGTGTGTGTGTGTGTTGTGGGTACTCTAAGCAGTGGGAGCTGTACTGACTGGAGGGGACTATTAATTTTCTTTAAGGCGTTGTTGACGGAGGCTTTCAGCTGCAGACACACACACACACACATGCCTGTGCACGTCGCAGCTACTGCTGCTGACTTCACTTAAGTGTGTTTGCTGCGATTTGATGTAATCGGCCTCAGCTGTCCACAGTGAGCTGTGGGAAAAAATGCAAGTCTGTCTGTGTGTGTGTGTGTGTGTGTGTGTGTGTGTGTGTTCAACATGAACCAGGATCCTGGTCTTGAAGGATCCTTGTGGATCTAGACTCGAGGGGTCCGCAGCTAATTAGGGTCGAGGTCAGATGTGAGTTTTCATGAATCAGATCAGTGAACTGTAGGGGGTCTGGACCAGGACCAGGTCCAGGACCAGGACCAGGACCAGGACCAGGTCCAGGTCATGTGACTGAGAACAGCAGAGCGTATTGTTTCACAGGAGCTGAAGGAGGAAGAAGAGGCTCGTTGGTGAATATTAACGTGACCTGATCTCTCAGACATTTCAGTTTCACGGTTTCTTCTGCTTTTTAAACGGTGAAAAAACGCTGCGTCATGGTGTCGAGGTCTCAGAGTCTGTCGCTGCAGCTGCATCACCTGCTGGTTCACAGGTGTGTGTGTGTGTGTGTGTGTGTGAAGCCTGATTGCCTCTGTCTGTTCAACGTGAGTGAAGGTATTTGAAGACAATCACAGGGTCTAAAATGAGGAAAAGAGGAAGTAATTTTAGCTCCAGTGAAACAGGAAGTTAGCGTCAGGCTAAAGCTCTTTCTGCCTCATTAACAGAAACATCATTCATCATCAACACAACCATCAAATCTGTTTGATGTTCAGCTGTTTACAGTCTTGGCTCCAGTAAACATGTTGCTGTGTCCTAAAGACATGAGAAGTATTTTTACCTGAAATATCGATCCGCTGGGTTAAACGATCGTCCGCTGATAGAGTTGATTAGCTGCAGCAACGAGGCAACATCATCTGTAGTGACTGTTCAGCCGAGACAAGAGACGTGTCCGTAGGTCGAGGAAGAGGAGGATGAAGGTTGATTGTGTTTGTGCAGCATCAGGTTCATCAGCTGATCTTCACCTCAAACAGTCGGATCTCAAACATTTAGGACGAAGACGGTTTGTGACTAAATAAAATGATCAGTTCAAACTGATTAAGCAGCTTCAGACCCACAACATGACGGAGTAACCGAGTGTTTCCAGTCACAGGTGTTTGATTTCAAGACATCATCAGTTTGTGTTTGTCTTCGTCAACATTCGTTCGTCCTCAGTAGACGCCGTCTCATCGAGGACGTTTCTCAACTCGCTGACGGACCTCGGTTTGTGAGAGTTTCTCATGGGTGTATTTTTAGAGACAGAGCTATATTTTGACTTCAGGAAGACGTTTTCTGAGCTGATGGAAATTTAAAAGGTTATTTTTATAAACATGAGCTGCCAACGTGGGATGGAAGGATTTACCCTCGGGACATGTGGCTCCGCTGGGTTCGACTGAATCAACACAAACATGAGCGCAGCTGCTCGCTGTAGTTTTTAATAGACTCAGTCATTTTTCACTGTCACCGTCACGTATCAGAGGTTCACGTGTGAAACGTCTCCAACGTCGTTAACAATGTCTGGTCCGACCGAGACGATTCTGGGACTGTGAGAGAGTTGTTATCTAACTATCGACCGACGATCAATGTTTGTCTGTGACCAGAGATCACAGCGCAGATCACAGTTGTTTGACAAACTAACAGTTTCACTGCTGCACACGGACACAAACGTGTCTGAACACGAGTCTGAACACTTTCCCTCGTGACGTCTTCAGAGTCCAGACAGGAAGTGTTTAGAGGGAGGGGGCGCTCATTAGACAGTTCAGACCAGACCGAGGACGGAGCTTTATGAAGCAGACGACCCACAATCCACCGCTCTCAGTGGCGTCATGGAGCAGTGAACGTGTTCACACTGACAGGTTTCGCTAATTTTAGCTTCTTTCAGCTCCTTGTTTTGGTTTATGGTTTGATGCAGATCAGTCGTGAACACAAACATCGGATGTCTCATCTGGTCTCATCAGGTTTTACAGCCTCTTTATTCTCACTCCTTTATGTCTTTAATGGTCCATTATGGTGGTGGTGGTGGTGGGGGGGTGAGGGGGTCGCATCTGGTCCCATTCAGGAGACAATGTCTCACGCACACAGATTGCAGGGGTGTGACCTGGCATATTAAACCTCTCTTCTCCATTATTTATGAGCTGCGTCGAGTCGTTTCTCTGTTGATGTGGATGAACATGAAAATGAGGTTGTTCTTCATTCTGTCTTTTCATCTGTTTCTTTGGTTGAAAGCTGCAGATCATTTATAACAGCAGGATGTTAAATATTAACAGTCACAGTTAATATTTAAGGTTCATTTTCACCCCCACTTCTCTATCCCCGGAGCGACTGTGACAAAACTGTCAACATCATAAAAATGTTTCAGGTTGAATTTTGAAGGGCGACATCAGCTGGTGGCTCTGGTTTCCAGGGAACCGGTCGGTGCAGCTGATCAGTAAATACAGGTTACGAGATGACAGGAGTCGCAGTGTCGCTTCCTCGTAGGTGCAGATAAGACTGAACGGGAGAAGCTGCGTCATGGACAGACATCATGTGTCTAACAGGTCGGGGAAACCCCAGCAGCTGTCCTGGAGAGGACTGATCTCAGGTACTGATTGACTTTGTTCAGGGTTGTGGTTTCACTGGAGGTTTAACTCTGGAGGAAGTTCTGGTTTTATCAGAAAACCACACACAGGTGCTGCTGACAAACATCCCAAACATGCAGCTGAGAAACCAGTACTGAGCCTGTGGCGTGTGGTGTGACCGTGTGGCATGACCGTGTGGCGTGACCGTGTGGCGTGACCGTGTGGCGTGACCGTGTGGCGTGACCGTGTGGTACACATGAAGGTGAAGTTTACTGTTTCCTGGTGTTTTTGAGTTTTGGTTGATTCGGGTTGAGATGGACGTTCATCAGGTCTGTGGTTTCACCTGGTGTTTGTCATGTTTCATGACAGAGACAACGAACCGGCTCCTCGTGGTGTTTACATCACTACATGTACATGTATGTAATTATCACACATGTATCACTTTTCACTGAGACCTGGTCTGTGTTGATCCTCAGACCAGTTCAGGACCAACGTCATCGACATGTCGACTCGTTCAAATGTTCAGAAACTGTTTCTTCTTCACGTCGCGTCCTGTTTCTGTCGCTGCACCCGAACAGGAAAAAACAGGAAGTTGATAGAGGAAGAGGAAGTGAGGGTCAAACCAGGACCGGTGGACACACACACTCAGTGTGTAGTGTTGACATGGTAACAACCCCAGACTGGAAACAATAGGTGTGATGAGTTTGATCACGTGGTCGATGAGGGGGAGGGTCAGTGTTTGTACTGTAAAGAGACGACGACCAGATGGTGAACGGTCTGTTTTAATCCCTGAGCCAGGACACGCACACACACACACACACACACACACACACACACACACACACACACACACACACACACACACACACACACACACACACACACACACACACACACACACACACACACACACACACACACACACACACACACACACACACACACACACACACACACACACACACACACACACACACACGCAGTTCAGCTGTGACGACAACTTGTGTCATTTTCTTCAGGTTTCATCTGTTTGATCTATTTCTGTCATATGATCATATCAGATCTGAGATCAGTAAAGAAACCAATGATAAACATCGTGATGAACCATGATCTTCAAAGGATCAAATGTCTGAGGGTAGTAACTGCTGGTCCTCCACTTCATCTTCATCTTCCTCCTCATCTTCCTCCTCCTCAGTCCCTGAGTCTCAGCTGTCGAGTCTAAACCGTGTCTCGTGTCGTTGTCGTTGCAGAGAGGAAGAACAAAGCTGCGTGTTTCCAGTCAAGAGGTGCTGATGAAGAGGCGTGTGTGGCGGTGAAGATCGAACAGTCCAGAGGTAAGAAGGTCCGCCTTCCTCCTCTTCATCGTCATCATGTGATCTGGTCAGTTCTGGTCTGGTCCGGTCGGATGTGGTCTTGAGTCTCAGGACATTTTAAGAAGCTGAACATTGCTCGTTTATATCTGAAGGGGTGAGAAACATGCAGCTGCTGTTTTTAGATCCAACTGAAGTGTGGTGTGATGTGACAGATGAGTGTGTGTGTAAGACGTGTATGTGTGTGTGTGTGAGACGTGTATGTGTGTGTGTGTGTGAGACGTGTATGTGTGTGTGTGTGAGACGTGTATGTGTGTGTGTGTGTGAGACGTGTATGTGTGTGTGTGTGAGACGTGTATGTGTGTGTGTGTGTGAGACGTGTGTGTGTGTGAGAACTTCCCTCCTGTTTCTTCCTATTTTTCACTTTTCTCTCCTATTTCTTCTTCGTCATCACGTTTTCTTCTTCTTTCTTTTTCTCTCAGCATTGTCCCTTTTCTTTGACTTATCATCTGACCCCCCCATGTGTCACACACACCCAGCCCCCCCCACCATCAACCCCCGGGGTTTATTTCAGTTTTAATCTGGGTTCTCAGCCTCAGATTAGAGACGGAGGTCCAGTTAATCTGTGTTGATGATCCGTTTCCCGTCTGTTCCTTCCAACCGTCGGCGCCATGATGGACTGTCCTGGTCCGATCCAGACCGCTCAGTCTGTGAAGTCGTGTGGTCTGTCACAGCAACCTGGGAACATGTGGACAGGTCAAAGGTCGAGGGTTGGACCGGCCCATTAGAGGTGCTGTGACTGTGTTGACACCAGATGTGAGTTTCATGTGGACCGATGTGGATCTGGTTGCAACCTGCCTGAAACCTTCCTGCAGGTGAAGTGGATTTCAAAGAATCTGGTCCAGCTGGTTTTCACTGAACTGTCATTCCTCTCGATCCTGCTGACATGTTGCTTACACCAGCGAAAATACACAACGTGTGAAGTGTGTGTGTGTGTGTGTGTGTGTGTCTAATAAAGTCCGGCAGCAGCCAGCGTCAGAGTCAGAGTCAGCTTTAGCTTGAGCTCAGCTTCCTGTTGTGGTTGTTTGAAGCTGCTCAGTCTTTGATGAGACGTGATGGAGACAGAGACTCAGCTCTCGGACCAGACTGAAGGTGCGTTTCATTTACACCATTAAACTTCCCATGTTTCTGTGTGAACCAGTTGTTTGTGTTGACGAGGAGACGTTTTAACAGCAGGTGACTGATAATCTGTAGAGATGCAGAGCGTTAATCTCTGACAGAAGCAGAAGTTGTCTTCTGGGCGTATCCGTCCTCTGAGGTTCAGACGTGTTGATGACTTCACGCTGATCTGCTGCCAGTCGCTGCTTCAAAATATCTGAAGCTGCTGCAGGATCCAGTTGGTCCAGTTTCTCAGCGTGTGTGTGTGTGTGTGTGTGTGGGCCACTTAAAACCACTTAAAGTGAGAGTGTGGGCGGAGCCTGTGAGTCAGCGTCTCCATGGGAATGTCACATGGATCCTAAGTTGTTTTCTGTCGGGACACAAACTCTCTCACACACACTCAGAGGAATCTGCTGTTTCTTGACCGAGTATTGGTGAGTTGATCTTCAGGGTCTGTTTTTCAGGTCTGTTTTTTAAGGTCTGTTCTTTAAGGTCTGTTCTTTAAGGTCTGTTCTTTAAGGTCTGTTCTTCAGGGTCTGTTCTTTAGGGTCTGTTCTTTAAGGTCTGTTTTTCAGGTCTGTTTTTTAGGGTCTGTTTTTTAAGGTCTGTTTTTAAGGTCTGTTTTTTAAGGTCTGTTCTTCAGGGTCTTTATTGTAGGATCTCTTCTCTGGGATCTTTTCTTTCAATGAGTTTCAGTCTGAGACGTCCACCGTCGGTCTCCGTCGACCTCCGTTATCTGTGGACTGATTGTTGATCAGTTCTGACTCCAGATGTTTCCTTGTGTTGCAGCAGCTTTTGATTTGTGTTTGACTGCTCAGACATTGTTGTTGTTTAAGACGCAGAGTTAAATGAAGACGCGGGTTTCGATAAAACGGTTTGAGGAAACAAAGCTCCAGGGTTAGTCACTGGGTGGCGGCTGCAGGTGTCTGAGGTTTCACGTCTGAGGACAAAGGTTGCAGACTCAGAAACACTGAAGCCGCTTGTGATTAAACTGTCAGTTTATTAAATATCTGTCGTTTTCTAGTTAAAGTTGTTTTACTGTTTGTTGACGTTCACACTGATTCTGTTTCTGCATCAGGAGCCAAACGACCTCAGTCTTTAGGCGGAGACGTTTCTATTGTTTCTATTTCCACTTTTGTTGTTTAGACGTTTGTGTTGCAGCAGTGGACTCCTGCTGTGACCGCACGACCACAGTCACGTGACCTTTATCTTTAACTTCACGTCCACATCACAAACGTCACAATGAATCATGGGAAATGTTGGACTGTGAGTTAGATTAGGCTTAGTTTAGATAACTTAGCACCATCAGATAACTTAGCATCGTCAGATAACTTAGCATCACTAGATAACTTAGCATCGTTAGATAATCGTTAGATAACTCGTATCTGTAATCTGCCGTTTTCTCACCATGTCTTAATGTGGCCGTGAGCGGAGGCCCAAGTCGTAATCAAGTTGAATTCCTGAGGCGGCGTCGAGCGTCGATCGGTAATTTAGCGGCTGTGTTTAGAAAGTCTGGTCTCTGAACCGGCGTGGGACCGTTTCCAGCGGAGCCGTCGTCTTTAATTACAGTCACATGGTAAAAATAGAAACTGTGGTTGTTTCTGTTTCAGGACCAGTGAGAAACAGTCTGACACACAAAACATCTGGGTAAACAAACACAATTCACTGGACCTTCACTACAAACAACCTGCAGCTGTAAATGTCACAGCCTCCACCTGCTGGACAGGTGGTGCTACTGCACCTGAAGCTGCAGTAGCACCACCTGCTGGACAGGTGGTGCTACTGCGGCTGCAAAACAAACCGACTATAAAAACACGTTTATGATTCACATAAAACAAGTGATAAATGATCATTTCAGTGATTATTGATCATAATCATTAATGCTAAAACATGAGATGTTGCTGTAGAAACCGTCTTATCTGACGCCAACGGTGTTTCCCATGATGCTCTGCTGTGATCATGTGACCAGTGTTTGTTGTTAAACATGAGTTTGTTCTGCAGCTGCGGGTTTTCATCTCTGATTATTGATCGTTGATCCCCAACTATTGATCGTCTCGTCCCTCAGCTCTCAGCAGCAGCCCGACGTGCGAGCGTGTCGGCGCCCCCAGCGTTCAGGCGTGTTTGATCCGTGCAGGAGGCGGGACGTTTGACGAGAGGAGGGGCGGAGTCAATGGAAGAGGCTCTAGCGGCAGAACGCGGCTTCTTTCTAAACCTCAAGGTAACGACCTGGGACCAGATGAGGCTCCGCTGACACACGTTCAAATGATGTTGTCACACTGCCTCTGGCAGCTCTAAATACTCCCCGTGTCTCTGCAGTGCCTCCAAAACCACCACACCTCCAGAGTCCGGTGACGGAGCTGACGTCCCCTCTGGGCCGAGTCCACAGACCACCACTTCGACCAGGCATGGAGGAGCGAGGAGGAGGAGGAGGAGGGGTGGCGAACCGAGAGAGGGTCAGGGACAAACACAACAAAGTGTCAGACCTGATCAGCCGCTTTGAGGAAAACAGGTAGGAACTTCACGTTAAACTTCACGTTGTGGTTGAAAAGCTTCGTCTACGTTTCATTATCATCCTCATTATTCTTCATCTACGTTTCATTACAAACTTCTACGTCTACGTTTCATCACAAATCTTAACGTCTGTAATGAAACGACCTCGGCCAACCTGTTGTAATCACACTGACGGAAAACTGTGTCTTTCCTCATGTTTCCTATTTGGGCTATTTCAAGGAGGGAAAGCAGAAGTTCCTCCATTAAAGTGTTGAGTGTTGACTCGCCGATCGCGGCTCAGACGAGCCATAGACAGACGAGATTAGCTGGGTGAGCCGAGCGTCAGCCAGGGATGAAAAGAGATTTGTTCAGACGAGGGGAAACACAGGTCGTCATTCAGCAGAGACTCAGGAGGACGAGGTAGGATGTGTGATTAACTCTCTACCACAGTTACAGGTTTGAGAGACATTCACCGCCGCGTCCTGGGCGTTTCTGGTCCTTACTCTGGGTTTAACTGCAGGTCCTGTCAGTCTGGTTTGTAGCTGCAGTCTGAGATTTGCGAGGGAGGTTTAGTGACGGTGATGAGAGGAACAACAACGCTGGCTTTGTCCTGGAGGCTACAGTACAGTCACTGCAGCTATTCACTGCACCTCTTCAGTGTGAAGCCTCAGAAAACAGAGAGAGTCAGTGTCCACGTCGTTTACCACGTTTAAAGTCAGACGTGTTTGATCAGCCTTCTGACGGCTCGGCTGCAGCTTCGAAGACAGAAATAACCGACTAATAAACTAATCTGGTTTACATGGCGGTGCTGCAGCTCGGCGCTAAACCGTCTGCACTGAACCGTATCTGAAAGAGGAACTGAACACCGAAATGTTACGAGTCTGTGCCACGAACTCAGGTAGACGAGTTGAACTGATTCATCTGTGGAGCGTTTCACCAGCCGCTGGCTGTTCCTCTATTTATACACACTTCCTGTTTCTGCCGGACAGAGACGCTCAACGCAACGCTGACTGTTACTGAAGCTACAAATCATCAGATTGTTTCTGGTCTGCTGCACCTGCTCTCAGATCTGATCTGTGGCCAGTTGATGTAAAACAAACGCTGCAGCAGCTGTAACAGCTGTTTGGCAGCGTCGCAGGGAAACAGCTGGACGGAGCCGGCGAAGGACGTTTCCTCTGATGAATCTGACTTTTACTGTTTGTGGAGACTCAGAGTGAGAGGATGTTGCAGATCAGTATCTGAAGCAGGTCGACTGAGTGGAAGTAGGACACTATGCGTCTCCTGGGGCTGCACCTCCTCCTCCTCATTACTGTACTCGACTCCTCCTCTGCACACAGCACATTTCCTCTGCAGCACAGCAGCTCTCTGCAGCCTCATAACACAGAAGGAAGTTTGTGCATGTCTACAGTTTTATTTTTAACTCTCGCACTTCAATGTGAAAGCTGTGCTCAGCAGCGTGTGGCCTGCAGCTCAACGCCTCCTGTGATCGGACTCTTCTGCTTCCTTTTCCTTTTTCTGAGGGGAACGTCGTACGTTGACTGACCGACTTCCCTCTTTGTCTTTCCTCCGTTCCTGCAGCAACGCCGAGCACAAGAGAGACGCGTCGCCGCTCAAATCCGCCAGCAAGTCGAACGCCTGCAGCCCGGCTCACCGCCCCCCCCAACGCCTGACGGAAGCCGGCAAGATCCAGGAGAACCGGTCCTCGGCGCCGGCCGCGCCACAGGATGACCACAAACCCGCTGCTAACGGGGTGTTAGCACAGATGGAGCGGGGCAAGGAGTACAAAGACGAGGCCGGGCTGGTAAATGGAGACATGGGGGACGGCGGCGCAGAACCAGAGGAGCAACATAGACCTGAACAGCCGGACTGGACCGGACCGGACACCGAGAACCACGATGACGGAGGCCGGCGACCGGAGAACCAGGACAACGAGACCAGGACCGAAGAGGCAGGATCCGAACAGAAGGTAGGAGGTTTTTATTTAGTCTGTTTATTTACAGACTGAGTCTGGAGTTTACTGGAGTTTACTGATGTTTACTGGAGTTTACTGATGTTTACTGGTGTTTACTGATGTTTACTGGAGTTTACTGATGTTTACTTCTGTTCACTGCAGCTTCACATGTACTGTAGCAGAACCTGAACAGTCCAGTGAAATAATAAACCGTTTCCTCAGCGACGAGTCAGTTTAGTTAAATATCAGTTTCACTGAGTTTCACTACAACCAGGAGGGTGGAGTCGGTCCAGGGCCCAGACTGGGGTGTGTGTTAGTGTGTGTGTGTGTTAGTGTGTGTGTGTGTGTGTGTGTTAGTGTTAGTGTGTGTGTGTGTGTTAGTGTGTGTGTGTGTTGGGTTAGGGTTAGTGTTAGTGTGTGTGTGTGTGTGTGTGTGTGTGTGTGTGTGTGTGTGTGTGTTAGTGTTAGTGTGTGTGTGTGTTAGTGTGTGTGTGTGTGTGTGTGTTAGTGTGTGTGTTAGTGTGTGTGTGTGTGTTAGTGTGTGTGTGTGTGTGGGTTAGGGTTAGTGTGTGTGTGTGTTAGTGTGTGTGTGTGTGTGTGTGTGTGTGTGTGTGTTATGTGTGTGTTAGTGTGTGTGTGTGTTAGTGTTAGTGTTAGTGTGTGTGTGTGTGTTAGTGTGTGTGTTAGTGTGTGTGTGTGTTAGGTTAGGGTTAGTGTTAGTGTGTGTGTGTGTTAGTGTTAGTGTGTGTGTGTGTGTTTGTGTGTGTTAGTGTTAGTGTGTGTGTGTGTTAATGTGTGTGTGTGTTAGTGTGTGTGTGTGTTGGGTTAGGGTTAGTGTTAGTGTGTGTGTGTGTTAGTGTGTGTGTGTGTGTGTAAGGGTGTGTGTGTGTTAGTGTGTGTGTTAGTGTGTGTGTGTGTGTGTGTGTGTGTTAGTGTGTGTGTGTGTTAGTGTGTGTGTGTGTGTGTGTGTGTGTGTGTGTGTGTGTGTGTTAGTGTGTGTGTGTGTGTGTGTGTGTAAGTGTGTGTGTGTGTGTGTGTGTGTGTGTGTGTGTGTTGGGGGATCATCACCGTCATCATCTTCATCACACTGATCTTTAGACACTAAGACTTCTCTCTGATCTGGTGTCGTTTCCCTTATTCCTGATTTTCATTTCCTGTTCTGAGGCTGCACAATAACACAATAACACAATAACACAATAACACACAAACACAATAACACAATAACACACAAACACACTAAGACACACTCTAACACACTGAGCCCTGATGCGTGTCTGTCCTGAACCACGGGTCGTGGCTCGGTCCTGATCCGATCAGGAAGTCGCCGTCGAAGGGAAACTGCACAAACACAATGAAATGAAATGAAACCTGATGTGAACTGAAATCACCGAGAGTTTGTCCCGAACTTCTGCTTTGTCCTGAACGTTCACACCTCACGATCGTCAACAGTAACGTCCACTTGTTCTTTCAGGAGACGAACGAACAGAAGCTGTTTAACATCGCCAGCGAGCTGCTGCAGACGGAGAAAGCCTACGTCTCCAAACTGGACCTGCTGGACCAGGTGAGACCTCAGCACCCGTCCCGGGTCTGAGCCCCAGACGAGAACTAACACCTGATCTTAAGAGTCAGGATGTTTGATTAAAAGTCAGGTTATCAGGACCTGTTCAGTCAGACGTCATCGGCTCCTTGTGCGTCTCCTCAGGTCTTCTGTGCTAAACTGATGGAGGAGGCCAACAAGGGGACGTTTCCTGTGGACGTGGTGAAGAACATTTTCTCCAACATTTCGTCCATCAACGCTTTCCACAGCCAGTTCCTGCTTCCAGATCTGGAGAAACGTATGGGGGAATGGTGAGACCCGATAACTCGACACCTGAAACCAAACAGCCCGACAGGTTTGTAACGACACTAACGAACGGTCCGTCCCTGCAGGAAGTCGACTCCTCGCATCGGGGACATCCTGCAGAAACTCACCCCCTTCCTCAAAATGTACGCCGAGTACGTGAAGAACTTCGACAAGGCGATGGAGCTGCTGAAACAGTGGACGGACCGCTCGCCTCAGTTCAAGGCCATCATCCAGGAGATTCAGGTGCTGCGGGCGTGCTCTTATATGTTGAACGTGTTGTTAAATGTCTGGGATCAGGGCTGCAGCGTGACGCTAACTGTTCTGGTCACATGTAGAGTAAAGACGTGTGCGGCTGCCTCACGCTTCAGCATCACATGTTGGAGCCGGTGCAGCGAGTCCCTCGATACGAGATGCTGCTGAAAGATTATCTGAAGAAACTTCCTCAGGACGACTCCGACCGGCGAGACGCAGAAAGTACGACCCTATCCCCGACCCACACGTCTCCATCTTTACTCTGCTACGTGTTACTGACGTGACTTTTCTCTCCAGGGTCCTTGGAAATCATCGCCACAGCAGCCACACACTCCAACAGCGCCATACGGAAATCTGTAAGTTTCTAAGGTTGAACGTTTTTCTCTCCAACTGTTTGACTCGTCACTAAAACGTTTGTGTTCAGGAGAATCTGAAGAAGCTGCTGGAGATTTACGAGATGCTGGGGGAGGAGGAGGACATCGTTCACCCGTCTAACGAGTTCATCAAAGAGGGACACATCCTGAAGCTGGCGGCCAGAAACACCTCGGCCATGGAGAGATACCTGTTCCTGGTGAGGCCTGAGAGAAATTTACTGAGGAGTGTTTGACAGGAGCAGCTTTGTGTAAAAACACATCAGGGGCACATGAGCTCGGCTCTCAATTACTGAAATCACCACATGATGCGATTATGTTCCGGCTGTTTCTTATTAGCTGAACATCTCCCTCTTCTGTCTCAGTTCAACAACATGCTGCTGTACTGCGTCCCCAAATTCAGCCTGGGAGGAACCAAGTACACGGTGAGGACCCGGATCGGCATCGATGGCATGACGGTGCTGGAGACCACCAACGAGGACTACCCTCACACCTTCCAGGTGTCGGGGAAGGAGAGGACGCTGGAGCTACAGGCCAGGTGGGTCAACACACAGAGGCATGATGGGAAATTTTAACTTATATTTGATAAAGCGCCCGAGTCATTTTTACGCTCTGGTTCTTCCCCCTCAGCTCCGAGCAGGACAAAGCCGACTGGATCAAGGTATTCGATCACATTCATCATTACTTTAATGGACTGATTGATTAAGACTGGAGGTGATTCAGATCCTCATCAGTGTTTCCTCCTTCAGGCTTTCCAGCAAACCATCGAGATCTTCCAGCAGAAGAACGAGTCATTCAAGAACGCGTTGAAGGACGCAGATGAAGTGTCGGTCAGTGTCTCATGGCGGTTTCACTCGTCGTCTTTCTACGCCGCCACGTTGACGCCACATGTTTTTACTTCAACAGAAAGCAGAGCTGGGGAAACGAGCTCCTCGCTGGATCCGAGACAACGAAGTGACGATGTGCATGAAGTGTAAAGAGCCGTTCAACGCTCTGACGCGGCGGCGGCACCACTGCAGAGCCTGCGGCTTCGTGAGTAACATGGGTACAACATGACACGCTAGCAGGTCCGGGACCGGGACCAGCTGGTCCATGACTGTGCACGCTGACCGTTCGTTCCCTCTCTGCCTCCTGCAGGTCGTTTGCTGGAAATGTTCAGACAACAAGGTGGCGCTGGAGTACGACAGCAACAAGATGAACAAAGTGTGTAAAGACTGTTACCTGATCCTGACGGGGGAGCGGGTGGCCGAGGGGAAGAAGAAAGGCATCCTGGAGGTGAGTTTGAGACTGTCTGGACTGAATCGTTGCTTCGTCGATGCCGTTCTCACGTCGTCTCCTCCGAACAGATCGAAGCGGCTCAGTTCAGCGGCAGCAGCATCATGTGCGGTTTCCTTCAGTACTGCGAGAAGAACAAACCCTGGCAGAAGATGTGGTGCGTCATCCCAGAGAAGGAGTGTCTGGTGCTCTACCTCTACGGAGCGCCGCAGGTAACTGGCACAAACCTGACGTGTTGATTTAAAATGCTCCAGACTGAGCCCGCTAACGCTGCCTGTCCTCCAGGACGTGAAGGCCCAGGGCAGCATCCCTCTGCTCGGTTACTCCGTGGACGACGGCACCGACACTCCCGCCAGTTTCCGTCTGTCGCAGTCAAAGTCGGTCCACAACTTCTCGGCCGAGTCGGAGGAGCTGAAGCAGCGGTGGCTCAGAGTGATCAGGGTGGCGGTGACGGGAGAAGTGCCCGAGCGTCCTCAGACCAACGGCAACAACGCAAACAGCGACAACAACAACGCGCAAGAGGTGGCTGCCGACAGCACATAAACGCTGCAGACGGACGACGAGACTCGACTCCGACGCGAACCCCAGAGCAAAGAGCTGGAGAAACCGCCGGTCCTCATCAGTCCTGGTCCCAGTGTCCTCCTGGATTCGATCAAAACCTGTGCTGGATTAACTAACGGACTTGTTCGGTACAATCACCCCAGGACTGAAGGACTGGTCTCAGAGGACCCAGACCAACAGGTCTGAACAGGACTGGGTCTGCTGCTGCTGTAACTCAGCTCTGTGCACATGTACAGTTTCAACATTTTATGATCATGTACAGAAATCACCTTTTCTATAACGTAGAAAACCACGTTTAAAGTATTTCAGTGTTTCTTTGCTTGAGAAGAGTCGACTCTCTAAAACTAATCAAACTGCTTGTTGACTGATGTTGAACCGACAGCTCGTTCACTTCATCAAACCTGTTTTAGATTAAACTCCAGTTCAGACTCACTGATCCTGGGAGTCCAAGAACCAGGACCAGGACAAGGACCAGAGACGTCTGAGGGAAATGTCCTCCTGTTGGGTTAGGGTTAGATGGGTCAAAACGTCTTGTAAAGAGACAAAATGTCCCCTAGAGAAACAGTTTGTCCTCTAGTAAAGGGTTAACGTCCTCTGGTTAGTTAGAGTTAACGTCCTCTAGTGACAGTTTGTCTTCTAGTGACAGTTTGTCTTCTAGTGACAGTTTGTCCAGTGAAGAGTTTGAGACCAAAAACCAGTCACAACATTGAGGTGCTTGATTTCCCATAATGCAGCTCTTTCTTCAGACGTCTCACCATCTGACACCATTTCACAGGTTCTGATGACACGACCGTGACATCGTCGCTGGTTACCGTGGAGACGAAAAGATGCAGCACAATCAGAAGCTGGAGCAGATGTAAAAGTTTAATGCTGTAATTGTTATTTATAATTTATAGACGGAGTTTGGTCTGGTAACAGCAGCTGAACCCGGTTCCTGCATCCGAGTCAAATTAAAGATGAAGCACAAACGTCTGCGAGCTCTGAACGGAAATCAGATGTTTATGTTTTATGTTTCCCCAAATGTTCGAGAGTCTACGCACTTTACATTCTAATAAAGTGAACAGATAAAACTGATGTTTCACATGTTTGACCAGTCGCTTTCACAGAGAAACGTCTTGTTTTGGTTCCTCGTTTTGCTTCTCTGATAAGAGCTTGTTTTCAGTCAGCACAGACGGGTTTCAAAGTGTCGAGTTTCTGTTTGTGAGAAACGTGTGATAAAATGAAGAACATGAAGCTGTGAATCGGAACAGGAAGTAGTTCATAGTTTCAATGCTGTGTTCAACAGATATAGAAAATGTTTATTTCACAAAGAAAAAAGATCAAACAAAACATTATCAAATTCTTCTGAACAAGTAAAACTTGGATTCACGTCTCAGTCCTCAGTTTAGTCATAATTCAGATCGTTCGCATCCCATAATGCTCAGAGAGCCGTCAGGAGGAAAAGAGTCTGGGTCCTGGTGGGTCGCTGGTGTTCAGAGACCCGGTCCGGTCTGTGTGTGTCTCACCCTTTGGGCTGCCGCAGCAGCCCGCGGATCCGCCGGACCAGAGCCTGGATGAAGGTGAAACGAGACCGGACCTGAAGGAACAGACCCTCGACCTCCAGGAGCTTCCTCTGCAGAGCTTCACCGAACCCGGCCGCCATGTCGCTCTTCAGCTGCAGACACACGACACGCACATTAACACAGCTGCACACACACAACCATCAGATCGGGGCTTAGATCAGGGATCCTCACCAGGTCCAGGTCTTGCTGACTGACCCGGGACAGACCGAGTCCTCGGCCCCCGCTCGCCTGCAGACCCACGAACGAGTCTGAAAGAAACAGGTTCAAGAGATTCAACTTTCTGTCTGAGACTGGACTCAAACCGTCTCCAGATCCAGACCGGCATCTCACCTTCTGTGAGCCGAGACCTGTACAGACCGGATCCCGGCAGCAGGGAGTCCTTGGGGTCCGCGGGGGTGCAGTGCAGCAGGTAGTACTCCAGGTGGCGCCACAACACAAACAAACACGTCTCGATAACATCTGAGAGAGAAACAGGTCAAGGATTCAACGCGATTCACAAGTCTGGTGGATCAAAGAAGACATGGTTCGGCTCAGTCCTGAACCAGCGGGTCCCGCAGGTTTTAAAGGATACAGGAGCAGAGGGCCAGAAGCTTCGCTCTGTTGTTGATGAGCTGAACCAGACGTCTTTTGGCCAACAAACTTCTCTGGACCGAGGAGATTTTCTCTACGGCACCAGGACCAGAGACCAGTCCCTGACAGAGCTGCAGGGTCAGAGATGTAAACAAAAACATAAACAAAAACTATAAACATAAACAAACAAATATATATACCAGACGAGTCCCTGACAGAGCTGCAGGGTCAGAGATGTAAACAAAAACATAAACAAAAACTATAAACATAAACAAACAAATATATATACCAGACGAGTCCCTGACAGAGCTGCAGGGTCAGAGATGTAAACATAAACACAAACACAAACAAACAGAGTGGTCACCTCCTTCAGCTCCTCTGGAGGAAGCTGGTCCAGACTCTGCAGTTTCCCCAGACTCTGTCTGTGACTCTGGTGGAACCTGAAGAAATCAGCAGCGCTGCTCTTCAGTAGATACAGGACCAGACCCAGACCAGGAGCTCTGGAGAACGCCACCGACGGCAGAGCGGTCGACAGCTCGGTCCGAGCGTCTCGTCCGGCCGGTTCGCTGCCCGACGGACTGAACAGACAAATGCTGAACTGAGCGTGAGCGGAGCTCTGCAGCAGCAGCGTCTGACAGTACTCCATGATGTTGGCACACACCTGAGGACAGAGGGAGGAGTTAGGTCCACGCACACACACACACACACACACACGCACACTTCATTTAATCTAACCTGCTGCATGGCGACCTCCATCTCCTCTCGCCGCTCCGCCGACTCTCCAGGTGCAGCGACCTCCGCCTGCTTCAGCAGCCGCTCACGCTCGCTCCCGACCAGACACCCGAGCAGCGACAGACACAGACGCTGGAGAAACCACGACACGTGTCAGAACACAAACACAAGAAACACAACACAAACAAAAAGACCACGTCTTCAAACCGACCTGGAACCTGTTGATGTGACCCTGAAACTCCATGAGGGCGGCGCTGTTGAGCTCCCCTCCCATCTCTAACACACCTGGAGACGCAGGAACACGTTAACACACCGCTGACACACACCAACACGTATGATGCGTGTGAAAGTACCTGGCAGAGCCGTTTTGCTGATGATGCCGGTGAGCAGAGACAGCTCCTGCAGCGCCCCCATGCTCAGCTCACGGCATCGCAGCAGAGACTGGATGGTGTCGGCGTGGACCACCAGCCACTGCAGCACCTACACACACACACACACAGGATGAGGATTGTTCAATAACGCACAGCAGACGCTGTGGTCAGAGGAACTTACCTGTGCTGCCCCCTGCTGGTGGTTCATGGTGGTGGAGGTGAGTATGACCTGGAACAGTCTCAGGGTCGGTAACAGGATCTGTCGGTAGCGGTCCATGGGACTGGGGATGAACCCCGACGGGTCCCTCATCACCCTGCAGACAAACAGAGAGTCAAATCAGACCAGACCTGACGGATCCAAGACCTCCTGTGTCTGTGAGGATTCGGACCTGTGGGCGTCGCTGTCCGGCACCATGTCGAACACCTGACACTCCATCAGCTGCGTCACGAGGCCACAACGCAGCAGCTCCACGGCGCCCTGACCCGTCTTCGCCACACGTGTCAGCAGAGCCTGGAAACAAACGAGTTCACGTCTCATTAATCCGGACTCTCGGGTTCAGGTCGACAGATTCTGGATCGTGTTCTCACCATCTTGCTCTCGTAGATGTAGAGAGGTTTGAGGAGGGGCGGCTGAGGAGCGAGGAGGCTCTGCAGCGCCGCGTCGTCCTGCTTCAGACTCTCCACCAGCGACCGGAGGTATCCGCTGTTACAGATGTAAACCAGCCACTGGTTCTGACGGTCGATGGACAGGATCCGGTCCAGGACGGCCAGGGCCAGCATCTGTGACAACGAGACAGGACCAGATTAGACCAGGACCGGGGCTCAGACCCGGATCCGGAGGCTGCAGTCAGACTCTTACCCTGCTGATCTCGTGGCCGTCGCAGGCGTCTCTACACACGACCTCCATCAGAGATTTGCCGTAGCTCTCGATGATGGCGAGGTTTTCTCTCTGCAGTTTAGAGAATCCATCTTCAGGAGCTGTGAGTCTCTCCCACATGGCCTTCCCCGCTGGATAAGAGACAGGGACGTTAAATAAAAAAGACACTCGTCAGATCAACACTCTCCGTTCAGATCCAGATCACCTGTCTGCAGAGTGTCCGGTTCCTCAGGTTTCTGGGCGATCTGCAGGTAGTAGAGCAGCGATCCATACAGGTGAGCACGCAGACGCTGGTATCCACCTCCTTCAACAGACAATAAAGACGTAACCGAGCAACACACATCACGTGGCACCGACCGTTTAACGTAAAGGCTCAGACTCGTCACCGACCTGTGCAGAGGATGAAGTCCAACAGTTTACGGAGGATCAGGTGCAGCGCCGAGTTGGCAATGGAGGCGAATCCTGAGGAGGCGTCCAAGCCTCCGCCCTGCTGCTGCTCCGACAGAACCGACTGGCTGAGGTGAGCGGTGAGCGTGAAGACGGCTCCGGCTACGATGGGCATCAACTCTCCGGCTGCGTCCTCAGACAGGACCTGAACACAGAGACACGTTTACTGCAGTTGATGTTACCGGATCAAAGGTTTGATACATCTGGTTCTGGTTCATGATGATTAATAAACTAACAAACCTTGTCGTGCAGGTCCAGCAGCAGGTCTCTGATGATCAGCTGTCGGTCGTCAGCGGGGATCAGGTCAGAAGGACACGCCGTCAGCAGAGTCTCCACCAAACTCCTCCACGACTGCAGCGCGTGACGCTTCGCACTCAGGCTGCGACGGACGCGGTTACGCTCCACCACCTGCTGCAGGATGGAGTTCACCTCCTGGGGGACACGAATTTATTTAACATTTTGATCTAAATAATCTAAGTTCACTGTGCAGCTGCTCCCAATCAACTCACCTCCATCAACAGAGGCCTCTGTCCGATCGCTGCCATCCCCTGCAGTGCATTCACCTCAGCCACCAGGACTCGGTGCAGCAGCTGTGGAGAAACGACTCTGATCAGACTGATCAGAATCTGAAACGCGCGACAGAGGAGACGTGACTGACCTGCAGACTCACCTTGACGTTGCACACGGTGTGTCCCTGCTCATTAACGTGCTCGCAGTTAGAAATCACCTGCTCGATCTGAGCACGCTCAAAGAAGTCGAGCTGCAGCAGCTCGGGCATGTCCTGGCTGAATTCGATGGCGTCCAACACGCTCAGCAACTTCCTGCGAACTGACGGCGTCAAACGAGGCGAGAGTCAGAAACGCTGTGATGTGATTATCAAACCAACCGCGATTCAGTTCAGTTTGTGAATCAAACCTTTAGAAACTGTGTCGAAATGCAGGAACCCGCTGACGGACCTGGTTTCTTCCTCCATACCCGACTCCCCATCAGCTGGAACAGACGTTAACGATCTGTAACCGAGTCAATGATCGGTGTAACTCTGCAGGTTCATTAGCGGAAACACGGTTTACCTGCGTGTTGAGCGTGCGGCTGGTCGTCCAGCAGGAGGCTGACGAGCCTCTGAGTGTGTGAACGCTGACGGTTCAGCGACGTCACTCTCAACTCGATCGCTGCCGTTTTCATGAGCCACGACATCTGAGACAGAGCAGCGATCTGGTTGCCTGAGGAGAAGAAAACACCGTCAGCAATGAACCTTCGCCACCTCCTCTTCCTCTCTGACCCCGCACAGAACTCACTGGGCAGGATGAACGGCAGGTGCTGCAGGTGAGAGAACAGGAAGTCCTGGCTGGTCCTCAGGTAGCGCATGGTGGGTCCAGATGTGTCAGGGCAGGCGCACAGCTGGTAGATCACCTGAGGAGACGAGATGAGTCAGGCTCACACGCTCCTCACACCACTGTTACTGTGACTGAGAGTGACGATACCTGGTAGCAGAGCTCAGCCAGATGTGGCGCCTGCTGCGTCAGAACCGGTCCAGACCTCCTCTCGGTTCCTCGCTGCAGGAGGCTCAGGATGGCGTGCAGGCAGCTCCGTGGACACCCGAGGACACCTGCAGCAGAAATCACTAGTCAACACACACGTCTGACTGCGTTTACACTGAGAGTATCGACTGTATCCGACCTGGGTCCTGCAGGTTGGTCGACGACACCGGCTTCTTGATCTCGTAGCCCAGAAGGTAAAGAGCCAGATTTGGTGTCTTCAGCTCCAGTGACGTGATGAGCAGGTTCAGGATGTGGATCTGGGTTTCATGTCGGATTCTTGCCACGCCTCTCTGCTGGTCTGAGTCTAGAAGAGGTGTAGTGATTAGGTTTATTTCATCTTTCAGACTTTAAAGTTCATTTTTCTAAAGAGAAGAAATCATCTCTCACCATCGCTCGTCTCTGTTCCTTCTTCTGCTTCTTCGTTGTCCAAACACTCAACAAAACCTGCCATCAGTTTGTCGCTCACCGCCTGAAGAAACGAGATGAAAACGGTTCAAAGGTTCAGACCAGATCGTGATCCTTCAGTCACAGTATTATGAGGTTTGTTACCTGGTCGTGAGTGAAGTCTCCCACCAGTCTGATCTGGATGTTCGGGTAGTTGGAGATGCGACGCAGGATCTTGGCGCTTTGAAAAGCTGCTTCAGGGTTGGAGCTGCTGTGGTACAGATACCTGCAGGAGACAAGTTCAGTGTGAGTCTGTGGTCGTTACTTCAGACATTATGACTCCTTCAGGGACATGAGTCCAGACCTGGCGATGCTGACGATGTGATCTGCTCTTCGCGTCTGAGGACTGACGCCTTGGAGGAGCTGCTCCAGAGGAGACACCAACAGCGAGGCCTGACTCTCTCGAAGCAGATCCATGAACACAACCTCCTTCTGCAGCGCCAGGTCCAGCAGACACAGGCAGTGAAGCACCGCAGACTCCAGGTGTTTCTTCCCTGCAGGGGGGAGTAGAGAACAGTGTCACGACAACAAACTCAGAGAGAGAAAGGACGCCTGTTTGTGATGGTGGTGTCCACGTCGTCTCACCAGGGAAGGCTGCGTACGTGTCCAGCTGGCGGACGCCCTCCTCCAACAGGCTGAGGCAGAGCGCCAACATGGGCGAGTCGTTGAGGAGGTGGGACATGATGCTGTGACCCGGAGGTTTATGAGCCGGGAGCTGTTCACCCTGCAGCTCCACCAGCTCCTGGACGAAGTCCGACGGCTGCGGCTCATAGTCACGGAGCAGCTTGTGAAACACCTCCAGCACCGAGTCGGCAACTTCCCACTGGGACAAGAAGAGTAAGACGAGGATGAGGAGGACGAAGATGCGTGAACAGATATTTGATACTGACACTAGGTGAATGTCTCACCTTCTCAGCTGGGCGGCGATATGCTCTGGTGGGGAACGGCAGGAACACAGAGTCGCGCAGGAAGTTCAGGTACGGTTGGAAACCAGGTACACGAAGCCCCGCCCCCAGGTTGACAGGCAGGCTGCTCTCCACCAGCGTACTGATCAGCTGACAGAAGGCTCTCGTCAGAGGATACTCCTCACAGCTCGACTCGATCTCGTTCAGCTCCACCTGAGACGGAACGACCAAGGTCAGAGGTTAGAGACGACGACTTCCTGTCTGGTTTAGTTCTGTGGACAGAAACGATCTGGTCTGTTAATCACCTCGATCCCCGCCGCCTGCCTCTGTCCTGGAGCTCGAACAGTCTGAAGAATCTGTGGAAGAAAAAATACAAATACAAAACAAACTGAATCAAAGTCACCTCAGATTAAGAATGACGACTAATAAGAAGTGTGGTGATTATTATTATTATCATCATTTATTATTAGAAGCCTTATTCGACCTGCGTGTACTCCAGTGACTGCCACAATGACGCCGCAATCTCCGGCGACTTCCCGAACGCCGCCAGACAATGCATGAGCTCCGCCTTGAGGACGGGAGGAACGCTGCACTGCAGTAACCCCAACATGACCACGACCGGCGTCCACTGAGGATGTTCACACAACGCCAGACGAGCGTTTTCACTCTGAGATGAAAACACAGACACAGTTAAATAAACAGAGCGTTTGTTAATTAAACTAATGAACACTAACTGCAGCTGCTCCGTACCCATGTGATGATGGTGGCCAGCAGCTGCAGGAACGAGGTCAGCCCCTCCAGCTCCCTCTGGGTGATGCCCCTCAGTGGCGGGTGGCGGTAGTGCGCAGCATCGGGGTTGGGCAGGTCCCGTCGCAGGTTCTCGTGGTAAAGCATGAGGGAGTGGAAAAAATGCTCCCAGGACACGGGGCTGCCCGACACGCCCTGGATGTTGTCACCTGGAAACAAGACGCCGGTTTTAAAAACTGGAAACTGAGTCTGAAGAGATAAAAGTTATAGTAACAACGTGTTCTCACTGTGGGTGGCACCGTTGGTCTTCAGCAGGCTGAAGCAGTAGTGAGCACACTGAGGGCCGTTGGCGAGGCCTTTCAACATGCGCAGGTAGGAGATGTAGAGTGTGGATGGCAGGAGGTCGCCCATCTGACGCACAAACTTGGACAGAACCACCTGCATCAAACACAGGAAGTAAAGACGCTGCTCCTTCACAACAAACACCAGCACATTAAGACGTTCAGGTCTGTACCTGCTTATGTGGCGGGCGCTGCAGAGCCATCCCCAGGTACGAGCCCTGCAGGGACGTGTGCTGCAGAGACTCAGTGGGACACCAGAACTCCAGACCCAGCTCCAGACCAAACGGGTCTTTACTGTAAAACTCCCCGATCTGAGAGACACAAACAGTGAGAACGCTATCAGAAGCAGACATCATCAGCGTTAACGCGTGTGAACGTGTATGAGACACCGACCAGGATCATCAGGTGGTCCAGGTCTTTACGGAGAGACGCCGGCAGCTCGCTGTCCATCTGCAGAGACATGTGGACCAGACGGGCATCCTCGTCCGCTCGGTTACGAAGCTGCTTCACCTGCAGAAACAACAACGTTTGGTCATTTCATCAGGATGAAACACGACTTCAGAAATAATCAGAGACGGATCTTCTGTGAACGTTTGTCTCTCACCTTCATTGGCATCAGAGCCAGAAAGTCTGTGATGAGCGAGTGGAGGCGACGGATGAAAAACTCCTCCTGAGAGAAAGTGTCACATCCCAACATGCCCTCCTTCATGAAGAGAAAGACATCTCCCAGCAGAGCCTGATCAGCCAGAGCCTCGTCTGCCTCCGTGAACTCCACCAGAGCTGCGCACGCACACAATACAGTTAAACATTCTGCCAACAACATGTCGTCAACGCGTCTAATACAAACGCAGCCTCACCAGATCCCTGAGGCAGCTGAGACAAGACCCTGAGAGACAAAGCCCAGGCCAGTCGACACACGGCCTGCAGCCCCGGCAGCTTCCAGGGCTGAGCGTCCATCAGACGGCTGTGAACCGCCGCCACGTACTGACGCTCTGTGAGCAGCGGCAGCGCCTGCAGCAGGTCTACAGGAGCAGAGATGGGCCGTCAGAAACACATCCTCACTGACAGAAAACATTTAAACAGTCTTCAACACGTCCACACCTTCCCTGTCCTCCGTCCCCTGCTCCACAAAGCTGACGTCCAGGCAGTAGAGCAGCGCCACGACCAGCGCCAGGTTCACGCTGTCCAATGAGCCGTCGGCCTGAGCCGTGACCGTCTCCAGGTGGCCGATCAGAGCCAGCGTGTCGTCTTTACTGAGCGGAGACTGGCAGGTCCATGAGAACAGACTGTCGGCCAGAGCCTGTCGACACTCTCTGATGAGGTCGGATACCTGGAGGAGCAGACAGAGAACAATAATGTAATAAATAAATATGGGTATACGTAGAAAGATCAATAAGATTTATTTCCGAGCTCACCTCCTTCCTGTGCTTCTCGTTGCCGAGGCCTCGCTCCTTCTGCAGACGTTCAAACTCCCGCGTGACGCTGATCTCGGACACCAGCGCCAGGATGCGTTTGGTCAAACCCTGACTCATCAGTTCATCTGTGAAACGTGTTGTGAGAGCCACCAGCTCTCCACTGAGACGAGACCACAGAGTTCAGACACATCATCCACATGACAAGTTTAAAACAGCCAGTATTTGATGAATGAACGTCACCTGAGGTCCAGAGTGAAGGTTTTGCCGTGGCGAGACTGGATGAGCGTTCGTAGTGAGTTGGCCACGCAGAGTTTGCCATCCCAGTAGAGCAGCACAGCTACGAGTCCTCGAGTCAGACCTGGGAAATGTGGCTGCTGGTGTTCACCTGAAGAACAACGAGGACACGTCAGCCCCGTCTTCAAATCCTAACTTTATTTACCGATCCTCCTACTTCCACTTTACCTGCCAGCAGCAGCTCCAGTGCCGACAGCTCTCCGATATCGAACAGGTCGCTGAGGATGAAGGCCTCGGTGAGCAGCTGCTCTGGGAGCAGTCGGGAGCCCTGCTGACCCTGGATGGCGATGCCCTCGCTGCTCGCTTTACGCACCTTCTCTCTCTGCTCTGCGCTCTTTGGCTGCAGAGGACGGAGACGACGCGTCAGTTTGTCTGTTTTAAAACATTAAAATCACCCTCGTGTGTTTGGGTCTCACCGGGTTCTTGAACAGAGACAGGAAGTGTGGTTTGTGTTTCTTCAGCTGCAGGTCGAGAAGGTGGACGCTCTCCGGTTGTCTCCTCAGGACGGCGCCATCCACCGTCTCCCACAGCTCCTTCAGCGGCCCCCACAGACTGGCTCCTGACGGGGTTAACACAGTCGGCTCAGTTATTCATCTAAATACCCTTCATGTGAGAAACTAACCTTCATCTGAGTAACTAACCTTCATCTGAGTAACTAACCTTCATCTTCATCAGTGAACAACAACAATAAGAAGAAGAATTATGGCTCCAACTTCATGTTTATTTACAAACTCACTGGTCTGATTGTGTTTTAACAGTTTAACCATTAAACTGACATTAACTCCGGACCCTACCAGACCAGACCAGGTCCAGGTCTAAACCTGATGTTTGAACAAAGTTTCGTTTTTTCTTCCAGTTCAGTTTGTTTCGGTTTGTTTTATAAACCATCTAAACAGAGTCACGGTGAAGCTGCAGTTTGACTGAAACACAACATCAATTTATTAATAATTATAATAATAATAACAGCATTAATCAAGTGTGTGTTTGCTGTGTTTTATCAGTCAGAGCTAACGTGACGTCCGGCTAAGCTAACTTAGCCTAGCATCCCGCGCCATGTGGTCAAACACACAACAAACTCTCACAACTTCAACGAAACACGGACACAAACACGAACAACCACGAAATAACATCTGGCCCCAGCGAGCGGCGGTGGTGTCGACGTGTTTACTGACTGAAAGAGAAAAGAGTCGGTACCTGAATTTACCGCCATCTGCGCCGCCATGTTGCTCATTGAGCGACCCGGAGGTGTCTGCTCCGGTGCCGGTTCAGATTTAAAACGCTCGGTTCCGTTTTAAAACGGTTAATTCACCGGACAAATAAAACAGACTTTATTCAAACATAACCGGGATAAACGATTCGGTTATGAAGTTTAAAAAAAAAAGTCAACGTTACTGACAGGATCTGTTCAGGCGGGGTCCTCAGGCCGCGGTGGCTCATGGGAAATGTAGCGTAAAATGACAGCGGCGATTAAAACGAGCTCCCGGTTGATTTATATCACTTTATATGTTATAAATCATTTATAAATAAATAAACATCATTTATTATGAATTGTTATTTAACATTTTATTGTTCCCGTCGGTTTAATTTGAGTCGCTGGTGTTTGAACCGGAAACACGGAGCTGATGGTTCCGGCCTGAGTCCACCCGGACAGTTTTACTGTTACACCAACATGTCAGTGTGTGTGACCGCTGTGACGAGACTCCGTCAACACTGAAACACCGGCACGGTGTCGTTGTTGTTGTTGTTGTTGTAGTTGTTGTTGTTGTAGTCGACATGGCCCGGGTCGTCAAGGTGTTCCGGACTCTCCGGAACCACTGGAAGAAATCCACCTTCGCGGTTTGTGTCCTGTCGTACGGAGGATACTGGTTGTACGGGAAACACTGGTGGGTGTCTTAGGGTGCCAGCAGGAACCGGGTCTGACCGGACGCACCGGGTCGGTCCACATCGGTCCACTTGTCTCATGTCTCTGTCTCTTGTCTCTGCAGCGACAGTGTCCTGAGGACGGAGGCGTGTCTGCTGGCCCGGGTGAGACTGAGTCCTGGTCTCAGTGTCTCCTGTTTCTAATGTCTCTACTGTTTCTGATGGTTATCTATTGATTATCTACTGTCTCTATTGATTAAATACTGTCTATTGATTATCTGCTGTCTCTATTGATTATCTACTGCCTATTGATTATCTACTGTCTCTATTGATTATCTACTGTCTCTATTGATTACCCACTGTCTCTATTGATTATCCACTGTCTATTGATTATCTACTGTCTATTGATTATCTACTGTCTATTGATTATCCACTGTCTCTATTGATTATCTACTGTCTATTGATTATCTACTCTCGTGTCTTCTTCCTGCAGGAGTTTGGTCGTCAACAGATCTCAGCTCAGGATCGTCTGAGGAAGGCGACAGTGATCCTGAACCCTGCAGCCTGCAGCGGGTAAGAGGACACACTCAGTCTGGTCCTGGTCTCAGTCTGGTCCTGGTCTCAGTCTGGTCCTGGTCTCAGTCTGGTCCTGGTCTCAGTCTGGTCCTGGTCTCAGTCTGGTCCTGGTCTCAGTCTCCAACCGTATCCTCCTCCAACAGAAAAGCCAACAAACTGTTTGAGAAGAACGCCGCTCCCATCCTGCACCTGGCTGGAGTGGAGGTCACCGTCGTCAAGGTAACATCAGTTTGTCTGAGGCGTCGTCGTCATGGTAACGTCAGTTTATCTGAGGTATCTAACACCGACTCTGGTCCTCAGACCGACTACGAGGGTCAGGCCAAGAAACTAATGGAGCTGATGGAGCAGACAGACATGTTGATCGTTGCCGGGGGCGACGGCACCTTACAGGAAGTGGTGACGGGTTTACTGCGGCGACCGGATCAGGTGGGTGAGGAGGGCGCGGCGTGGAGGCGGAGTCGGGCAGGAGTTAATGTGTTGTTGTTTGTTTGTTGACAGGATTCGTTCAGCAACACGCCCATCGGCTTCATTCCTCTCGGTTCTCACAACTCGCTGAGTCCAAGTCTCCACCTGCTCAGTGACAACAAGGTCAGGTAGGTGATGATGTCATCAACGCCGTCGTCATCATCGTTCATTCTGATTCAACCAAACGATGACGTTTACGTTTGTTTCCAGAGACATCACGTCAGCAACGCTGTCGATCCTGAAGGGAGAGACGGTTCCTCTGGACGTCCTGCAGATCAAAGTACGCCTGCCCCAGTCCTGGTCCTGGTCTCAGTCTGTTCTGATTCTGGTCCTGGTCTCAGTCTGTTCTGGTTCTGGTCTCAGTCTGTTCTGGTCCTGGTCTCAGTCTGTTCTGGTCCTGGTCTTAGTCTGTTCTGGTTCTGGTCTCAGTCTGTTCTGGTCCTGGTCTCAGTCTGTTCTGGTCCTGGTCTCAGTCTGTTCTGGTCCTGGTCTCAGTCTGTCAGACACTTTACCTGATCAAGTCTCAGACAATAATCTGATCTGGTTTCAGGGTGATAAGGATCAGCCGGTCTTCGCTCTGATGGGTCTACGTTGGGGGGTGTTCAGAGACGTGGCATCGACCATCAGCAGGTTCTGGTATCTGGGACCGATGAAGACCAGCGCCGCTCACTGGTTCAGGACTCTGAAGGTAAGACGTTAGCTGATCGTTTCCATGGAGACTAAACGTAGTAACATTGTGTCTGATATGGTCTGATGCGGTCTGATGTCACAGGAGTGGCCTCTGGTCCGGGACGTCTCCGTGTCCACGTTACCTCCGAGTCTCCGCCCCCCCGACCTGCCGCCACACAAACCGCCGCGACCAAACCTGCTGCGCCGCATCGCACGCCGGCTGAAGAACTACTGGAGTCCGCCGGGCGAGGGTCAGTGTGTGTGACGAGTGGAGGAGCGCGTGAGGACGCTGTCACCTCTGACCTGGTCTGTGTGTGTGTGTGTGTGTGTGTGTGTAGCGCCCCCTGTAGTTCTGGATCAGGATCAGGATCAGTGGGAGGAGCATCAGCTGTCGACGTTGGAGCTGTTTGTCCAAACTCACAACAAGAACCCGGTGACGAAGGTCGGTGCTGGTCACATGATCGTCTGACATGTCGAGGCTCCGCCCACTCACCGATGTAACGTGTGTGTTTCCTGTTTGTGACATCACAGCGCGACACTGACTCCATGACGATCTGCGCCGAGCCGAGCGACCTCAGCGTGGGAGAGTTCATCTCCGTCGGGTGAGGGGAGACAGGAAGTAGAGAAGTAGAACCAGGAAGTAAAGACAGGAAGTGCCCGTCAGGTGTTGCTGTTGTTCACGTTGTTTGATTGTTTTTTCAGGAAGAAGAAAGACAACGATCCGACCAGGTTCACGAAGAACGCCACAACGCTGGAGGCCGGCGGCTGTCGGCTGCAGCTGCCTGAGGTCAGAACGCCGCCTCTGGTCAGACGCTCTGTCCTGACCTTTGACCTCATGTGACCTCTCGTTCCGTGTCTCCGCAGGGCGACGGCAGCTTCTTCAACATCGACAACGAGGAGTACGAGGCCATGCCCGTGGAGGTGAGGCTGTTGCCACGGAAACTACGCTTCTTCATCAGCGCAGAGCGGCGAGATCAGCTGATGTCACAGTGACGAGGAACCAGAACCATGTGAATTTCCTGTTTTCCTGAGGACCAACTGTACCGACTGTTTACCGACTCTTTACCGACCATTTACCGTGACATCATCTCGTCAATAAAACATCTGGTCTCAGTTTCGCTACAGTCGAGTGTTTGTCGTTTTATTTCTGTTACAGTGAAATGAACATCGACTTGTGTCATATTAAACTGTCAAAACCTCAACATGTTTTAACGACTCAACAAAACAAACCACAAACAAGACGTTACAAACCAGCTCTGCGTGAACCAGGACCCTGAAAGACCAGGTCTGGAATGTGACTGTGAGAAATTAACATCAGGTTTTATACGAGGACGAAGTCGCCTCATGTTCCAACGTGGAACAAACAATCACTGATCAGCTGATGAACAAGAGGGACCGGACCAGACCAGACTGGACCACACTGGATTCAGCTGGACCAGACCTGACCAGACTCAGCTGGACCAGACCGGACCGGTCCATCCATCAGACTGTAAAGGTGCTTAAAGTTGAACAGTTCAGATCAACAGCAGGTGGAGGCAGTGTCCTCAGTGTGTGTGTTGCCTTGAAGGCACAGATCATCCAATGACGTCCTGAGTTTTCCAGGTTGAGTGATGCGGTGACGCAGTGGGCGGGGCTTAGAAGCAGCAGAGGTTGTCTACGACCAGCGTGACGTCGAAGCCGTAGACGTCGATCAGATCGGACAGGAAGCAGCGGTCGTCCTGCGGGTCGAGACCCATCGACCTGATGCGGTCGACCGTCAGCATGGGGTCGCTGCTCGCAGCCACCTCCGACAGCGTCTGGAAGATCCGGTTGTTCAGGTCCATGAAGAACCTGTGGTGAAAGAGGAGGAGACACGATGATAGGAGGCAGTGATGAGGCGATGAGATCACGGCGGCGCAGGCGGGGCCAGAGGCTGAGACACTCACAGGATGAAGAGGTCCTCCTCGCTGGACGAACACGAGTCTGAGTCCAGCTCCTGAGAGTAGAGCAGCGCCTGTCTGTTGGGAGAGGAAACATCAGTGTAGAGACGCAGCATAGCAGTGTAGCGCAGCATCGTAGCGCAGCGGCGTAGTATCGTAGGGCAGCGGCATAGCATCATAGCGCAGTGGCGTAGTGCAGCGGCATAGCGAAGCGGCATAGCATCATAGGGCAGCGGCGTAGCATCGTAGGGCAGCGGCGTAGCATCGTAGGGCAGCGGCGTAGCATCGTAGGGCAGCGGCGTAGCATCGTAGGGCAGCGGCGTAGCATCGTAGCGCAGCGGCGTAGCATCGTAGCGCAGCGGCGTAGCATAGCGGCATAGCATCGTAGGGCAGCGGCGTAGCACCGTAGCGCAGCGGCGTAGCACCGTAGCGCAGCGGCGTAGCATCGTAGCGCAGCGGCGTAGCGGAGCGTCATAGCACCGTAGCGCAGCGGCGTAGCGGAGCGTCATAGCATCGTAGCGCAGCATCGTAGCGCAGCATCGTAGCGCAGCATCGTAGCGCAGCGCCGTAGCATTGTAGCGGAGCGGCGTAGCATCGTAGCGCGGCGGCGTAGTATCGTAGCGGAGCGGCGGAGCGGAGCGGCGGAGCGGAGCGGCGGATCGAGCGCAGCGGCGTAGCGAGCGGCGTAGTATCGTAGGGAGCGCGCGTAGTACCGTAGCGCGCGCGGCGTAGTATCGTGAAGCGCGCGCGGCGTAGCGGAGCGTATAGCGGTAAGCGCAGCGGCGGAGCGGAGCGGCGTAGCGCAGTATCGTGGCGCGCAGTATCGTAGCGCAGCGTCAGCGCAGTATCGTGCGCAGCGCCGTAGTATCGTAGCGGCGGCGAGTATCATCGTAGCGGAGCGGCGCGTAGTATCGTAGCGCGCGGCGTAGTATCGTAGCGGCGCGGCGGCGGAGCGGAGCGGCGGAGCGGAGCGGAGCATCGGAGCGGAGCGGCGGAGCGGAGCGGCGGAGCGGAGCGGCGGAGCGGAGCGGCGTAGCATCGTAGCGCAGCATCGTAGCGGAGCGGCGTAGCATCGTAGCGGGCGGCGTAGCGCGCGGGAGCGGCGGAGCGGAGCGGCGGAGCGGAGCGGCGGAGCGGAGCGGCGGGAGCGGAGCGGCGGCGCGGCGAGCGGCGTATCGGAGCGGAGCGGCGGAGCGTAAAGCGGCGGCGTAGCATCGTAGCGCAGCATCGTAGCGGAGCGGCGTAGCATCGTAGCGGAGCGGCGTAGCATCGTAGCGGAGCGGCGTAGCATCGTAGCGCGGCGGCGTAGCACCGTAGCGGAGCGGCGTAGCATTGTAGCGCGGCGGCGTAGCACCGTAGCGGAGCGGCGTAGCGGAGCGGCGTAGCGGAGCGGCGTAGCGGAGCGGCGGAGCATCGCTGCGGCGTAGCATCGCT
>CM028931.1:18276801-18286801 GCA_016801845.1 Polydactylus sextarius
GATGTCACAGATGATGTCACAGCTCTAAAGTTTGTCTGCTGCTCAGGTTGAAACACAGTCTGACGTCGTCGGAGGAGGATGATGAGACCTTCGTTCCCCCGAAGGTATCGACCGTTTCCTGGTGGCCACGCCTCTCAGGCCCCGCCCCCTCTGATGTAATCGTGTCGTCTCCATCTGTCTCCATAGCGACGAGCCGTCCAGGCGCTCATGTTGTCCCGCTATGAGAGCGAGTTCCTGGAGCTGGAGCGCATCGGCGTCGGAGAGTTCGGCGCCGTGTTCAAGTGCGTGAAGCGTCTGGACGGATGTTTGTACGCCATCAAGCGCTCCCGCCGGCCCTTGGCCGGCTCCGCCAACGAGTGAGTCATCACCTGATCAGTCTACGCCGTCGCCACCGCTGTGTCCTCATGTTCTGGTGTCTCACAGGCAGCTGGCACTGAAGGAGGTGTACGCCCACGCCGTGCTGGGTCACCACCCCCACGTGGTCCGGTACTACTCCGCCTGGGCCGAGGACGATCACATGATCATCCAGAACGAATACTGTGACGGTAAAACGCACCGTGACCAAACTGACGTGATGTCATCGTGAATCTGTATTAACACAGACCGTTTCTAGGTGGGAACCTCGCCGACGCCATCGTGAGGAGGCGGAGCCAGGACCGGCTGTTCTTCTTGGAGGCGGAGCTAAGAGATCTGCTGTGGCAGGTGTCTCAGGGTCTGAAGTTCATCCACGGCTGCGGGCTCGTCCACCTGGACGTCAAACCCAGTACGTGTCGCCATCGCATTCGCCAGCACGTCCTCTGCCCCCATAACTCTGCCCCCACGCTCTGCTGTCGCCACAGGTAATATCTTCATCTGCCAGCGCCGCGGCGACGCCGAGAGTGAGGAGGAAGACGACAGATGCTCTTCAGACGCCGTCGTTTATAAAATCGGTACGTGGTGTCGGATGAAGTCGTCACGTGTGTCTGATGTCGGCTAACTCCTGTCTCGTGTGTCCAGGCGACCTGGGTCACGTGACGTCGACCGGCAGCCCTCAGGTGGAGGAGGGGGACAGTCGCTTCCTGGCATCCGAGGTCCTGCAGGAGGTGAGGCGTCATGGCGTCGCGTGAACAGAAGTGGTCGTTATGTTTCTAACGTGTCAAACGCTTCAGGACTACGACCACCTGCCCAAGGCCGACGTCTTCGCCTTGGGTCTGACGGCGCTGCTGGCGGCCGGAGCTCCGCCCCTTCCTCCCAACGGAGACGAGTGGCACCGCCTCCGCGGCGGGGTGCTGCCCCAGCTGCCTCAGGAGCTGGCCCCGCCCCTCAGAGCGCTGCTGCAGGTACGCGTCATCGTCGACGCCGCGATGAGTCGTCCTGAACGTCACTGACCCTTCTCTCTCCGCAGCTGATGGTGGACCCCGACCCCACACGGCGCCCCGCCGCCCGCCAGCTCTGCAGACACCCGGCGCTGAGGCCCGAGGGGGCGGGGCTTCTGGCGGCGCGGCTCCGCAGGGAGCTCAACCTGGAGAAGTTTAGGACGGCCATGTTGGAAAAGTAAGAACACACACACTTACCATACTAACCCTGTTTCTGTTCGCGACACAGCGTCGTCACGGTGACCTGTCGTCTGTTCAGGCAGCTGAAGGAGGCACGGCAGGCGACGCCGGACCCCGGTCTGGATCACGGTCTGGACCCTGGACTCAGACCTGCTGCCAGCAGAGTGGGGGGGGCGAGGCTGGTCGGCCGGACCGCCAGACGCTCCGTGAGCTTCGGCTGCCCCGGATACAAACCCTGAGACCACGTCAGAGCCCGAGACCACCTGGACCATCTTAGGGGATGGGAGGAGGACTGAGGACTGGGATAGACCTGGTCCAGGTCTAATCGAGTCCAAAACTGATGTGGTCTGGGTATAATCTGGTCCAGAACTCATCTGGTTTAGAACTACGCTGATCCAGCCTGGACCAGAATATTCCTAAACCAGATGAGTTCTGGATCAGATTAGACCTGGGTCTTCCAGTTTTAATCTGGTCCAGGTCTAACCAGGTCCAGGACTGATCATGTAACTTGCTGTTGTTTTTTCTGTGAATAAAGATTTTAGATAATAACTGTTGACTTGTGTCTCAAGGACTCAGTGACCTACAGCCTCAGATCTGGTCCAGTTTAGACCTGGACCAGATCAGTCCTGGTCCAGGACTGATCTGGTCCAGGCTTAATCAGGTCCAGAACAGATCTGCTCCAGGTCTAAACTGGTCCAGGACTGATCTGATCCAGAACAGATCTGCTCCAGGTCTAAACTGGTTCAGAACTGATCTGGTACATGTCTAAACTGGTCCAGGTCTAATCAAGTCCAGAACAGATCTGGAAAAGGTCTAAACTGGTTCAGAACTGATCTGATCCAGAACAGATCTGCTCCAGGTCTAAACTGATTCAGGACTGATCTGCTCCAGGTCTAAACTGGTCCAGGACTGATCTGATCCAGAACAGATCTGGTCCAGGTCTAAACTGGTTCAGAACTGATCTGATCCAGAACAGATCTGCTCCAGGTCTAAACTGGTCCAGGACTGATCTGATCCAGAACAGATCAGAGTCCTGGACTAGTAGCAGGACTAGTTGTTATCACGGTAACTTCAGGGTTAACTCTAGGTTTACGAAGGTGGTTCACTTCTCACCGGGCTACGTCTCCATGGTAACTGATGCTGAACTAACCTGCTCCGGAGCAGGTCATGTTCCAGATCAGAGGTCGGAGCCTATAAAAGCTCCGCCCTCTGACCAATCAGTTCTCTAGAAAATGTCTGGTCCTTTTATTGAAGATCCGTGGAGCTCGGTGTCGGATTGAGAGAGGGTCTCTGAGGAGGACCGGGGTTTTTAGAGACCAGAACCCTCTGGTCTTTCACATCATTATTTATTGGAGCGTCACTTATATATCTGTGATCTCCTCAAACCGCACGTTGCCAGTGACACAGTGGAGCTGACTGTCCCTCAGACAGTAGCACTGCTGCGTTATTGACTCCTACAATAATTAACTAGGATATTAAATAACTGGATTTTATTATCGACACATTGTACAAATGCTCCTGTTTGGAGCTGCCAGGGTCCGACGACACACCCCCGTCACCTTCATTAACTGAGCTTGTCGTCCTGAACCAGAGACTGACTGACACTGAAACTGGACTTGGACGTATCAGAGATGAAAGTTTCCTACTGACACTTTGAATCATGTTCTTATATTTAGTTGTATTGTTTTGTGGCGCTAGGGTTGCAGCTGAACATGAAGGTTAAAGTTGTATCAGCCTATTCACCGTAACAACAGTCTAGATTTCAGCATCATTTGATTTTAATTTAATTCCAGTCACATCTACTCGTCTCTGTGTTGCTGTGAACTTGCACGTTTACACAATCGCGAACTTTTATCAGCTGTCTTTTGTCTTTTTAGCAGCTGCCACCGTGTTGTTTTTTTCCTGGATTATCGGCCGGTTTTCCTCATAGTTTTGTAAAGTTATAGTTTGCTCGTGGGCTGTGAAGTCTCTGCCGGTTCTCGTTTCCATGTTTGTGATTGGACGTCTGCTGCAAACTCCGCCTCTTTTATGTGAACGCTCACATCTAGACTGGAAACACCTGGTTGACTGATGGAGTTGATGAGCAGCTTCGTGGCACCGCTTAGCCAGACTGAGACTGTTAGTTAGTGAAGCAGAGAACTGAAAGAGATCCTGGGTCTGTTGAACTTGCTTCGTAGTACAGGACTCTGGTCCAGGTCTGATCACGTGACTGTTGTTTTTCGTTGTAAATAATTCGGCTCGAATCGTCCAGGAAACAAAGATCATCAGACTTGAAGCCTCTCAGGGACTTTTTCAGACCAGGATGAGTCAGGACCAGGTTTACCTCAGAGCAGGGGGCGGGGTCGTCACCGTGTCCGTCCAATCAGGAGGCAGCTCGACGTGTGACGCGGATATAAAACATTAAAAGTCTGGTGGATCCCGACGGACCGTGAACGTATCCGGACCCAGACTTATTGAGTCCTGGTCGGACCAGATCCGTCACGTCTCAGGACTCATCCGCGGAACGACGCTGATTCACTTCAGTCCGGAACAAACCGGATTAAGACCCGAACTAAGACCCGGATGTGAGTAAAACGAGACGTTGAGTTTTTCTGAAGTTACGGTTACGGTTAGCGTTAGCATTAGCGTTAGCGTTAGCGTTAGCGTTAGCGTTAGCGTTAGCGTTAGCGTTAGCGTTAGCGTTAGCGTTAGCATTAGCGTTAGCGTTAGCGTTAGCGTTAGCATTAGCATTAGCATTAGCATTAGCGTTAGCTCCAGGGAGACGAAGAAACAACAGAGAGAAAAATAAAAGGTCAATTTGTTTTAACTTTGTTTATATTAACGCATCGGTATTAATTACGTCACTCGTTTCTGTCTGAAACTCTAAACCGGTTTCACGTAGAACTGGATCAGGATCTGTCCGTTACCGGGTCTGCTGGTCTCTGCTGGGCTCCGCGGGTCCTGGTCCTCCTCCAGGTGCTGACATGGCGGACCGGTGGGGTGAGTCCGAGGACCCCCGCGTCGCCCTCCTCATCCTCACCTTCCTCCAGGCGGACTGCAAAGACCAGGTCCTGTACTGGGAGGTTCAAGATCTGGTCGAGGAGGTGCACCGCACCCGGGACTCCATCTGGAACTGGACCGGGATCGGCTCCGAGGACGACGGTGACCTGGAGGCGGACGGAAACCAGGAGAGCTGCATCTCCGCGCAGATTCAGGACCTGCGGCCGGAAGTGGACCTGCGGTGGCCCAGTGAGTCCCCTGAGACCAGCTGAGACCAGATCACTTGTTTTGGTCCAAAACAAAAGTGAAAATAAAAGAGGAAACAAGTCATAACATGAAATAAACAAGGAACCGATCTGTTTTAAAAATAAACTGGAGACCAGTGAAACTGGTCCTGGATCTGGGTCTAGTTAGTCTAGTTCTGGTTCTGGTCTTGAGATCAGTGACGTCAACAAAACAACTTGTGAGTTTATGTGTTGTGATGTAGTTTGATACGTCAGTGAAGTCCTGACTCACCCTCCTCATCCTTTCTCACCCTCCTCACCCTTTCTCACCCTCCCCACCCTCCCCACCTCCCTCACCCTTTCTCACCCTTTCTCACCCTCCCCACCTCCCTGACCCTCCTCACCTCCCTCACCCTCCTCACCCTTTCTCACCCTCCCCACCCTCCCCTCCCCCCCACCCTTTCTCACCCTTTCTCACCCTCCCCACCCTTCTCACCTCCCTCCCTCCCTCCCACCCCTTTCTCACCCTCCCCACCCCCTCACCTCCCTCACCTCCCTCACCTTTCTCACCCTCCTCACCCTTTCTCACCCTCCTCACCTCCCTCACCCTCCCCACCCTCCTCACCTCCCTCACCCTCCTCCCCTCCCTCACCATCCTCCCCTCCCCACCCTCCCTCACCCTCCCCACCCTCCCCACCTCCCTCACCCTCCCCTCCCCACCCTCCCCACCTCCCCACCCTCCCCACCCCCTCACCTCCCCACCCTTCTCCCTCACCCTCCACCTCCCTCCCCCCCCCACCTCCCCTCACCTCCCCACCCTCCCACCCCTCCCTCACCCTCCCTCACCCTCCCCACCTCCCTCACCCTCCCCACCCTCCTCCACCCCCCCCTCCCCCTCACCCTCCTCACCCTTTCTCCCATCCTCACCCTCTCCTCCCCTCACCTCCCTCACCTCCTCACCCCTCCTCACCCTCCTCCTCCTCCCTCACCCTCCCCACCCTTCTCTCACCCCTCCTCCCCTCCACCCCCCCCACCTCCCCTCACCTCCCCACCCTCCCCACCTCCCTCCCCTCCCCCTCCCCACCCTCCCCACCCCTCCCCACCCTCCCCACCCCCTCCCCCTCCCACCTCCCACCCCTCCCTCCCCTCCCCACCCTCCCCACCCCCTCCCCACCTCCCCTCCCCTCCCTCCCTCCCCCCTCCCCTCCCACCTCCCTCTCCCACCCCCCACCCTCCCCTCCCTCCCCACCCCCCCTCCCCTCCCCACCCTCCTCTCCCTCCCTCCCCTCCCTCCCTCCTCCACCTCCCCCCCCCCCTCCCCTCCCCTCCCCTCCCCACCCCCTCCCCACCCTCCCCTCCCTCCCCTCCCCTCCCCTCCCTCCCCCCCTCCCACCCTCCCCCCCTCCTCCTCCCTCCCCACCTCCCCTCCCCCCCTCACCTCCCCCACCCCTCCCCCCCCTCCTCACCCTCCCCACCCCCCCTCCTCCCACCCCCCACCTCCTCACCCCCCTCACCCTCCCTCACCTCCCCTCCTCCCTCCTCACCCTTCCCCCACCCTCCCTCACCCTCCTCACCCTCCCCACCTCCCCTCACCCCTCCCTCCCTCCCTCCCCCCCCCCCCACCCCCCCTCCCTCCCCACCCTCCCTCCCCCCCTCCCCCTCCTCCTCACCTCCCCACCCCCCCCTCCTCCCCCCCTCCCCCCTCCCTCCCCTCCTCACCTCCCCACCCTCCTCCCCTCCCCTCCCTCCCTCACCTCCCCCCCCTCCTCACCTCCCCTCCCTCCCCCCTCCCTCCCTCCCCTCCCCTCTCTCCCCTCCCCACCCTCCCCCCACCTCCTCACCCTCCCCACCTCCCCACCTCCCCCCCCTCCCTCCCTCCCCTCCTCCCCCTCCCTCCCCCTCCCCCCCTCCTCCCTCCCTCCTCTCCCTCCCCTCCCCCCCTCCTCACCCCCCCCCCTCCCTCCACCCTCCCCACCTCCCCACCTCCCTCACCTCCCCTCCCCCTCCCTCCCCTCCACCCCCCTCTCCCCCTCCCTCACCTCCCTCCCACCTCCTCCCCTCCCCCTCCCCCTCCCCCCTCCCCCCCTCCCCCCCTCCCCCTCCCTCCTCCCCCCCTCCCTCCCCTCCCCCCTCCCCCCCTCCTCCCCACCTCCCTCCCCCACCTCCCCTCACCCTCCCCCCACCCTCCCTCACCTCCCCCCTCTCCCCCCCCCCCTCCCCCCCCTCCCTCCCCACCTCCCCTCCCCCCCCCACCCCTCCCCACCTCCCCACCCCCTCACCTCCCCCCTCCCTCCCCTCCCCACCCCTCCCTCACCCCTCCCTCCCCTCCCCTCCCTCCCCTCCCCTCCCCCCCTCCCTCCCTCCCCCCCCTCCCTCCCCTCCCCTCCCCCCCCTCCCCCTCCTCCTCCTCCCCTCCCCTCCCCACCCTCCCTCCCCCCCTCCCCACCCCCTCACCCCCTCCCTCACCCTCCTCCACCTCCCCTCACCCCACCTCACCCCTCCCCCCTCCCCCCCCACCCTCCTCACCCTCCCTCACCTCCCCTCACCCTCCCTCACCTCCCTCACCCTCCCCACCCCTCCCTCACCCTCCCTCCCCTCCTCCTCCCCCTCCTCCCCACCTCCCTCACCTCCCCCCCCCTCCCACCTCCCTCACCCTCCCCCACCCTTCCCCCCTCCCCACCCCTCCCCCCTCCTCCCCCACCCCTCCCTCTCCCCTCCCTCACCCTTTCCCCACCCTCCTCCCCTCCCCCTCCCCTCCCCACCTCCCCCTCCCTCCCTCACCCTCTCCCTCCTCCCCCCCCCTCCCCTCCCCCCTCCTCCCCTCCCTCCCCACCCTCCCCACCTCCCCACCCTCCTCCCCTCCCACCTCCCTCACCTCCCCCCCCTCCCCCCCTCCCTCCCCACCCTCCCTCCCTCCCCACCCTCCCCTCCCCCTCCTCCCCCACCACACCTCCCTCCCACCTCCCCCTCACCTCCCCCCCCCTCCCCACCTCCCCCCTCCCCCCTCCCCCCCCCTCCCCCCCACCTCCCCTCCCTCCTCCCCACCCTCCCCCTCCCTCCCACCCTCCCCACCCCCCTCCCACCTCCTCCCCCTCCTCCCCCCCCCTCCTCCTCTCCCCTCCCCCCCTCCCCCCCTCCCCCTCACCTCCCTCACCTCCCCACCCTCCTCCACCTCCCTCCCTCCCCCCTCCCACCCTCCTCCACCCCTCCCCTCCTCCCCCTCCCCTCCCTCCCCCTCCCCCCCCCCTCCCCACCCTCCTCACCCCCTCACCCTCCTCACCCTCCCCCTCCTCACCTCCCCACCCTCTCCCCCCCCTCCCCCCTCCCCTCACCCCCTCCCTCCTCACCCTCCTCCCCTCCCTCCCCACCCCTCCTCACCCCCCTCACCTCCCTCACCTCCCCACCCCCTCCCCCCTCACCTCCCTCACCCTCCCCACCCTTCCCTCACCTCCCTCACCCTCCTCACCCCCCACCCCTCCCTCCCCTCCCTCCCTCCCTCCCCTCCCTCACCCCAGGAGACCCCGTGGCGCTGCAGCAGGTTGCAGACGAGCTCCGACAGATCGCGTCTCAGTTTGAAAGTCATCTGGTGGATCAGGCGTCCAGGAACCTGCGGGGGAGACTCCAGTCCTCCCCCCCTGAGGTGAGTTCAGGGACCTGGGTGTGGACGGTTCTGGTTCTGGTTATGGTTCTGAGGTGCCGTGTGTCTCTGCAGCAGTGGAGCAGCCTGCTGAACCTGGAGGTGGCCCAGGTCCTGAGGCAGGCGGCGGGTCTGGACCACTTCCCCCAGGAGCGGGTCCTGGTGGCGCTGACGCTGACGCTGGTGAAGGGCGTGTGCGAGCAGGCGCCGCTGTTCCTCCGAGACCTGGTCACCATGGCTATGGAGTACATCACCCCCTCCAGGACCAGGACCACCTGGTTCTGATCAGACCTGCGGTACGTCACCCTCCATACCGGGACGGGGACCTGGACCGGGACCGCCTGGCTCCGATCGGACCGGAGACACTTTAACTGTTGATGAACTTTTCTGTTTCACTTTGTCTTTTTATACTTGAACAAAATATAACTGTAACAGTGACACTGTTTGCTTGATTTTTGCTTGTTTACTTTATTTTTGTAAATTTCTGACCTGGACGTTTTCCAGACGATTTAAAGAAAAACAAACAAATAATTTTGGAATTAAAGTTTATTTTCAATCAAAATAAAGCGTTTTCTTCCAGTGTGTTCACAGAAACAGATCTGATCGTTTTATTTATCAGGAAAGTCACAGCACAAACGGTCGCGTCGCTCTGAGCAGGAAGTGGCAGTTAAACGATGCCGGTTACCACGGCAACCACACGCCCGCATGACGACTCTGTACGTCGTCGAAGGAGAAACCACTTCCTGCTCTGGAGCGATGTCAGCAGGTCTTCATAGGGTCCAGGTCCTGGTCCTCACCGGGTCCAGGTCCTGGTCCTGTGGAGACCTGCACTGATGTGGTTTTTGGTTCAGAGACCCTGAAGTGTTCTTACAGAACTGGACCTGAGCAAACTTTACATCGAACTAAAAGCGAATCGCTGCCGTGAAGTGAAACATGATGACAAAAAAAAATCTGTTTTTATTCGTCGCTCGTCGTGAGACGACGGCGCCACGTTGGACCAGAACATGGAGGAAACGTGATGAAGATAAAGAGGAGGAAGAACCCACCACAGAAACCCGGATCTACTTCTAACAAACACCTCGTCGTGTCGTCTACTTCCTCCTGCAGCTCAGGACGCCGTACGCCATCACAGCCAGGATGGCGAGCGCCGCGCCGCCGTACAGCAGCGTCTGCAGTTCTGATGGCTGCTCCTCGGACTTAACCGGGACGTCTGCGGCCACCGGGGCTGGAACTGGTACTGGATCTAGAGCTGGATCTTCCCCGGTGTGTGGCTCTGGCTGGGGTGGCCCTGCGATGGGCTCTGGGTCCTGGTCTGGCTCAGGCTCTGGTTCTGGTTCCTTGACTGAGGAAGGTTCTGCTGGTTCTGGTTCTTCAGGTTCTGCCGGTTCTGGCTCAGCGGGGGGAGGAGGCAGCTCCGGGTCCGAGACGAGGGACGGTTCTGCCGACAGACACGGCGTCTCTATGACGACGGGCTCCTCTGAGATGGCAGGGGGCGGCGCCTTGGCCGCCGTCGGGTCCTGGACCTCATCCAGAACCTGGTCCCGGAGCTCAGCCAGCTCGCTGTCAGACCCCAACACGCTCATCACACTGTCGTCTATCGGCGCCGCCTCGCCACCCTCGTCCAG